>CM029132.1:4183462-4525962 GCA_016859345.1 Istiophorus platypterus | reverse complement strand
TGCAACAAAGAAAAGGTGGGGAAACTCTCCATTTGTCTGTAATGTTGAATTTTTGGTAATTTAATTAATTTTACATCTAAATTAAAAAGCCATTCATCATCAAGTTTGTTTTTTTTCTGTTTTTCCTCCATTTATTTAAAACTGTGACTAACCGTATAATACCTAACCTTCACTTGGCAGGCTCTGCATCCAAAGTATTCCCCTTTTTTTGGAATTTTTTTCTTCAATGATAAGTAAAAGCAGCATCACTAGGGAGAGGAGCTTGAACTGAATAAAACGAATTAACCAGGGGCACGTCCTATGCTACAGATGAGTATATTGTTAAATAAATCATCAGTTTAGGAGGTAGGAGGGAAAAATATAGACTAATTCATTTGATTCATTCATTTGATAAGTTCCCTCGTCGTCGACCCTGCTGTTCCTGATATACCAGGTGTATTTGTTTATACTAGATGTGAGGTAGATCAGACTACACCACAGTGATATACCGATGACTGTGTATAAATGACTGAAACGCTCTCAGCTGGCAGGTGTTGAAGTTACACCTGTCATCTGCAGCACCCCCCCCCCCTTTCTTTGTATTTACATCGTTTTCAAACATCATTTTAATCAGCTAGGAAAAAAAAAAAAAAAAAGGAACAACAACTTGTCTTGTGTTTTTCCTCCCAAGCCAGACGAAATGAACATCATCCTCTTGACTGCCATCGCCTCCACAGTAGCGCTTGTGCGTGGGGGTCACGGAGCGTTCGATGGCAACAGCGTGACCGACGCATTGGCCGAAGCACCGAGCCTTGAGCCCTGTCAGATCAGGAGCCATATGAATATGAGCCATATGAATCATTCGTGCGCCATCACGTCATCAAAAGGAGTTTCGACAGAAATTCTCTGGACGAATGGAGAAAGTTGGTCAAAATTTTTAACTAATCATTTCCTTGTTAGAAAATTTTATCAAGTCTGATTCTTCTTAAACCTTCACCGGTACTAGTTTTGGAAGCACATGAGTTTTTTGTTGTGCTTTTGTTTTTTGTTTTTTTGTTTTTTAAAATATGAACCAGTTCCAATAAAGTGAATGGCCGGGCAGTTAGAAGTACAGCACAGTGGCTTCATACAGCAACAGCTTCATGTTGTATCAAAAGGCCATGTGCTGATTCTCATTTTAAATAACTTGTTCCCCTTAGGAAATGTCCAGCAGCAGATATATGTAATTTTTTTATAGGTAATCAAAGATCAATTAAAAACAAACAATCAAAACTCATAATAAGAACAGAGCTGGTCTTAAACGATGTCAGTACCATTCAGTGAAATATTGATCCCATTATACAGATATTTAGAAGGAGAGCGAATCTGCGGCGAGCGTCCAAACCAGGCCTTAATCGACACCACTCCGAAAGAAATCAAGCAGGTCTGCACCAGAGGGGGCTGGCGCCTGCAGAGACCCTCTTCCGAAGATAAAGGTAACTTGTGCATCAGCAACTCATCTCAGCAGATGTACATCGTCCAATCCAACAATCTGAACGGTTGTACAGTGACAAACGTGAAGCCTCTGTTCCAAAAAGTGGTTTTGGCATGTAACAATGTTGAGAATCGCTGCCTCCCTGTCCATTTGGAGCCATACTCGGGCCAACAGCCAATCGACACAAACTGTAGCCATTAGTAACCTGAACTCCTGGAGGGTTAGTGCACACTTAATCCTTAATGCCTAGTTTATGATTCCTTTCTGTCATGCTCAGCTAAATCAATGATTTTTGCTCACAAGAATATAAAGAAGTAACGGGAAGGCTTTTATTTCGTTTGTCTTTTAAAGCCACACATTATTTCTGTTACATTTATGAGCCTGCCTCCACATCATGCTCATAAAATGTATGACATATTTTCTTCCAAGACTGAGGTTCACTTTTTAAGCTGGAGCTCATTTAAAACTCCAAGAAAAACTGTACTCTAACCAAACACTTGCTTTCAAGTAGGCAAGAATTCACTTGACCACATTAAATTAATATTCCAATAATCTGCATCATTTAATTAACGCCTTTGCATAGAATTGTTGTGAAACTGTGTCATAATCCTGCTTTTTCTCTTTGAATATGATCAGTCAAAGGGCTTTAAAACCTGCATTAATCAATGTTTTAAATTTGCCTTGGAATCAAATGAATCATACATAAATTTGAATGTTTCTTTTTCATTGTAGGCACATGCTATTTTTTTCTTTAAGGGATTCAGTTGTTTTGTATTTTGTACTGAAACTTATAAGAAAAACTATTACGAAAACCCAAGACAATGTTTATTGCATATTTTTATTCCTAAAGAGGAATTGAGGAAGAACATTCTCCTGTCCATGACTGGTTTTATTCTTAAGGACACAAATATCATCAATGACCACCAGTTACTAGTAGCATGTGCTGTATAGTTGACACTTTCAGTCACTTGTTTTCTACTCCCATTTCTCTCTAACGCGCTGATGATGCAAAGAAGAAAATTACGAATACTGCAACAGTTATTTGATTGTTACTGCTTAATGCAAACAGTCTTTACTTTTCCTTATGTTGGCAAAAAATAAAACAATGTTTGACATTGCATTTGTTGTTGTAACTGTCCATCCGTCATCACACTCCACCGAATACCAATGTATACGTATGCATATGTTGCTATGTTTACAGAATTTCGAGGGTTCCACATATTGTTTTTACTATATTCCTCTTATCATGTGATATATTTTTGCATGAACTGGTCTGGTCTCACCCACAGCAGCTTCACACACAGTGTAGCTCCCCACAAAATATCGAAATAGCAGCTTAGTTGGGCTGCGTTGTGTTGCACATTACCCTACTCTACACCAATGTCCCTTTTTAAGATTGTGAAAGTTGGTTTGCAGTGCTTCAAGTGGCTGTTAAGCTGTGTTCTCTGGGTTAAGACAATGGGTTGTGATCAGATCAGGTCACATGACCACAGGTTTAAAGAGGGGGAAATATTTTGGACTTCTGTCAGACACTCAAACATACATATTGATTTTGGATTTCTACATCCATCTTCAAGCAGGAATGAATAAATGAATTGAGCAAGTTTTATGTATATGATAAATTTTAAACACGCAGACAATTCAAAGTGCTTTATATAAAAAATTGGAGGTAAGAAATAAATAACAAATAGACTCAAATGACATTGAGAAGCAGTACAATTGGGTAACAAGTCAATCACAGGCAAAGGAGAGCAGCAAATTGCTTTGGAAAATTTTGACTTATGTTCTTTAAATAGGTCAAAGAGTATATTTTGGGCCGAGATTGTCAAGTGATTTATAGACTGACAGCATAACTTTACAATCTACTCCATAAGTAGCTAAGATACGCTGTACTGAAGCTCACATATGAGTGGTCAAGAAACCACTGAAAGTCGTGAGGTAGCTGTTTCCCCAAACATGTGAGTGTGCACCCAAGCGTACGTACACCTGGTCTCCAGGCTGCAGCTGCAGGAAAACTGCATTTCCTCCGTTATCCGCTGAGTCAGTGTCTGACTGGTGATCGCTGGTCATGATCATCAGCTCGTTGTTCTTGTACAGTGACAGGTGTCCACTATGTTCTCCACCGGCATGATAAAAGATAGTAAAGTAATAAACACCTGGAACAGGTGCTGTGAAGATTCCTGCGGAAATAACAGGGTGTTGGTCACTTTAATGTATTTATTACAGCCTTCAGAACTTTAAAGCCCTTATTTGTTTATTTATTTAACTAAATAATTATGTCACAGTTATTCTCAGACTCATGTAAAAGCTACAAACCCACAGGTCAACAAATTTTTTAAATTTTATTCATGTAGTCGCTTATCATATATTCAACTACTCTGCACACCTGTGCAAACAGGCATGATTTATATCTATAGCTTGATTTATTGAGTTAATCATTGCATTCTCTGATACTTTGTGTCACAGGTCCCGGTAAAAAACTAAACGCGTTTATAGGAGATTCTCACCTGTGAATTTACTGTAGGCATTGCCAATGTTAGTTATCACTGTTCCATAGATAAGAGTTGTGTCAGTGTTGTAGGGTCCAATGGCTCCATCTCCTCCTGCTGCTGCGCTGAACGCTACCTTGGTTCTTTCTGTGTGAGACAAATCATTCTCATCAATTTATTCTTTATAAAAAATAGGACCAGTTCTTGACCATCAGCTGAAACACAAACTAAAGATCTCTTACAACCATTTGAATAACGGCTTGTCAGTCAGCCTCACTTTAATTTCACATCACCTTTATTCCTCAAGTCCACGATCTGGTTCTCAGTGTCCTTCAGCCTGGTTTCACTGATGTTTAGCCTGGTTTCGCTGTCCTTCAGCCTGGTTTCGCTGTCCTTCAGCCTGGTTTCACTGTCGTCCAGCCTGGTTTCACTGTCCTTCAGCCTGGTTTCACTGTCCTTCAGCCTGGTCTCCAGAACTCTGATTTTTTCTGTCATGGCACCAAACTCCCCCAGTAGATCACACATGTCAGGATAGCATGACTGTATTTCACTAGTCTTTTCTGTTTCAGTAGCATTACCAGCATCCTGGGCCAAACTCAAGCCAAACAGAAGAAAAACAAACCATGAAATGGAAAAATTCATCTTCCGAGTTAATTCAGCTTCACTCAGTCCCTGAAACTAATGGATGCAGTCCTTCTGACTGCTTTTAAGTTGTTTCATGTTTACCTGTTAATTTTTAATATCTCACATGACACGTGACTTATTATCTAATCGTGAGGTCTTATCCAGTTGTTTCACTTGAGGTCAATGGACAAGCAATGAGGAAATAAAAATCTATCTAGAGGAGAACCAGTGTTATCAATGGATGGTGTCAGGCTGAAAGGCTTGAATTGTCTCTTTTTCACTTCCTCACGAGGCAAGTGAATTATTATTATTATTTATTTTTTTTTATACTGCCCTCCAACAACACGGTATGTTATTGTTAATGAATGCACCTTGGGGCTTATGAGAACAGGTTTTAGAATAATCAGAGATACTGGTTATGATTCTTATGCCAACCGTGTTAAATTCTCACATTTGAGCAAAACCCAGGAAAAAAAAAAAAATTAAACTGCATGATGTCTGTTTGTAGCCATGCAACCACTGACCTGGTCTCCTGGGTTACCTCCAGTATCAGCTGTGTCAGAGTCTGACAAAATCTTGGTCTTGTCTTGTGTTCTCTTCTAGTGTTCTTGGAGATTACCAGCTACTTCAACTCAATTCAGTTAAATAGCACCATATCATAACAGACGTTATCTCAGGGCCCTTGTCATATAAAGCAGGTCTATACCCAACACTTTTCCAGTTATTATTTACAGAGACCCAATATTTCCCCCATGAGCAAGAACTTGACAACACCAGCAAACAAAAAAAAAACCCTTTTAACAGGTAGCAACATTGAACAAATCCCGATTCATGGTGGGCGGCCGTCTGCCTCCACCGGCTGGGCTGCCTCCTGGACCCAAACTGGAAGGTGGTTCCACAGTAGAGGAGCCTGATAACCGAAGGCTCTGCCTCCCTTTCTACTTGTGGAGACTCTAGGAACCACATGTAGACCTGCATTCTGGGAGCAAAGTGTTCTACTGGGGTAATAAGGTACTATGATCTTTAAGATAGGATGGTGTCTGACCATTAGGGGCTTTGTAGGTGAGGAGGAGGATTTTAAATTGTATTCTGGATTTCACTGGGAGCCAATGCAGAGAATCCAACACAGGAGAAATATGATCTTTTTCTGGTTCTTGTCAATACTGTCATAGCAGCATTCTGAATCAGCTGGAGACTATTTAATGCTTTATGGGGACAGCTTGATAATATGGGGTTGCAATAATCAAGCTTAAAAGTAACAAAGGCATGTACTTGTTTTTCTGTGTCTTTTTGACAAAGGATGTGCCTGATTTTTGCAATATTGTAAAGGTGAAAAACGGCAGTCGTTGAGGTTTACTTTATGTGGGAGTTAAAGGACTTGTCCTGATCAAAGACAACTCCATGGTTCCTAACGGTGGTGCTAGAGGCCAGAGCGATGCCATCTAGAGTAAGGATATCATTAGATAATGCCTTTCTGAGGTGTTGCGGGCCAAGCACAATTACTTCAGTTTTATATGAGTTAAATAATAGGAAGTTGCTGGTCATCCAGTTCTTTATATCCCTAAGACATACTTGAAGTTTAGCTAACTGATTGGTTTCGCCGGGATTCATTGATACAATTGGGTATCATCTGCATAACGATGGAGGTTTAAGGAGTGTTTCCTGATAATGTTGCCTAAGGGAAGCATTTGTATGGTGAATAGCACCGAGCCTTGTGGAACTCTGTGATTAACTCTTAAGTATATTGAGGATTTATCGTTGACGTGCGCAAATTGTATCCATCTGATAAAAGACACTTAAACCAGCTAAGAGCATGGCAATAACATTGTTTTCGCCTAAACATGTGTATTTGATTGGTCGGGTCATAGATCATGTGCAACATTTTTGCATGATATCACAAGAGCAGGCTGGTGCTCCTGCCGCAGCCGTTCCTGCATTAGGCCTCAGATGGGTTGTGATCAGATCAGGTCACATGACAACAGGTTTAAAGAGGGGGAAATATTTTGGACTTCTGTCAGACACTCAAACATACGTTTTGATTTTGGATTTCTACATCCATCTTCAAGCAGGAATGAATACATGAATTGAGCAAGTTTTATGTATATGAAAAATTTTAAACACAGACAATTCAAAGTGCTTTATATAAAAAAAATGGAGAGGATGAAATAAAGTACAAATACATACAAATAACATTAGGAAACAGTACAATTGAGAAGCAAGTAATTCAAAGACAAAGGAGAGCTGCAACCTTTTCAGTTGTGGCTCAAGGTTCTTGTATTGGCCAGCGTTATACTCAACTGAAGGTGGCAGCGTAAACTGGAAAGAGACTGAACATGCTGCTTCTGTCTGGTCGTTATTCAACTGAAATAAATCAAATATGCTCATGCTCCTTGACAGAATGAGCTGAAGAGATGCTGAATTCTGTCTGTGGCGATAAGAGACGTTATTGTGGGGTTAATCAGAGATACGCTCTATTGACTCTCACATTTGATTGGTCAAGAAACCACTGAAAGTCGTGTGGTAGTTGTTTCCCCAAACATGTGAGTGTGCACCCAAGCGTACGTACACCTGGTCTCCAGGCTGCAGCTGCAGGAAAACTGCGTTTCCTCCGTTATCCGCTGAGTCAGTGTCTGACTGGTGATCGCTGGTCATGATCATCAGCTCGTTGTTCTTGTACAGTGACAGGTGTCCACCATGTTCTCCACCGGCATGATAAAAGATAGTAAAGTAATAAACACCTGGAACAGGTGCTGTGAAGATTCCTGCGGAAATAACAGGGTGTTGGTCACTTTAATGTATTTATTACAGCCTTCAGAACTTTAAAGCCCTTATTTGTTTATTTATTTAACTAGATAATTATGTCACAGTTATTCTCAGACTCATGTAAAAGCTACAAACCCACAGGTCAACAAATTTTTTAGATTTTATTCATGTAGTCGCTTATCATGTATTCAACTACTCTGCACACCTGTGCAAACAGGCATGATTTATATCTATAGCTTGATTTATTGAGTTAATCATTGCATTCTCTGATACTTTGTGTTACAGGTCCCAGTAATAAACTAAACACGTTTATAGGAGATTCTCACCTGTGAATTTACTGTAGGCATTGCCAATGTTAGTTATCACTGTTCCATAGATAAGAGTTGTGTCAGTGTTGTAGGGTCCAATGGCTCCATCTCCTCCTGCTGCTGCGCTGAACGCTACCTTGGTTCTTTCTGTGTGAGACAAATCATTCTCATCAATTTATTCTTTATAAAAAATAGGACCAGTTCTTGACCATCAGCTGAAACACAAACTAAAGATCTCTTACAACCATTTGAATAACGGCTTGTCAGTCAGCCTCACTTTAATTTCACATCACCTTTATTCCTCAAGTCCACGATCTGGTTCTCAGTGTCCTTCAGCCTGGTTTCACTGATGTTTAGCCTGGTTTCGCTGTCCTTCAGCCTGGTTTCGCTGTCCTTCAGCCTGGTTTCGCTGTCCTTCAGCCTGGTTTCACTGTCGTCCAGCCTGGTTTCACTGTCCTTCAGCCTGGTTTCACTGTCCTTCAGCCTGGTCTCCAGTACTCGGAGTTTTTCTGTCATGGCACCAAACTCCCCCAGTAGATCACACATGTCAGGATAGCATGACTGTATTTCACTAGTCTTTTCTGTTTCAGTAGCATTACCAGCATCCTGGGCCAAACTCAAGCCAAACAGAAGAAAAACAAACCATGAAATGGAAAAATTCATCTTCCGAGTTAATTCAGCTTCACTCAGTCTCTGAAACTGATGGATGCAGTGCTTCTGACTGCTTTTAAGTTGTTTCATGTTTACCTGTTAATTTTTAATATCTCACATGACACGTGACTTATTATCTAATCGTGAGGTCTTATCCAGTTGTTTCACTTGAGGTCAATGGACAAGCAATGAGGAAATAAAAATCTATCTAGAGGAGAACCAGTGTTATCAATGGATGGTGTCAGGCTGAAAGGCTTGAATTGTCTCTTTTTCACTTCCTCACGAGGCAAGTGAATTATTATTATTATTTATTTTTTTTTATACTGCCCTCCAACAACACGGTATGTTATTGTTAATGAATGCACCTTGGGGCTTATGAGAACAGGTTTTAGAATAATCAGAGATACTGGTTATGATTCTTATGCCAACCGTGTTAAATTCTCACATTTGAGCAAAACCCAGGAAAAAAAAAAAATTTAAACTGCATGATGTCTGTTTGTAGCCATGCAACCACTGACCTGGTCTCCTGGGTTACCTCCAGTATCAGCTGTGTCAGAGTCTGACAAAATCTTGTTCTTGTCTTGTGTTCTCTTCTAGTGTTCTAGGAGATTACCAGCTACTTCAACTCAATTCAGTTAAATAGCACCATATCATAACAGACGTTATCTCAGGGCCCTTGTCATTTAAAGCAGGTCTATATCAGACCCTTTGGCTTCATTGATACAAGTGTATATCATCTGCATAACAATGGAAGTTTAAGGAGTGTTCCTGATAATATTTTGGAACTCCATGAATAACTTTGGAGTTTATGGAGGATTTATTGCTTACATGCACAAATTAAAATCAATTTGATAAAAGACACTTAAACCAGTTAGGCACATTATGTAATTTTATATCCTGCAGAAGACAACAAACTCCAATCAGTGGACTAATTCAACTACACTATCTCATGGATTAATCATGGATAAATTACTGTAGCACAAAATCATAAAACAAAAAGATTAATTCATTAATTAATCAACAGAACAAAGGACTCTTTGTCCGGTGTTGTGGAGAACGTTACTTGGAAACATGAATGAATCGTATGACAGCCTTGCGAGCCAGCGGTGCAGGAGAAAGTTCATCCTGTGCTTGTGTTTGTCTTTTCTTTCATATTTTATTAACTTAGCGTTCACTGGCTTTTTTTTTTTTCTTTGTGCATGATTCAAACTGTCCTAATTTTAAAAACAGGCATTTCTGATTTTAGTAGTCACTGTTTTGTAGATGAGGGTTTTCTCTGTGTTGAGTGGCTCAATTGCACTGAATATGCACTAAATAAAAAATAGGACAAAATTTGATCCTTATCATCTCTGGCAAGATAACAAAGATATGTATTCTATATTTTATTCTCATTTCTCGAGCTACACCTTCTGCTGTAGTTTTGGCAAGATGCTTCTTTTTTTTTTTCCGTTTCCCTAAGATCTTTGGGACATCCTATGTTGCCTTAATTGTGCCAAGATACATATGGGAGGCACAGCCTTCAGTTCACCCTTGCATCATCCACTGAAAACGTTCATTCTTTTATCTATATTTTTTTACAGTGCTTTTCCCTAACTTCAGAATCAAAACCCATTTCGAGAGCAGTGTTTTTCCTGAAACATACCACGGGACGGCGTATTAATCCCACATCGATCATGCTCATTTTATGTGTCATATCCCTATGAATTTTAAGCTTTTTTCATGTCATTTAGTCTCCATAGACTTTTATCATGAAGGGATGATGAAACCAAAAATTTTACCAACGACGCAGCCTGTTGACACAAAACAAACTTTTGACTTCTGAATGAATAGATGGCCGAGTAGACAAGTTGCATCGGGGCAGTTCGGACCCTTTCGTACTTGCCTGCAAGTCGAGGTACAGTTATTATGGCACGGTGCTGGGTACTTGTCAAAACTAATAACTGAATGATAAAAAGTATTTATATGTATCCTTAAACAAAGCCCCCCTACACACACACACACATAAACACACACACTTAGACACTCGCATACAAATAGTAGTATTTCATACAGCAGTGACAACGACAAACAGCACTGGTTTCAAAAAAAAGATTTTTCTTTTTCTTCTTTAATATGAGAAACAAATTGTATCGCAATTGTAATGTTATTATATATTTTGATTGTTTTCCAATATTGCAATGATTTTAAGACTGTCCAGTGTGTTCAGGTTTACTCTTTTTTAAAATAGTACAAGAAAGCCTTTCTTCTCTTCACCGAGTAGAAAACATCTCATTGAAACAGGGTTACGGTCGAGGGGAGGTGGGGGGCGGGGGGTGACCCCGATCTGCGACATTAGGTAGAAAGCTTCAGGGAAGTTAGTCTCCGCTTGCCCCATTTTTTCGCTCACATTCGTTGTGGACCGCAGAGGGTGAGAGCTGTTGTCAACAGAGGAGCGAAACCCCTCCGCTTCTCTGAAAATCCCCCTCCCTAACTGACGGTAAAGGTTTCCCGTTTGGGGTCATTTATTTTGTCCCTTACAGGAAACCGTACGGGAAGCAAACAGACACAGTGTGTTCGCTGCAAGGTGTTAGTAAAAAAAAACTGGTGCTACTGTTGGGTTTTGCCACCACTGGCTATATCATGGTGAGGTGAAATCTGGTAGTAAACATTTATTCATCATCATCGTCGTCGTCGTCGTCGTCATCGTCATCGTCATCATCGTCGTCATCATCGTCGTCGTCGTCATCATCGTCATCATCATCATCATCCTCATCGTCATCATCATCATCATCATCGTCATCATCATCATCATCATCATCGTCATCCTTGTTGTCCGCCTCCTCCTCTTCGTCATCGTTATCGGGGTCGATCTTTCCAGACAGAACGTCCTCGATCCACTGCTCCAGCTCGTCAGCCGTGGGCATGTCATCGTGGTCGTCCATCTCCATCCACACGCTGTCGGCCTGTGGAGGACGCATGAGAGAGATTGGCAGAGGACCGATTCATTTCGACCGCCCACGTTTATGCACACTCGAAAAAAAATCGTCAGCTGTCGACGGTTCAGAGCCTCATCTCGGAGTTTGACCATAAAGTAAACACAGGAAGCAGTAGAAAACCTGTTGGCAAAAAACTACTAATTTACATCTTGGCAAGCAACATTAGCATTCATTAGGAGTCATGTCCCAGTTCATCTGGTTAATATAGGTCAAAAATTCACTCCCTTTTTGCTCTGTTTTTGGCCTCCACCCAACTCCTGGGGGGGGCACACCTGGCTCTTTAGCTGCCAGGTGCCCTCCTCTGTTCACTGATCAGTTACAGCCCCTTTTAGATAAGTCACTGCTTTACTCCTTGGGTGAAAACAAGGATGTTCTGCGATGACCGAGACACGGAGAGAACACCAAACAACTTTTAACGCCATTCTTTGTTTGTTCGTTTGTTTGTTTTCATTTTAGTTTTTCTTTTTTTTTGCTTACATCCTCAACATCCACCACGCCAATCTGAGGAGAAGAGAGGTCGATGCGAAAGGTCTTCTCCCAGTACGGCACCAGCTGAAAGTGAGATACAGGCAGACGGAAGGACATGGTTAGTTGTGTCTCCACATTTACTTTTGAAAAGCAGGCACAGGGGCATGAATGATCTGCCGATATACGCAGTTGCACTGGGGCTATTCGTACCAGGGGGAAATTGTCGGGGTCGATCCAGATGATGCTGAGGTTGGGGTTATCCGTGTTCTCACGTGCCACCTCCTTCAGAATTTCCAGGAATTCAAAACCGTCTGGGGAAAAGTTCAGGGGTCAGGTATGATTCATAGTCCGACTGATCCCGAATCACGTATCAGACAAAATCGTTGCTATAAATGTGAATAAATGGGGAAAGATTAGGAGTGTTTACCCGGGTCATCTTCCTCGGCAAAGGCGACAATGTGCTCTCCATCAATGTCATCCTCCTGTAAACGCAATTAAAAAAAAGGACGATAAGGCAAGAATGTGCTATATTTCTAGTTTACACTGACTGCCGAAAATTGCAACTTGAAAAACTTGAAAAACTTGGAAAAAAAACTTGAAAATGTGAATATTGGTTAATGGAGAGAAAACTCTTACCCAGATCTCATACATGCTGTGAGGCTCCAGCTTCCTCAGTGTGGGCCTGAAACATGAAATCATCCAAAATTAGAATCATCACATATCCCAGTGATTTATAGAAAAACTCGTCTGACACAATCAAAGTGCGGACTTCTTGTCTGCCACCTCCACGGTTTAGACTTGGTTGTGACTGCGAAATGCAGTCTTGTGGTCTTGCAACCAGCCTTGTGAATGACTTTGAACCTCGGCCGGCGTTTTCTTCCCGCCGGAGGGAAGGGCCTCACCTGTCGTGCTCTTCGATGTATTCAACAAGCTCGGACTCGATGTAGGGCTTTCCCGGAATGGTGTCGGGCTCCTCCATGAACGGCTCGTAGAAGTCAACTTCGTTCATTTTCAGCTTCAGCTTCTTGGCAATCTGAAATGTTTGATCAAGAGAAAGGAGAGTCTGACAAATGCTGCCGTTCTCTACGCAAAAGAAATACCCCCCCCACAGATACGTGAAACCGGTTCAGACCTTGGGGTCGAACGTGGCATAGAATTTGATGAAGGGGTGGAACTCCTCAGCGGCGTCGTCGTACTCAATGAAGTCTGGATGGAGAAAACAAGAGGGGGGGAAACTTATTACTGAAGAAAGAAAAAGTTGATTTTTTTAATTCATTTTTACGGGCGATTGAACAGGATCCATCTGAGGCTCGAACGTACGGGGAGATTTCTCGCTCTTGAAGTAGCCGACCAGCTTGATGACCTCGTCGATGTTGTGGAAGCCCTTCAGCTCGCGCTCATTGTCGATGATCTCCACCGGCTCCTCGATTACCTGACGGGGACGACATGTTGGTTCGCTCGTGCAACGGGCGTGTTGAAAAGAAGCACACCCCCACGGACAGGCTGAAACCCCCCCTTGGAAACGGCGGGCACGGTACTCGACGCCGCCGCCCGCCACTGGCCACGAGCATACTCACATCGTAGAGGAACTCCACCAGGGTGTCGGCGGCCAGCTCCCCATCATACTCGATGATCTCGTTGTCGGCAAAGATGTAGAGGCTCTCCACCTCATCCAGACCTGGTGAGAGAAAAGTGCCCGAGCAGAAGGCTTCTTAATTTTTCATAATTTTTTCATTATACTAGACAGATCCTTCTGCATATTCTTGCATTAAGAATAGTAAAATACTTTTAAGCTCGAATCCAAAAGGTTTTACTACTGATGTGAGTGTTTAGAAGTGGTTGTTGAAAGCCTCTTTGATAAGCATGATTTTCTTTTGGAAGTTCGTCACACTAGTATAATATTGAAAGGGAATGTTGGGGAGCAGGGGCAAGGTTGGGAGTCTACTGCCGTAGTTGCTTTAGGTGACATAGGCCGGTTTCCGTACGAGATGGCAGAGCCTTAATTTCTGGATAGTACTGAAAGGTTTGTTTTGTTTGTTTTGTTTTTGCCCCCCCCCCCCATTATCTACGACATAACTCGTTGCCATTATTACCATTGGCTTCGGTTTCTGTTTGAATCGTTGTACGTCGCGATTTGATACACAAAGCTATGGTATCACCACGTCATTGCTTAACATCCCGTTTAATACATTTCATACCCAACTCGGAGGGTTTTTTTGTACCCTCAGTGAGGCACCACGGCATGTTTGTGGGTTTGTGTTTGAGGGTTTGGATTTTTCACCACTTGCAGCCGTTGTTGCAGAGAAGCTGCGATGTCACCGGTGAACACTGGAGGGCGGTGTTGCTTCATACATCGTCTAAACTAGACTTTGTGCCCCCACTACAGTCTGAATCCCATATGTACAAACAGGTTGTACAATTAATTGATTTTTTTTTTCAAGTAATAATTGATTTTTAGTCTGCCCATCATCTGTTTTGTCAATCCATTAACTCGTTCATTCATTCACTCATTCACTCTTTCATGACCAGGGAGTAACACCGAACAGGTGTAAGTTTAAGTGCGAGTGGCTCAGAAACCAACGCGGATGGAAAAAAACAAACTGGTGGATTGAAGTCCTGTTATTTTTCTCTGATTTCTGAATTGATGCCGTACAGGAAAAACAAAGCTGCTCAAAAGGTGCCAGAGACAAAGGGGCTTTAATTGTAAATCAAGACTGGCCCCGTGGGGCCTGTTCTCCATACTGATTATGTGATAGGGGACAGTTGTGGGTTAGTAACTTTTATGTCGATAGCCGGAATAAAGAGGCAACGAGTTGCTCAATGAGCCGTGAGATGTGTATCACTCATTCGGCAATATTCAGCGAAAACACCCATATATACACCCAGATATTCGATGGGAAAAGATGCTTTAAACTGAGAGGTTTTGTTTGGGTTTTTTTGTTTTTTGTTTTTTGTTTTTCTTCTGCTTCAACTGATGACAAATAAGCTGTGTTCCCACCGGCAAGGCCTCCGTCGGTGACTGGCAGGCTTACCCAACTTCTTGGCAACGGCCAAGTCCTTCTTTTCATCCACCAGGCCGAACCCGATGTCCTCATCCTCGAGATCGTCCAGGACTTGGGCCGCGAGCTGGACAGGAAAACATAAAGAGGTGTGGGGTGGGGGTGGGGGGGGGGGGCAGAGGGAGAGAAGGAGAAAGTTGTATTTGGTGTCGCATGAGCACTGATTCTATCTCCGGCTGGTCTTAGCGGCCCACTCATCTGTCCACGAAAGACATCTCCTGATCTCATAACGCCACTAAAAACACACTCGTGTAAAGGAAACCGAAAGTAAACCCCTGGCATTTCATCTCAGTTTCACGGCCCTTAAAAGCAAAAAGCTTTTGGATTGCTGCCTTGCACTTTCTAATTCGGAGTGAAACCGAAGCCAACAATTGACAGGCGGGGTCCGCAGAACAACAAGAGGGGCAGAACTTGAGCCAACTATGTCGGGGGCTGGGTGGAGGGGTTGCTGGAACAGGTGTGGTGAAAAGGAGAGGAGCCCACCCCCCATATAAACGCACATTCGTAGCTACACATCCTGTAAATATACAGGCCTCGGCACACATCAGCGCTCTCATCTCTCTTTTCTATCTGCGCACACCGATGAATCATACAGCCTCATTTCCACGTTTTCAGTTTTTTTGTGTTTTTCTCCATTTGGATTTCAGCAGGAAGTAGTTCTGATTAAATTGCTGTTAGCTGTTTTTTTTTTTTGGGGGGGGGGGTCATGTGTAATCTTTTGAGCATCACAATTGGAAAACCATTTGGCTCCATTGTACCAGAGGTCGAAAGCAGACTTGCTGGCGACTCAAAACTGTGGCAGCACCAGCAGTAAATCGGAAAACAGGATCTTCCTCGATTCTGGCGAAGTGACCCTTTACAGTTATTGATGGTCATGATTTTTCTTCCTTTATTTTCAAACATTTCACGCTTACTTGTCTTTTCCTCAAATGTGAGGTCAACCTGGCATGGCCCAAGTGGCCTCCACCGCCACCGCCACCGCCGCCACCGCCGCCACCGCCGCCACCGCCGCCACCGCCGCTGGACTCCAGAGAGCCTTTTGATCTCTCTGTGCCATCTGGTCTAATTTCCGTCTGTTTTTTGAGACCAAACTGCCATCCGGGGTTGGGAAGAGAACGACCAGTAGATCCTGCAGCTGCGGAAGAGTCCGTGGTTCCAGCAGCCCGGCTTTACAGGCTGAAAGAGGCCGGTCTGAACATGCCTGAAAGATATTTGCTCCTTGAGTCGCGATCAACTGCAAGAAAAAGGGCAACGCCCCCAGGGGAAAAGCACAGTAGTCACAGCCGCAAGGTTTTAGGCTCCGCAGGACACAAAACAGGTCCAAGCTTAAACACCAGGATTGGATGATTACAGCCCTATTCAGAGACTATCATTACCCAGGGATCTCACATTGTTTGTGCCTAATCCAGCCGCTTTACTCAGTCTAGCGCACATTTCCCGTTTCTGCAATCCAACAAATGAAAACCACGCTACAATACAATTACATAGTTTAAGTGTCATTGGAAGCACAAGTGTCTTTCAGGTGACTTCACATCTCAGCAATTTGGGATCTGCTCTCATCATCAAAAGGAATCCTTGTTATTTTCATACATGCATTCCTCTCTCCTTTTAATAAAAAGATAATAAAAATTTTTTTTTTTAAATCCTTCCCACTTCCATCACATTCGGCAAATTTTGATTCTAAGAGGCTCCCGCTTTCGCCGATGACGTCAGTTCCCACATCACAGGAGATCCTGAGGCGATGCGAGCTGAGCGTGGATGGGAAAAGAAAACAATCGCTGACCGATTTTTTCAGTGCCGTTAGGACACGGTGATGAAGCAGTAAGAAGCGGAGGAGTTCAAAGTTTTAGAGAAACACAACAGTTTAAGGACATGTATATATATACGCGTTTAACCTCCAACTTTCCTGCACGTGATTGGTAACAACTACATCTGGACGTAGTTTTTCACACATTATTCTGTGTGTTCTTCTGTAGTAACCCCCCCCCCCCCACAAAAAAAAAATACATACAAAAAGTTGAGGTTTTTCTTGCAAAAATATTTAAAAAAACAAACAAACACTATACTACTGCAGAAGTGGTTGATGCAAGTCAGCAATGTTTTAAAGACAACTGGCACCACAAAGGCGACAGTGCTATAATGACAATGACCCAGATTAAATTTCGAGTCCAGAACTATTCCCCAAAACTTGTACTATACCTTCCCCACCCCCCCAGTAGCACAGGCCCTGACGATATTAGTAACGCTGGGGTATTTATAAGAGAGGTGAAGCCATGGGTGCCTCCAGGAGGGTGGGAAGTGAGGCTGGGGGGGGGGGGGGCCACAGCTAAATAAGGGCGAGTGAGAGAGCTTGTCGAGCAGCAGAAAAGAAGGCTGAGAGCGGAGAGGGCAGGCAGGGCTGATGAATGGGAGCGGACACCCGACACGCACCTTAGCGCTCGACGACGTCCATCATCTCTTCCAGTCGGCTCATCACCTCACATCCCTGCCCTCTGCGGTTCCTCTCTGTCTCGACCCCTTTCCTCTGCCCCCCCCTCTCCGCGATCACCTGACCCCACCTGGAGGGGGGGGGGGGTCAGCGGTGAGCGCGGCTTGGCCCCGGTCGGCGTCAACTCGTCAGGCGGCGCGCAATGGGGGGCAGAGCGCCACGACAAGTCGTGGGGGAGAAGACGTGCCCCCCGGGTGCCCGCCGTGCTTGGCCGTGGCACCCCGCGACGAGCTGGGGGGGGATAGCAAGCTCGCGGTGCAGCAGAGGGGTCGCATTTCTTGTAATACAGACGCCCGAATGCTTACTCTACACTCACCTGGCGCGGACTGGCCTTTGCTGTCGGTTGCTCTGATCTGAATGGACTCGACCGGAAGGTGTTTCTGCTACCGAGCAGGCTCGTCCGTCGAAAACGTTAACAATGCCGCCGGTTGGACCTAATCTGACTCAAGAACAGAAAAAGTTTCAAAGGATTCCCTCGGCGACCCGCTGTCACGGCGACGGATGCAAATACTCTAACCACTCCTGCACCATGATCCGCCTCCGTCTCCCCTTCCCCCTCAATTTGTATCCAAAATTTAAAAAAAAAACTTAAACTAACTTTGCAAAATGTATCCATAGCTTCCATGCATCACTACGGTGTTGTGTGCAGTGTTCTGCTCTACATTGGCTAAAAGCACAAGGGTCTCGTCCTCGGCTTCATGACTGTGCTGTCGATCACCGTCCCTCAGTTCGTCCACACTCGGGAAGGAGGGTCCGACATGGACCTTTTCATCCACCGAGGCCGTCTCTTTGAGTCGAGAACCCGTTGTACATCGATGCGCTCGTCGTAAATTATAAACGCAACCGGTGAGACCGTCCGTGGACTTGGGCCTGATTTGGAGCCTGAGTCGGCAAGAGCAACGCGCTCGAAAACATCCAGGACTCGTCTTTAAGCTTCAGTATTTTTCCTAAAAAGACAAATTTCGAGAATCATATGGAACCGGCTTCTGGCTTCAGCACTCAGGCTTTGAAATCCTATTTCCCTGTGCAACGAACCCCCGCAAATCTGATAGATTTTGGTCGTTTTCCTTGTCTGCGTAGCACATATTCCAGAAGAGATACACTACTTTGACACAAGCCCCATCTTTATTTATTCATCCGTCGTGTGTCACGGATCTTTCCAGGGCCCCTCCTGGGAATCTGAAAAGAAAGGGCCGAGTGCACCGTCAGTCTAAAAGAGTGCGTCACGCCGGTCCCTCCTCTGTCATCAGTTCAAACGCCTTTTGCCGCGAGGGGGGGCCGGCGTGTTACTTCGCAACGGAGAGGACGATGAGTCACGCGTTTTTGGGGATTTTTTACTTGTTACACCACCTCATGATGTAAGTCACCCTGTCGGCATCCCAGGGGACACAAACACAAACAATTTCATCGTTACATTCGTGTGCATACATATAATTGGTACTGAATGTGCATATGTATAAGTATATATGGCCATAGTAAACAAGTACGAGCTTTGCCCTTAATGCCTGCTGTAAATGCAGGTAAAGCAATGACCATGCATGTTGCAAGTTTTTAACCCATTAATGACATTTTTTTTATCTTTATCTTTTTTTTAATTGTAAGATATTTTTGTTTTGTTTAACGTAAAACACCCAGATGTTTTCAAAGGAGCAGATAAGTTTAAATCGGTTTTATAAGATTCCATGTTGGGACCCTTCAGACACCCAAATAGTTTGCATCCTTCTGCAAGACACTGTCCACTGCATTTTGAATTTAACAAGGCCCTTGTGTATTGCTGATGTATTGAAAGTGTTTTCTCTTTTTATTGTAATCCGTTTTTCCTCTACTCAATAATCTAAATGATGAGATTTTTTATTTATTTATTTTTTTTTTTACAAAAACAGTGAACCCTGATTATTGCCCGAAAAACAATCCATAGATTTATGAATGCGATCGCCCAGGCAGCCACTGGTTTCTATTCATTTCTATATCATATAAAAATCAACTTATAGAAACTCAAAACCTGCTTGAGACGAAGCAGTTAACGAAAAACGCGCCCGTTGTTTGGTCGTAAAAGATATTGTTGCGTGGGAATGTAGTTCAGTGTGGATTTATTTAATCAATCTAGAACGTGATGGGTGTGATGGATTAGTCCTCACACTGGAATAAAAGTAGTTGAACTCTCACTCGCCCTTATGGTAAGAGAGAGTCAAAGCTCTGCATTATGCTGTAACTGTAAAAGTAAAAATATATGGGAGTAGTAAATGGGCTGTTACATGCAATACACAAACTAGTCGGTAATATACCCGACAAAAGAAGCAGCAAAAATCACTCTATCATCTTTCTCAAAATTCCCCTGAGATTCGGAGAAAAAAAAATTTGCTGAACCTATAAAATGAAGGAACAGTAAAAGGTTCTAAAAGCAGCCGGATTTCTCCTTTTCCTGATGCAAGCGAGCGTCCTGGGACCTGAGCAAAATTAGAAGTTCATCCGGCTTTCCCCCCTCACCCAGAGAGTGAATTAGTAATGGCTGCTGTAACACACCGGGACGCTCTACACCAGGCTCTTACATAACACTGCGCCGGGGCGATCATGAAAGATTCATGCACAACGGCATCTGAAACACGCGCCCTGACTCGCCACCGGTTAGCGTAGCCGCGCTGTTTGGAAGGCGACGTTCCAGGGTTTTTTGCGACGAAAAAATCAGACCCTCGACGCCGACCCAGACCTCTTTTGTGAGATTAAGGATCCAAACGAGACCCTGTCCCCTGATTCTTTCAGCTCAGACTTACCCTCTCTCCTTTTTTTCTCTGGTTGGGGGGGGGCCTATGATGAAACGCGCGGAAAGCTCCTCGGGAATCCGACGGGCGCGCGAGCCGATTCACTGCGGCACACCTTCGACGGCAGGAGGCGTCCGCTGGTCGTGCAGTCACCGGTTCGACTTATAATACCGGTGATGCCCTTCGAGTTGAGTGTCCCAGCAAAACCACCAATAAACCAGCGATCGCACCGAGTCAGTTGAAGTCCACAACCCTAAAATAACATTTTGATGAAATATTTGGACACGTTAGGAGAAGCAAGCGTAAATTTAAGTTATTTTCGCTTGCATAACTCTCGGGGAACCTTGTATTTAAACGCGGATGGAACAGAACGGTGCCTTCATCGACGTTGCTGGCAAGTCAAAAAAACTGGTCTGTGACAGTCGACAGCAGCTCGGTGAATATTTGCCGACGTTCTTGCATTACAGCTAGACGTACCATGTTCCTTTCTCCTGGTTTTAGCCCTGCTGGCTCCCCGGGACCCCGCGTTCACACTTATTTTGTTGAGAGCGCCGCTGTGCCCCGTGCTGGGATTGGGTCCCACCGGAGGCACGGTGGAGGTGGTTCCCACGTCAGCAGCTCGAAGAGCGTCTCCGTCATCGGGACGGTCGCATTGTCAGAGTTGGTCACAATATATACAACATAACAGCACATTAACGTATCTTACAAGTCGTAAACTCGCAACCGGCGTAGCTCTGAGATGACGCGAGCGCAGCGTTCGCACGCTTCCGCAGGGTCGCTAGCGTGGCGACTACTACTACTGTGCATTACTATAAATAACAAGGCGAACGGGGGAAGAAAGCACTGGGAAGCAGATGCGGTACGTTCAGTTACACACAGCCATGTAAAGTACTTGTACTCTGAGCCCCGTCTTTATTCAGGTGCATCACTTCGTGGAATGAAGATGTGAGTCGGGTTTTCAACGTCACCAAATTCACGTTTCAATTTTTCATGATGCACCTCGATCCCCTGCATTTCCTTGACATTTTCCTCCCATGAATAAGTGATACGAAGACATGCCCTGATACAAATAACGGGGGAGCAGCGAAAGGAACATTAACGGGGGGGGTATGTTACGCTGAGAGGGAAAGTGAGCACAGCTGGGTCATTTTATAAATAAGTACTGTAAAAATGACCATAGAGTCACACACACTGAGAGCGAGGGCGCACTGTATTTGTGAGCCACAACAACTCCAAGTAATGATCCCTTCTATTTTCTATTTTTTAATCATCAAGGACCCGTTAACGAAAATACACCAGGTCCTAACTCCCCTTGCCGAAGGGGTGGGAGGTGTGGGGGCGCGGAGGTGAGGGGCGGGCGCTGGGGGTAAATTTAGCATGATGGAAGCAGCGTGCAGGCTCTCTGCCTTGCACTACGCGGACTATTTTTTGCCGGTTGTTGGGAGATGCTGACAGGTCCCTCCCTGACTCCCGCATCAGCAGATATATGGAGAAATGTGACCAGTCTATAGCGGCGGCGAGTCACTTTGCGGGAATTTGATTTTAATTAAATATTTCAAGTCGCTCATTGTCATTTATTTTCCCGATTTCGCGCCTCATTATTTTCTTTTTTACGTAGGTGAAGGGGCACGCAGAGTTTTAAAATATGTAACCCCGATGATGTCATAGTGATGTCAACGAGGTCATGTCATCGTCCGCAGCAGAAAACCCTGCCTCATAAAATGAAATAGGGGTTGAAAACATCTGGGTACTCAGGCAGCAAAAGTGGTCTAATGAAGGACACTGTTTTGCTGCATTATGGGAAATGTAGGATCCAGTGCTTTTGTAGCTCATAACCTGATATCTCAGCATCCACTACTTCAATTTTTTATACTTCAATACAAAATCTCTCAATTCATGAGCTTTGTTGCAATGAAATTGCTTAAGAACAGCAATACCTCATATTCACTCTGTACAAATCATCCCTCCGGAACTGGCAAGAAGCACAATGTCGTATCGTATTGTACCGTGTATCCACAGGTCATATACGCTCCTCACCTCACAGATGCACAGTCATGCCTGTGACTGATGAGATTTGTTTCTATTTTGAAAGGCAGAAAAAGGAAGAAAAACAGTGATGCAGAATATTTCGATTGCAATAATTCAGCACTATCAAGTTTCTTGGGGGATCCGTATTGTGACAGCGCATCAGGCAGCAGGACATATGGTTTCAACAACAGCTGAGACCCTAGAAATCAATATGCAAAAGCTTCTATTATTACTCCTCTACAAACAACAGGTGGGTTTTGACACGGAACAAACTGGACCGGGCGTAACGCCAAGTGTGGCCGGCGAACAAACATCCTTTACCAGTTAACGCCGGTGAGATGTCATCACAGAATAACACCCGGGGCGCTTCGTTTAAACGCAGCTTTAGTTCTCAACCTGGTGCCGCTTCCACGCCATTAATTAGGGGGCCGAGGAGGTAAGAGGGGTCTGTGGAGTCAACTTGAGAGCAGCATCATTTGATAGGGGGAAATGTTAAGCACTGACAGATGGATGAAAAGTGAAACTGGACTTCTGGGAAAAGAATCCAAGCTCTGTTTTCTTTTCTTTTTTTTGTATAAATAAATATGATGTCATTGTAAACTTGCCCTGAGTCGTCTGTGAAAGTTGCAAAGAGGTTCTCAAATTTGCCCTAATTTAGCTTGTTTAAAAATGGCGCTTGGATACGAGACCCTTATGCCACCATTAGACTTACAGATCAGCAACCTAACACCGCTTGTCTCATATAGCCGAGCTCCATACGATGCCGGACAGACTAATATAGACTAATATAGTGTTGCCCAGAAGAAACTAAGTGGCTTGAGGCTGAAGTGCCCAATCTGGGCTTAAAATAGGGACATTTTAGAACAAAATTAAGAGGATAATAGCCGTCATTTATAAACGTTGACTAAGCAGCAGCTTGTGGCAAAATCTGTACCAGCTTTATCTCTGTACAGATATCCAGAGACCACTTGGGAACCGAGTAAAGGGCATATTTAAAAGGCAGAACCTCCTGTGTTTTTATTTCTTAGTTCTATTACTACTATTAATACAGGGGTATCGGAAGAGCTTCGATGTGTAATCCCATATTTACATTTATGAAAGGAACGCATGATATTATTTCAGGATTTTGCAAATTTGCAATATATGGTATTATTTTTTTTTTCCCAAAAGTTTGGAGGGAAGTTCAATTACCTCAAAAACTTTTAAGAGCAAAATCCAGACGCGATTTCTCTAAACCATAATTTGTAAGCATAAGTAATTACACAACTTTAACCATAGACTGTTTTTATTTTAACTTTCTTTCAATTAAAATTTAGCGTTTTGCTTTGATTTGAGGCAGAAGAACATTCGAAAGAGGCCAAAGCTTTGGGAGACTGAGTTGATTCAGCTGGCTGAGGCATATCGCCTGAAACCCATAGCTCCTGTTAATATTACCTCCCTCTCTCTCTCTCTCTCTCTATCAATACCACCCCCTACCATTAAAAATGTAAGGGATGAAATCCATTGTGCCGGTGAAAAGGACTTGTGGTTCCAACGTTCGGCTTTGGATAATGGTTACCACGGCGACGGTCTGACCTTTTTCCCAGATCCCTCGGTAGATGGACCGGAGCTTGGACGAAGCCTCCCTCAGACCAGCTCTGTCACTAGAGAAATGAACGGCCCCCGACCAGTTTTTTCCTTTCGCTCTTTCTCTTAACAAATCTCTGTACCAGGGGTTTTCCTATAGCAGTATAATCATCTATTAATTAATGCTTGTGTCCGCGTTCGAACCACTGTACTGTTCCCTAAGTGCCTGCTAAATGTGAAAAACAAACGAAATATGTTTCATACTGCTGCGAATCAATAGAAGAGATTTCTAGTGTTTCAGCATTTGAGACGCATCGGGACAAGGCTAAGCGTTTACGGCCGTGCTAGCGGCTCTGTGATGCTGCACATAGGGAACAGCGATGCTTTGAGCTAAATGCTAACGTTGGCCTGCTGACATGCTCAGAGAGATGATGCAAACATGCCGATGTTGAGCAGGTATAACGTTTTGTGATTTAAAACAGTTCATCCTGAGGGCACCAAAGGTCGTGTGTGTGTGTGTGTGTGTGTGGGGGGGGGGGGGGGGCTGATAGCTGCCAAGATAACATTGAAAAACAAAAACGTCAAGCTCGTGGTGGCGCCAGAGGAAAAGTCATTGGATCACCAAAGTCGGTAGGATTCATCCTCCGGTGACCATGACTGTCTGAATGGAGGCTCTTTAAGTTCCATCATCGTTAGAAAAATAAAATAAAAAACATTTAAAAAGATGAAACCCTGCAGTGGTGCCGAATAGGTTTTGCTATTTAAAGCCTGTCAGAAGTATAATCTTGACTATTACAGTATGCAATCATTTTGCCTTTGCCATTGTATGTAAGCACTGAACAGTTATGTGGTGCTTTTTTCTTTTTTAATCTTTATCATGCTGTGAGTTAAGTGCTTTTATGTTGTTCTCTGCCCTTTCTTTCTTATTCTTCTCTAACTTTATAATCAACTTGCCCAGGGACTGCATTTGAAAGCTAACAATTTAGCTACATATGGCACATTTCCATCGTGATATCAGCGTTAATGTGATTTGTCCCCTGCACAATTAATAAGTTAAAATAAAGTAAAAGCTGTAACCCAACACCATTTTGTATAAATTGTATTCCTGGGCTCTGTGGCTGTTGTGGAGAGCATAGTAGGATGCTAAGGAAAGGGTGACTGAGGTGTTGTCCCAGCTATCTGTTCATACAGTTTACTGGATGGTACACAGGGTGCCATAGCAACAATGTGTGTGTGTGTGTGTGTTTGTGTGCGCGGATGGTTGGGGGGGGGTGTTGTGTAGATACAGAGGCAAGCGAGAGCTCAGTGCAATCTGAGCTGTGCAGTGACTGATGAGTAAGAACGTTTACAGTACGCAAAGGTCGGAGTTCAAAACAGAAAGCAAGATAGGGGGGAGAGGGAGAGAGAGAGAGAGAGAGAGGGAGAGAGAGGAGGAGAGAGGCAGGTGGTTTATCAGCTCCTCGTTCTCAAAGGTTAGCAGGGACCACGTTTTTTTTTCATCAAATCTAATAATTTTTTAATTTTGTTTATTTTAATAATTTTAATGCCTTATTCATTTAGGCAAAGCCTTTTTTATCCATTTTTGATTTTTACCTGTTGGTCATTTGATGTTTAATTTTTTTCCTGCCTGTTGGTCATTAATCATTTCATTTGGTTTGGGGGATGATGATGTTTTGGTCCGTCAGGCGAGGTGGACTGTATTTCTATCTTAAGACCGACTCATCAGACGTATCCGTTCCCCCTGCTTTTTGCCTCCAGTTCAGTAAACAGACGGCTGTCGTCACGTTCACAGGCGGCTGTCGTCGTTCACGCCGGCATGAAACATATTACTTGCTTTTTTTCGCTCAGATGATTATTGATTGGATTTAATATTTTTGAACAGTGAGCTATGGTAAACCCAGTTGCATATTGATTGGAAACACATTGAAATTGTCACACTCACACCCTTCGGCAAAACCCAAAACGCCACGCTCTTTCTGCCTGAACGCTTTTCTAAACCCAGTTGCCTGAAAGCGAGCAGCTTGATTTCATTTTTTTGCCGAGCAGATTAGACCCGAATATTTCACAAGTTGTGCTTGCTTCAGGAAAACTTCTGCTCGAGTTCAGGCGAACGCCCCCGAGTCTTACTCCCTTGGGCCCCTGCATTGATATGCAACTGTTCCCAACTGTTACTCCTCAGACGTCCGCCAGATGCCCTCGGGCTTCCCTCTCCCCGCTGGTTTACACACCTGTTCCTAGTTAACCGGTTATCCAACGAACCAGTAGTCTACCTGTTGCACCTGCACCCTGCCAGGTCATAGTATGTCCTGTTGTCCTTCAAATTGCAAACTCCCTCTTTTGCCGCCTTACCTCTGCCTTCCTGGCTGCATTTGGATCTTAAAGATTGAGTTTTGGGTTTTTTTTAGGGCAGAGCTAATCTGCAGGAAGAAATTATCTAACTGCTTCACAATCACCGGCTTGTTCGCCAGCCGTGTGGCTATTGGCTGACTAGTAACATCCAATCACATTGCTTTGGTTGTGTAGCGCGTCCTCTGTAACCTGACACTTCCGGTATGTTGCTGATTTGATCATGCCAGTCCTGATTGCAGCTCCCCAAACCTCCCTAACCTCCTCCTTAGGTGCTGCAGCTTTGGTTTAGTGGATTTATCTAAGAATTAAAGTCATATATGTGTTTATCAGAGGAGAATTGGTTCTGTCTGCAGAATCTTTTCTGCTGCTTGGAATCCTCTTCTGACAAATCTAACTATAGACATTTGCTATTCATGGTCAATTCCTTAAGTGTCTGCGCCTGAAATTTGATTATTTGTTCTTCCAGAGAAGCTCTGTTTCGAAGTATAGTCCAAATGTTTTCATCCTTTACCTTTTGTATTAGCACGCACTCATGCATATGTATAATATTGTGGGTCAACGTTTGTCAGTGTAGCTAAAATATACGGCAACATCAGGGAGCTGAACTTGCCACATGCACTGTACCTTATCATAGCCAAGAGGATGCACTGGATTATTTTTCACGGACTAAAGACGAATCCTGCCGGGGTCAAAGGTGACATGTTGCACATATTTCAGGAGTGACAGGGTAACTCTTTCCACCACGCAACCTCTTTGAGTGGAAAACGCTGAGTTTGTCTGTGTGTCACAGGGTTGCAAAGGGTTATTTTGTTTTTTTCCAACACCAGGAGGTCTCACTACCCATCTTATCTGTCAGGATTCGTGTCGTGTCTGCATTTTAAGCTGCTGCATTTGACCTAAAGACGTCGTCAGTCATGATCAGCACGTTCGGCATGATGGGTCACATGCCAACGTAAGCTCTGTAACCATCACATGCAACCATACACCACACTGAAGACACTACCGGTATTCGTATGATGCTAGCATTGGCCATCACCCTGCTGCCACCCTGCTATCATCGTAATGTCAAGTTCTCCGTGATAGAAGCCTCGGTTGACAGCCATGCAATTTTGAATTTGTTTAATTAGTCTTAAGAATTTTCATTAACGCAGGGAGTTTTATGGGAGTTTTCCACACTCATAACAAACCAGAATATTTTAACTGCGGTTAACTGGATTTCGTTTGTTAGCATTAATCCGCAGTTTGATGTCTTAATATATCGCGTGCACATTTACTCTGTGGCATGATTGGCACTCCTAAATCCGGCATTGTTGTTGTCAAGCATTTGATTCATTTACAGGATGTAAATCATGTGATCATCTTTCGACACTTATCCCGTCAAACATAAGAAAAGATTGATCCCTCAAAGATGTACTTGTGGCAGCGCCTACAGCATTTTTCTCTGGACCAATTTGCTAAATTTAACTCATTCTGTTTCTATTCATATGCCGGGCATCAAAGGGGAAGCTGTGGTTTGAGAAATGAAGAAAGACCATTTATATTGTCATGTCTCCGACAGAGGAAGGAAGACAGGGAGCAAAATTGTCAGCTCTTGCACGTCATAAGAAATATGTCGGTATGGTAACACGAACAGAAATCAAACATCGATTGTGCCGAAGTCGATGACATTGTGTTTTCTTGAATAACATAAATGTAAAGGATGTTGATGATATATATGGTCCAAGCTTTGCACAAGGGAGTTAAGATTTGATTCCCTGAGCCCTGCACCTTAATAATTCACACTTCCTGATTCATAGGCGGTAATGACCAGCTATTTTAAGAATCCCCTCCGAGCACCTTGACTGTTCTTTCCTGATTGGATGAATGGTCACAACTGGCAGGAAGTCAGTAACAAAGTACCAGCCCAGCAGGGACCTACTCCAGAAGCAATCTCTTTCTCAAGCCAAGAAGCAAAACTTGGCAGCGGCGATAGGAAATTGATCAGATCCAGTGACTGGTGTGTGTGTTTGTGTGTGTTTAAATGATGGTTCAGGCCTTCAGCGTGCACCCGCCGGGCGCGTAGAAATACAAAACAGAGCGGGTTGTGTCGCCTGCAAGAGGCTGACGGAGCTGAGGGAGCAGTAGCAGGGGTGAGATATGGCCCTAAACTCTCCGTCCATCCTCGGAGGGCCTTTAGCCTCTCGCTAAGCATGCAGCGCTGTCCGGGGCTATTTACAGAGGTGACTTATGCAGGCTAGTGTAAGGTACACTCCGCCTCTGAAAGAAGACACTGCTGCCCTGACGGCCAGAGGATTGGTGTGGTGAATACACTGGCTGACAGTGGGGCCCAGGTGCATCGACTGTGGGCCGGCCTGTAAAGAGTCCTATGGATTTTTTTTTTTTTTTTAGATTTACTTTCTTTAATCTAAAGAGTTTCCAGAAGCGTTGACCGACCGGCACCACCACCGAAGCAGGCACAGAGTAAACGCTTGGCTCAAAGGCACCTCAACAATAGCCGCTGAAGGAGGAAAGATTCATTTGCTTTCGCCCTCCGTGTGACTTGCAGTGCCCCTGTCCTCTTCTCTGTTGCCTAGAGCCTCTGGTTAACTGCCAGTTTAAACTGAGCCGTAAATATGATCCATCACATCTGCTGACAAAATCAACAATACAGCACTCGGGCAGTACACAGTATTATCCTGGTGTCTGATTTCTGTTTTATGTGCCGTGTCATTTTGCTCATTTTCGTGGGGTAACAAGGTATGATGAATGACATGGGACCACTCTAGGATTATATCTACAGTATGCAGTGACTTGATGAATGAGGGCCATTGTGTTTATTGGGTGTGTGTGTATGTGTGAGACTTAAGCCTTGATTCAGCTGAATCAATAAACTACTCTTCGTGGCTGCATTGAAAATATGAAGTTTGAGGAGAAATTTAACTGATGTAAAATCAGCAGCCAATCGCAGAAATGCAGTAATAGATGGTAGTTTAGACACTTTTGTCAGCAACAATCACCAAATGCATTCATATGCATAAAATGTTTTATTTTTTTGGCCTGGTTTGAATCACAGCGAGACACTGCTTGAATGCCCTAAAGTAAAGGACTTAGACACACTTAAGTAACGTGGTCCTAAAATTGGTTAGCATGTTATGTGAAGTCGTATGCAGAGACACATCATCGTGTTGACTTTCCGTCCGGTCCAGTAACGGGAAACCACAACGGCTTGCAAATGGAGGACGCCAATGATGCGGGAGGCGAGTGCTACGGTAGCAATGTGAACTCGGCGAACCCAGCTAGCGCGGTGGGGCGAAAGGCCAGGGAATGCTTGAGTTAAACTGGCGTTGTACGAAAAGCAAAAGCTGTCAATAGCTATTAGGAAAGGCGACTCTCAAAGGAAGGGGGCAAAAAGCCTGCCCTCCTAAAGAGGGTAGGGAGGCGAAGGGAAGTGCTAAGTTCATAAACTGCAACAGAATCACTCGGAGGTGTTTATGTGCGATGGTGGGAGTACAAAGCATACGATTTTTGACACCTAAGCCCACAGTTCACAATTGTGTTGGGACATAAACATAATTTTAGGCGACAGGCTCAGTCCTCAAAGGTGCGAACAGTGTCGCACACATTTGAACACAAGGAAAAATGTGTTGTTTGGGTTTACTGGGTCAAGACAAGCCAAGCCGGCCCGATCACAACTTAACTGACAATCAGACAGCAGGCGATTGAATACGGGTTCGCCCATCGCTAGAAATGTACTTCCCTCTGTCTCGTTGCCCCTGATCCCACATTCTCCAGCCTGCCTCCTTAGGGTCGGCATCTATCCAGTCGCACTCAGCAGGACGTTACACCTGCAGGGTCCAAGAATCCCTCGACCCAACCTGGCCGAATAGACTGCGCCTGTTCTACTTGCCTTCCTCCTCACCTGTCAACAACTTTAGTCTTTCTCATCTGAGGCCCTAAGTGCAAAAGCCACAACTGCATCCAGGAAATCCCCAACTGGAGCCAACTTCCCTTCCTTCCCCTCTTCCCACTGTGACCCTTCCCCCACATGGATCCATCCTGTGTCATGCCTTGGCGGAGAGACCCACCTCCAAAGCCAGCTCCTCTATCTGAAACTGCTTCATGGCATTGCGGTTCCCGTCCACATTTTTGTGGTAGTAGATCACCATCACATCGTACTTCTTCATGATAGACTTGTAGTTCTTGGCGTTGAGGTCATGGACGCGGTCTTTGCCGTCATACTCTGGGATCTCCAAGCCCTTCTCCCCCCAGGACAGGGCTCCCAAAGAGAGGAAGACCCCCAAAAACACCCAGCCCCACTTCATGGCTTTCGTCACCTGCCGGACGCAAGAAAGCCTCTTCTCAGAGCCTTAACTGTTGACGTGGGGTAGACGAGGAAAAAATACACTTGAGAGGTCTAACGTTCCTAACGCGAGTTGGTGTCAAACAGGGAGAGTTAGGAACGAAGTCTTCGTCCTGTCCCCACCGGCTAGAGAAGAGCAGGTTTGACAGTGACACCCTCCCTTTAAAAAAGAGCTACACATGGTTTTTGCTGACGCCACTGCCCACAGAAAGGGGTGGGGCCCCTATTGGGGACGCAGATTGGTATGTGAGTGGGCAAGACACTGATCCCGCTCATCCGAGAGCCCTTCCAGAGGAGCTGCCAAAAAGGCAGGACGGGCACTGGGAGGGCTGGGAGGCGGGGCGGGTCGGGGCGGGGGCTCCTGAGCGGCGGACAGAAAAATAGCAAATGGGTGGTAGCACAGGAGGAGCTGTGCTTGGGTCACACGGCCACCTGTTTGAAGTCGAGGCTATGAAAAGGGACGGCGGTTGCGCCGGGTGTTTTGTTGTCCCGCGGAGACCGGCTCGGTGTCTTGGAGGACTGTGGAGGTATAGATGGATGTGCGACGAGAGCCTGCGGGAAGGAGGGCTCCAAGATGCCATTCCCATATTAAGTTTTGCAGAGGAGCCAAACTCGGGCTAAAAATAAGGCCTCTGCAAGAGAAACACTGTGGACAAGATGGCATCCACGGAGTCCATGCAGAGGGGTCAGATAGTGGATGTGCCCCGTAAGCACCGATGGACGGAGGGAGGTTGGGACACTGAGTCAAGCGCACCCTTGTTCGTCCTCTTACATCTGTACAAAGTTCAAATTCAGAACCAGTCAAAATGAAATAGCCTTTTAGTTTTTCGGTATTTTTTGGTTTCCCGACATTCCTGCAGAACTCCCTCACAACTAAAACTTATTCCTTAGGGACTCTTCTGTAAGGCTTAGTTAGACCATTGTCTATTGGTCTATTATTGTTTATCTAGCCATTAACAATTAACAGTCTTGTTGTGTTAATGAATGAACTGTTCCTTGAGAATTGAATATGATAAAATATTCAAAATATTTCTACTTTATTGTGTTTTATATACAGTACATTCCAATTGGAATAAACATAAATAAAATAAATTTTCTTCCTAAATTCACATCTTCTGTAGTACATCTTTGATTAGGGGTATCTTTTGATTTAATTGATCTGTTTCACGCCTTAGAATTAAATCCGTGTCTAACATGACTTTTCCCGGTCTTACTCGCACATGACAAACCCACAGATGCGGTAGCTTCCCTCCGTGTTCCTCATCCCTTGGAAATATTTGTAAATTTTAGGACAAAATGGCAGAAGCACAGATTTGAATTCATATCTCCATGTACACAGGCTTTAGCAACACTTTTCCGACATCTAAAAAGGGCTTAGGTCAGACCCGCCCTAAATTTTATAGATTAAATACACAGAATATCAACCTGAGGCCTGCGCACAATCATAGAGCTTGGACCCAGGTTAGAGGCATCAGGAAACCTTCGGTTACAAAAAATCTGACAGATTCTCACGGGCAACGCTGTTATAAAGATATTTATTGTTCAGATGCGATAACTTTTGATTTATCGTCAGTGAACTGTCAACATTCACGGCCGAATCCGACTGGAGAAAGAGGTGATACGCTGTGGGTTTTATCCGTGGAATGGCGGTTTCCCGTGTCGGAGCGGCCGCCAGGGCGGGGGTCCTGCAGGCGGTGTCACTTTTTTTTTTCCGACGACCCGATCCGAGCGGAGAAAGGGGATGGAAACCCGGGATGACAGCGAGACGTAAGCAGAGCGGTGGGCACAGGGAGACTCTGAGACAGCGTGAGATCATGTCGGCTATTAGTTTACAATCAGAAAGGGGAGAGGGTGGCTATTAATAACAGTGTGTAATATGATCGGCCTTCTCCCCTTGCCAGTATGGCGGGTCAAACAGTGTGTGTGTGTGTGTGTGTGTGTGTGTGTGAGCGCCTGTTTAGATGCCAGTAGAGGGGGTGTGGGGGAGCGAGGGTCTCGGCCACACAGATGGAGACATGCCCCCCCCCCCCCTACACTGGGTAAGATATTAGATTGACCAGCAGGAGGTTGATAAATTTGTCCGCTGGTGTGTTGACATTTTCGGACTAGCCTCGGTTAGCGTAGAGTAACAGTGGGACAGTTCTGGTAAACCTCTCAAGTTATATTTAACCACGTTAAAGGGCTACTCCAGCAGTTTGATACTGCACTTCCAGAAGGAACATAAAAACTGGCAGATTTAAAATTGAAAAAAAAAGAAAACTAACTTTCCTGAAAATAGGCGTGAAAACAAATAAGAGAAATGATCAATTCTATGCCATTAGCATGATGGCAAGATGGCAATACCAGAGGATGGCTAACGGCACGCTCATAACTCTGATGCACTAATGTCAATGTATCTGTTCGGGGAAGACTTCCTTCTCCGGGATAAGATACAACAGTCACCTGTAGAATAACCAGGATGAATAGCAGAGCGTTCAAACTGAGGGACCAGATAAAGGAAGGTTCACCCCCCCCCCCCAGAAAAACAAACAACAAAAAAACAGTTAGTCACTCTAGAAAACATCCTGTGAAAGGAATGTAAAGAATACGTCAAAAGCCAACCACGTGTCCACAGAGTGCTCCGGGCAGTTCAATAGCCGAGGTCAAATAAAAGTGAAAATGAGACGGAGTCGATTCTAATTCAATTCTGTCGTCCAATGAAAGACGAATTGAGTTAAGAATATCATAAATGACGATGCAGGAAAAAAAATGGGTCCAGTGGTAAAAAAAACATATATAAACACATTATATACATATACATTAGGCTCTTCAAAGGGGGGCAGGGGGCTGCCGGGGCTCGAAGCAGAGACACAGGCAGACCACGGGACCACGTAGCCCCCTTTTATTTTTTTTACATATTCACCTCCCGTCAGTCATCCTGGGGGGGGGTTAAAACAATGAGACACCCGCTGCCACCGACACGCACCATTTCCCCCCGTCAGTCTCCGACAGATCCTTGGCCCCGCGGCAACAGCTGATACTTCCTTTTTCGTTTGATTACCCTCAGAGTGTGGATCTGTGTGTGTGTGTGTGTGTGTGTGTGTGTGTGTGTGTGTGTGTGTGTGTGTGTGTGTGTAGGTGCATATGCAGCGAGTGTGACCTGGTGACCTCCCAACTGTTGCGCCTCTGAGGTGAACAGCTCCCTCCTCTGGCGGCGGCAATAATAGGCCCACCTCCCTCTCATCGCCTCCTCCACTCTCCTCTTATGAAAACCGACTCAAAACAGGACGAGGAATAACAAGCATCAGCGCGGCGGTTTTTGCGATGTGGTCGTTGCCACAGCAACCGGAGGGGAGGGAGGGTGACTCGCTTCGTCAGATGACGGGAAGCGCTGCACACGCTGAAAATATGTCTCGATTAGTTGATCTCACGGGGTGAAACTGAAGTAGGTTAAAGCGAATAAAAGTCCACCAGTCAGTTTTTGGGTTTGTTTTTTTTTTGTGTGTGTGAATTTGTGGCGATATATTTTTTATGTGGTGATAAATCTTTATTTAGTGAAACAAGTTCTTGAAATCCATCCTGCAGGCATTTAAAAAAAAACAAAAAAAAACAGATTTTATATCAGAAAATGGAGACGAAAAGGTGCGTCCCTGTTTCTAATCTTCCAGCCCAGTCTTACCTAAAAATTGCTTCACACACTTCAGTGCAGACGCTAATTATGACGGCGGAGTATTTAATTCTTTGCCCCCTTACGCTAATGATTGCATTGGTTCTGGTTGGAGATCTCCGCAGGGCAATGAAAAGGTACGTCAGCCCCTCTGCTGTGATAGAGGCTGAGAATGAGACACGCCTGAGCTGGGGGGGGCTAATGAGATCTAAATGCTCGGGGGGGGGGGGGGGGGCAAGGTGTAATGGGAAAGTACGAGAGGGGGAAATCACAGAGTGATGAGGAAACGAAGGAGCGAAATTAAATAACAGAGTAGTAAACAGTGTGACTGATAAGTAGGCAATAATTAATGTGTTTAATAAGCGCAGGGTAATTACACCCGGTGTAGATGAGGGGGAGCTAATCTCTGGGACTCACCAGAACAGTGTAAAACGAGCACACGCGCAATACGAGACACGAAAATACACATGTGCTTCCTTATGAATGTTTGAAACCATCGGGCGAAATGACAAAAAAACAAAACAAAAAAAAACATGGTATTTCACGTAGAATTTCTGTCGCAAATCTGTCCCCACTGTACGGCCAAGTAAGATACGTGCGGCTTTAAAACGCAGCGTCCAGTCGCAGCAAGTGATGTTTAATGGGGAAATTGTGAAAGCTGCTTAATTTCGAGTGCTTGGGCGCTAAAAGTGTGACACAGTCGATGCACAGTCAATCAAACAAAAGTTAATAATAAAGAAACATCCAAACTATGAGGAGAAAGCTAAAAAGAAAAACAAAAAAACCTCGAGTTCAATAAAGAGGGATTAATTTTTAAACAATATTTACTGAGATGGGCAACAGAGAATGATTCATCAAGCAACATGAATCAATATGAAGCATCTTTATTGAGTGTGGGTCGGTACACACGTCCATTTAAGCACAGTTTGGACGCATTCAAAGAAAATATACGGTCAAGGTAAAGCAACAGAGATGTACCAGTTAATATATATCAAAAATAGAGATCTGTGTTATAAATTCTAATAGAGGTCTCAGGGTTTCTGGAAAAAAAACTACCAACCATGTCAGGGTTGCTTTTAGAAAAAAACTGGGATAAAATCAAACAGACTGTCTTTAACATTCAGTCACTGCTTGGCTAATACACATTAACAAAAGTATCCTGCAGCCAATCGGAGTGTGAACCTGGACACACACACACATGTGCCGTCAACCTGTTGCATCGACACACACAGCAGAGGAGACAGATTTCAGATTCTTCTGACTAGTACTTTGTCAAATCTGAGTAATCTGCTAAATCAGACCTGAGTCATAACCCCACGCACACACACACACACACACACACACACACACACACACACCTCCCACCAGCACCAGTCTGGCCCTGGTGCTCCCTCTCTGTCCCCCACCCACGGTCCATATGCACCCTCTCTAACATGCTAACGATAACATGCCTAAAAGTTAAAATAAAAATAATGATAATAACGGTAATAATCACAGAACACATACAGGTAAAAGCAAACACAAACATTCAGATGCACAGATGATGGTGAAAGAATACGTTAAGAAACGTTATAACACACACACACACACACACACACATATTACCCCCTCGGTAAAGTGGTGGGTTGGATCTCTGTGAGAAACACAGGCCAGCTCAGCACTGGTGTCCAAGCAACCAGAAGGCTCTGAAAAGAGTGTATCTCTGTCTCTCTCTCTCTCTTTCACACACACACACAAACATGCATAAACACACTCCCAGTAAACGATGACGGATATATCTCAGACGTTTGGTGGCCTTAACATTTGCGGAGGATCGGGGGAGAGGACGTGTGCGGCGGCCGTGATCCGGCCACACGTGTTCACTGTTCGAATGCCCTGGCGACAAACTCCGGTGACAAACCCCGGTGACAAACCCTGGTGACAAAGGCCCAGCGACGAAGGCCCGGCGACGAAGGCCGAATTACCCTTTTGCTGTGGAGCACAACGACATCTGGCTGTTGAGTAACTGTGAGCAGAAATTGCAATAATTTGAATGAGCATGATAATTGCGATAATTTTTTTTTAATAATGCTCCTAGTAGAAATAGAAGCGCTTTCTGTATTGTCTTTCAACCACAGAAGCGAACGCAGCACAACACGCTAAACGGTGTCACGGTTTAACAAGGCGGGTCAGCGTCGCGTTCATCCGGCAGCTTTGTGCTGTTTGTCATCAACGATCCGAGCTGAGCGGCTGTGTGTCAGCCACAATGGGCTCTGCAGCAAACGCCTGGCAACAAACGCCCCGTTGACAAACACCCTGCGACGAATGTCCCGTCGATGAACGCCCCGTCGATGAACACTCCGCGATTTAACGCTTGCCGATTTAACGCCCGTGATTTAACGCCTTACACGAGACTCAACACTTCAGCATGGTGCGACAAACTCTGCTTTTTGTATGTTCGACCATTTGATAGTAAAAATGCTTGGAAGAAACATTAAAAACTTCATCTTATGTGTAGTTAATCGTTTGCAGCAAAAACTGTATCGTTAGCATGTTTGCTAATGACGAAAAACTTTTAATCCTATTACATTTTTTGAGCCACTCACAGAAGAGTGTAGCTTGAAACGACCCATGTTTGTAACAAACATTTTCCTGATTTATTTATCATTTAAAAGAGGAGTATAACTAAGCTCAGGTCCTTTATTTGTCTTTGTCCGTTTACTTTGGCCTTGTTTATTTGTTTGTTTGTTTTCTGGTTTGTTTTTTTAAGCTCTGTGCTGCCAACATGTCCATCTGCTCTGGGGCTGTGACCTTGGGGTTTTGTTTTGGTATTTTCTAGTAACACCGGAGCAAATCCCCCCGGTCGCACATCGGCCGCCTCGGCCGCCTTGGTCACCTTCGGGGCCCGGTGAGTCGGAAAAAACCGCGAGCGCGGCTGCGTCACAGACGCTTCGGGGCCCTTTGCTGCTCGTTTCGTGGGCATTTGAGGAAGTACATCTTCTGACTGTAGCGTGAGTGCTGGCTCGGCGCCGGGGGACCGTTTAGCCTCTGTCGAGGAATGTCAACATGAAGAGAGTCCTTGACAGCTGGTTGACGACCGGAGGATGAGGTGTTGCCTGGTAACCGAAAACCCCGACGGACTGACTGATCGAGCTCCAGACCGAGCAGCCAGCACGTGTAGGATGGGCATACGTGTGGTAGTAAGTGTGTGTTTGTTGTGTGTGTGTGTGTGTGTGTGTGTGAGCTGTGTAAACCTCTGGGCCGTTGACAGGGAGGGTGAGAGGCTTTTATCCTGCTTTCACGGTCAGGACGGCGATGATCAACGGACCGAAGCAGATGGTGGCTCTCAATTCCTTTTTTAAGACGAGACGTGTTTGGGGTCGCCAGTGACGTCAGAACACGAGGTTGCCAAAGCAACTGCGTGAGGCCGCGCTAAATAATGAAAAAATAGAAAAAAAATTGTCATGAACCGTGAGGAATTGTCCGTTGTCGATATTAAGTCGGGTGCGTAAACTGGACGCGACGATCTAGTGCGCTGTTACCGCTAAACAGCGCGGCAGGATCAGTAATTTGTCCTAACGTCTGTAAAAAATATTGTTATTCTACTGTTAACCTCATGACAAATAAAGAACGACAGCTTTCTGGAGTTGTAAAATCCCTTCTCATCGTAAATCTAAACTGCTGTGCGGTGTTCTGGCGCCTGATACCCTTTAACAATCCCGGATCTTTCACTCGCTCTACTTCTATTTATCTCGCCAGCACCGGATGCGACACCCACACCCACCCACTGGTTTTTTTTCCACCTTCCACCGGCTGCAGGATTTTGCCGGGCAGAGCTCCAACCTTAGAGGGAAAAAAAAGGGCCGAGAGCCCGAGGGGCTGGTCCGGACCGGCTCGGTCACGAGTCGGTACCCCGGTCACGGGTCAGTGCCCCGGGCATGTTTGAGAATCAACGTGCTTCTAAAAGCACAGGCGTCCGCTCGCTGTCTTGATTGTCGGCCCCTCTTTTCTTTTCTGTTCTTTACAATCATCCCTCTTGTAACCTCTGAAACCAACACTTCGACTCTTCCTCCTCTAAATCCCCTCGAACCTTCCCCAGGCTAGACGACCCTGACGGGACAGTCGTGTGTGTGTGTGTGTGTGTCCAAAACCAAGAGTTTCTTGTAATATAAAACCAGGAAAATTAGCAAATATTCACATCTGAGTGGCTTGTTTTCCAGTATAGTTTTAGGCATATATGATTAAATCACAACTCAAAGAAGTAAAAAAACAAACAAAATTAATGCCAATTAATTTTTCCATCAATCAACCAACTAATCGTTTCATCTCTAGAGTGATCTTTGTAATTAACAATGAAACCACCTTGTGCAGCGGGGGGGGGGGGGGGGCACTATCCATCCTTGAGGATTTGTGCTGTTGAGCTATAAACCATGACGGACGTTTACACTGGACATTTCTTGAGCAACAGTTTTCCGAAACCGCACATGAAGAGTTGGGAGAAAGACGAATTACCCTTTTGCTGTGGAGCACAACGGCATCTGGCTGTTGAGTAACTGTGAGCAGCGTATTACAATAATTTGAATGAGCTTGATAATTGCGATAATTTTTTTTTAATAATGCTCCTAGTAGAAATAGAAGCGCTTTCTGTATTGTCTTTCAACCACAGAAGCGAACGCAGCACAACATGCTAAACGGTGTCACGGTTTAACAAGGCGGGTCAGCGTCGCGTTCATCCGGCAGCTTTGTGCCGTTTGTCATCAACGCTCCGATCTGAGCGGCTGTGTCTTGGCCACAATGGGCTCCGATGCCCCCGGCGCCGCCCGGCGCCGCCCGGCCCGGCAAAGGAGAGAGATCCTGGGCAAAGCTTAGAGTGAAAATCCAGGCGAGTGTCTTCTGGATTTTTAGGGTGTAAAATTTCCATGAAGAAGGTTATCCCCGTCGTGGCCCGACCCCCCCCCCCGCCCAACCAGGCTAATCACAGCCCTCATCCGGGAGCACAGAGGCCCGGAGGAGTGAACTTGAGCCGGAGGTGACGACCGACCATCACTCCGGCAGACGCTCGTCCGCAACTTGTTTCGACCCGATATCAAACCTACACATTGCGACGAGTACGCGAAACACTGAACCTCAGCCCCGAGTCCTTGGGACACGAACCCCAGGGTCTTTAATGTAGAGAACAGCCCTGGAATAGAAAATACAGGGCTTCTCCTCCTCCTTCTCCTCCTCCTTCTCCTCCTTCTTCTCCTCCTTCTTCTCCTCCTTCCTCCTTCTTCTCCTCCTCCTTCTCCTTCTTCTTCTCCTCCTCCTTCTTCTCCTTCTTCTTCTCCTCCTCCTCCTTCTTCTCCTCCTCCTCCTTCTTCTCCTCCTTCTCCTCCTCCTTCTTCTCCTCCTCCTCCTCCTCCTCCTTCTTCTTCTTCTTCTTCATTTGTCTGACACATCCACCTGAGCCATGACAGAAATAAGAAAAAAGAAAAAAAAAGGGACAAACCCGACTCGTTTCAACTTTTTCCACACAGATTAATAAAACGAGGACAGATTAAAAAACAACAACAACAACAACAACAACAGCAACAGAAATCTAGATGGGGCCGCGGAGCGGACGCAGCCTTTGACCGGAGGCAGAGAAAGTAAGTGCAGCAGAACGAGGGATGTGAATGAAAAGGCGCAGTGACTCTGCATTTTCATTGTTTCCCTTTCCCCTGACTCATCCCTCTCAATAAAGCACATTCACACGGGGTGACACAACCATCCCTCTCTCCCTCCCTCCCTCCCTCCCTCCCTTCCCTCCTTCCTCCCTCCCTCCCTCCTTCCTTCCCCTCTCCCCCCTCCACAGCTGAATCCTCGGAGGTTGTTTTGTTTCGGGCCACTTCCTCTCCGCGGCTCTTTCTTCTCCCTCCGACGGACGAGCTGGTCTTGTGATGGGAAACAAGAACTTCCCTATTTTAGTCTGCTCCGGGGAAAACAGGCGTACGGGGCCAGTCAGGAGCACACACACACACACACACACACTGACACACTCTGACACACACACACACACACACACACACACACACACACACACACACACACACACACACACACACACACACACACACACACACACACACACACACACTGACACACACACTGACACACTCACACACACACACACACACACACATACTGTGCCTACTCTGCAGACACAGATCTTCAGTACTGTTGTAAGTAAGTGTGTTTTTTAACCCAACCTCTGAATTTACAGATTGTAAATTGCTGTGTGTGTGTGTGAGAGAGAGGGAGAGAGAGAGAGAGAGCTTAGCTTTCTATTTCAACTGGATCCTGTTCTTCAGTGAAAACTGCCACTTCCACACCCCCAGGATGCAAATACACAGACACAGACACACACACGCACATGCACACACACGCACAAATGTACAGAGAACGTCTCTGTGCAAAAAAAACACATGCAACCTGTCTAAACATGGTGGAACGATAAGAACGTATCGGGTAAATACTTTCATAATACCTGAGATTTATTCCACCATAAGCTCTTAACATGATTATCAGAAACCTGAGGCTCCAAAAGGCAGTAAAAGGTCATCAGACGAATTCAGATATTCAAAGTACTGAATAAATATTTCTAAAAAATAACATGAATAAATTTAAAGTTCCGTTAACCTCCAGCCACTTGATAAAAAGCTCACTTCACTTTTACTTTTGAATCCGGCAGACACACACACACACACACACACACACACACACACATACACACACACAGTTACAGTGGTTTGTGCCAACTCGCCCACCATCACTGGGGTTTAAAGGGTCAGTACGCGAACGGGCGATGAGGCATTTTTCTTCGGTCCTCTGGGGTCTGACTACATCCTGAAGTCCTTGGGTAATGGCACTTGAAGCCACCCCCCACGTGTCTTTCGGACACAGAAAAACGGTCTAGACTCCGACTGTGCTCACATGTTTCTCCCAGCACCGGGACCCCGGCGGCCGCGTCGACGTACGGCCTCATCGGCCGACCCGCGCATCGCGCCTGACGCGCGGCGCCTGAGTCAGAACGACGGGACGTCATTTGCCACTAAAGCACAGAGAGAAAAATAAACTTTTTTTCCTACATACTACAATTCCTAAAATGGCTGAATGGAAGTTGCCCGGATGCAGCTCTTTAAGTACTGAGCCCCGTTGCTCTGCATCACAAAGCACAGTTATGCTGGGGAGCGTAAGTGAAGCGTGATCCAGCCTGATAACGAACGGTAACACAGTTCCGGCCTTGCAGCGCCGCTGCCCGCAGGTAGAATCTGCCAAACTATAAATAAAAGAAGAACCTACTACCCGGGTATCTGGGGCCGAGCAGCCATCACCTCCAAGATTCGAAACCCGGCTGCTCAGGGTTTGCAACTACGACCGTTCCCGACACGGATCCCACCAATGTTGTTTTCTCCCGAAATGCAGAGGCCCTGCTTTTTCCCTGTCACGTCACTGGAGTCGGGGCCCCTGAAACCTGGTGGACGGTTGCGGCGCCGACCGTCAACCGTCTGGTGAGCATTTTGTCGCTTCTGAACTGAGGCAGAGTTATAAATTAAAACGGGAACAGGGTTAAAATAAAAAGGAACAGTTGGATAAAGTATCCAACTGTGCACGCGCCTGTTTATTTCCATGCCAAAAAAAAAAAAAAGGGGGGAACTTCTTCCTCGCCTCGGGGTCAACGGCCTCACAACAAAAGTCTAATTCATGTCCGAAAACATCTTGAAGATCCACCGGATCACGAGTTACAGACCCAGCGACCGTGGCGAAGTCGCGGCGGCGTTTCCCCCGACGAGGGAGGGGACGGGCCGGTTCGAGAGAGACGGCGGGTCACGAGACGCACAAGGCGGTTTTTGGGAATCAAAGCAGCGGGTGAGTCATTCTTGGAGAACACAGCACCAAAACAAAAAGGGAACCGTTATTTAAATAAAAAAAAAAAGTCAAACGGCAACTGGGACATTCTGTTATTAAACTGTGATCTTGAAAGTAAAAACTCTTCAAGGGGAAAACTCACGCATCCGCGCACGTACTTGAGACGCGTGAAACCATTGGGGGGGGGGGTCACTTGACCTCGCTGCCGGTGGGACCACTGAGTCCTTCGCTGGCTTCTCTCTCAGCACACTTCAGGGCCCCCCCGGGCCCCTCCGGCCCCCTCCGGACACCCAGCACCTGCGAACAGCCAGGGTTTGAGTTACGCTTCACAGAGGCCAAGGCAGCTGTGCGGCTTCACGCCCACGCGCCAGCATTTTCATTTCTTGAAGGAAGGGATTTTAATTTCGCCAAAAACAAATGGGAAGAGAAAGCGGCCTTTTCCCGAGGAAAACCGAAGCCATGTGGAGCGACGCGTACCGCGATATTCCCGGCGTACGAAACAGTACCAGGTACCACAGTAGACCGTTGAGAACGTCTCTGACTTTATGACCGACCTGCCCCTGAAACGGGATTTTGTCTTCCGAAATCCCGCTTTACATCAGTGGAGCCGAGCGTCTTTTGCGAACCGAACCAGCCGCGGAAAACACCTGCTCAAGATCCTGCTGCCTAAGGAGGCCGCGGGATCCGGTCAAGAGCCGGTAAGCCGACCTGGAGAAACGAGCGGGCCCCCCCCCCCCACGACGCCCTTCTCCATCCGGGTTCGACCGACTGCCCCTCGCCCCCGACCGGGTTCACCGGACGAAACCTCGTGAAACCGGGGTCAAGTTTCCGACTGCGCCTCTTGGAAAAAGCTGAATCTCTACATCTTTTTTTTCCGAGTGCGAATCGTCCTGTTCCTCCTGTTCCTCTGAACTGTGCCGCCGAGCAAGAGAGCGATGGATGATTTAACCTCGTTTCGAGGGATCAACACCCGGCGGCCCAGCTCCTGTTGGCTCGCCGTCACTTTTAAAAAGAATGGAGTCTGGGGTCCGGGGGGGGGGGTGGCTGTGGGGGGGGGGGGGGCAATGGCTGGGGGGGGGGGTTGTTGGATCGTGTCGTGGTGGAGAAAAAGAAACAGGAGAAGGGATTTGCAGACCGGATAGCTGGGTGACATCAGCTTTGAAAAATGTATGTGTGTGTGAGAGAGAGAGTGTGTGTGTGTGTGTGTGTGTGTGTATGTGTTTGTGTGTGAGTGCCAGTGTCTGAGAACCGGCGGAGTCAGAGAGCTGGACAGACGGAGAGAGCTCTCACTCTGCTCGGTTTTCCAGGGGTGTGGGGGGGGGGGGGTGACGACGCATAAAAATGCTCGTGCCATCTCTGCATTGGGGAAAACTGCCAAAGGACGGAAATTTAAATTTTCCCAAACATCAGTTTCTTTTCCCTTTTGTCAACTTTTCCTTTATTTTTTTTTGGGGGGGGGGCAACACAGGAAATGTATCTCAGGCCAAACAATGGATGAAGTTTTGACTATTTCACATCTTGATTAGCTGAACCAGGTTCCTCCTTCGTGCTGTTATTCAGCAGGTATCAGAGTCTGGAAAATACTATGAAAACGTCATGCATGTTAAAAAAAGAGTAAAAAAAAAAAAGATAAAAATTTAGTCGCTTGATTCATGAGTGTGATGTCGATGAAAAGTCGATCGCACCTGGAGAGAAAACGAAAAACGAAAACGAGTCAGATAGTGAACAGCGTAAAACAATTAGTACGCTGGGCACAAGTGTTTCCAAGAATTACGAAGAACGTTCGCAGTCAGACCCCTTCGTCTTACACTCAACCGCCCAGCTGTACCGCGTGAACCCGATTAGGCGGAACCGGGTCAGGGTCAGGAGTCGGGTCGGGACCCCCACCTCCTGCCGAGCTCCATGCGTTGCGTGGGCCGTGGGCCAGGGCCTAAGCCCGGCGGCGGTCACAGGCCGGGGTGCAAAATCGATTTTCGATTAGCAGTCCGTTTTTGAAGGTGGCTCTGTGGGGGCGGACGTCACAATGGTCGGGCGCCAAATTTGACTCAAGCAGCGGAACCAGGAAAAAAAACTCAAAAAACCCTGGACGTCGGTGCCGTCCCACTTCGGGACGCGGCCCCTAGGTGCCAATTGGAGGGGGCCAGTTCCCTGAATGCGTTCGGTGTGAATCAACCAAGCGAGACCATTCGTCCCCTTGCTCCGCCCACCTGACTGTCCACAGGTGTCCTGGATATCAGCTCCAGCCCCCCCCCCCTTTTCTTTTTTTTTGGGGGGAAATTTTGTTCCCACATGCTTCCAGAGCCTTCTGTGATTTCACCCACATCTAATGGATGCGGCAAAACAAACAGACAAACAAACAAAAAAATCCTTTTTTTTCCCTGAATTTGAATCTGGAATGTGTTCAAAAAATAAAAATTATACAAATAAAATAAAAATAAAATGAAAATATTAGCGAGTGTTTTTATCGAGAGTGAGACGTTGTTTTATATAGTAGACGATCTTTGGACGAATCAGACGGCAAGAGGGGGAGAGAGAGGGACAGAGAGAGGGAGAGAGAGAGAGGGAGAGAGAGAGAGGGAGAGAGAGAGGGGGAGAGAGAGAGAAAAAGAGAGAGAGAGTGAGGGAGAGAGAGAGGGGGAGAGAGAGAGTGAGGGAGAGAGAGAGAGTGAGGGAGAGAGAGAGAGAGAGGGAGAGGGACAGAGAGAGAGAGAGAGAGGGACAGAGAGAGAGGGGGAGGGAGAGAGAGAGGGGGAGAGAGGGAGGGGGAGAGAGAGAGAGAGAGAGAGAGAGAGAGAGAGGAAAAGGCGTTTCCACGTCTCAGCGGCCGGTTCACAGCGCAGCGGACGTCGAGGCGGACGGACGCACGCGGAGGAACCGGAGGAACCGACGCTTCTTTCGATCATCACAACAAAAAGCAGCAGCGCTGACCGACACTTCGCCTCGCGCTCTGTGTGCGTGTGCGTGCGTGTGCGCGCCCCCCTTCCTCCTCCTCCACCGGCCTCCTCTTCCTCCAGGTCTCCGGGTCCACGAGACTGACCCACATCTGTCAGCGGGCGACGTGAGAGGCGCGCGGGCTGAGGCGAACCAGCGGCGGCGCCGGGACCGACGGACACCGACGACACCGACGGCACCGACGGAACCGACGGAGCGGACTTTTCCTTCGCTCTTTTCCTTTTTTTATTCTGAAATTCCTGCAGCACGTCTGTCGACTCTCGGGCCGAAATTACGACCGACTGACTAACCGACCGACCGACCGACCGACCGACCCCCCTCTCTCCGACCCCCCACCCCGCAAAGAGAGAGAGAGAGAGAGAGAGAGAGAGAGAGCGAGCTGCTTTGCTTCTTTTTTATTATTTCCCCGCGGTGAGATCCAGAGGAGCTTATCTTCCCCGCAGACCCCGCAGACCCCCGCACCTCGCTCCCCGCGTCTGTAGCTGACTCACTTTGCTGCGCCCGGGGTGAGTACACATCTCTGCTCAACTCTTTATTTCCGTCTGTTTTGGGGGTTTTTCCTGCGCGTTTTCCCTCGGAGGGAGGGAGGGAGGGAGGGGGGGTGCCTCTCCGAGACGAAACTCCCCGGGGTGCAGTTCATCCATCGGGCCGTGCTGGGGGTGAGGTCGGCCTCCCTCCCTCCCTCCATCCGTTTTTCTCACCCTCGCGTCCCGTCGCCGTCCAGCGAGAGCGGCTCGCCTACTTCACAGCGCCTGTAAAACCGAGTTTTTCCTCGTTTTTTCGGGCTTTTTCGGGCACAAAAAGGGCCAAATGCACAGGGGGGGGGCGGCTGTGGGGGGGGGGGTAGTCGAAGACACGGGGCGTTCAGAGCCCTTATTGCTACGTGATTTTTGCACAGGCGACTAAAGCGTAAAACCCGGAATCCGGATGAAATCCACCCAGCAGCCATTTGAAAGAACAATTTTCTACCTGTTGTGAACAAGGGATCCGGCGAAAGTGGCTTGAAATATAAAAATAAGTACAATTAAAAAAAATGGATGTTAATATAGTTTCCTTTTGTGTAATAACGTTAAAAAAAAAAGAAAAAACAAAACAAAACAAAGTGCAGCAAAAAAAAGTGCAGCTTCGTCGCCCCGGCGCCATCCGTCACTAACTTGACGGCCAAGTGGCCGAGTTGGTGAATTTCCCATTCTCAAGAGGGCATTTAACACACCATTGATTAGACTAATTGGATTGGCGTTAGCGGGGCTGCGGGCCTCCGTGTATCCGGTGTCGTCTCCATCGCTCCCGGCCGGCGAGGCCGCACATTGTCCGGCGGAGACCTGGGTCAGTGGCGCCGCTGAATTATTCTAAGTTACTGTGTTATACAACGTGAGCGGGGGGGGGGGGGGTGGGGGGGTTTGCCTGGGTTGTTTTTGTTTTTCTTTGTGGGTCACGTCTGGACCCTGAACCGCAGGTTTCTATCTGGACCCGGATTATCTGGAATGTTCTGCCCCTAAACCCCAGGCGAGGCCCAGTCCGGGTGGGGGTGGGGGGTGGGGGGGGTGAAGCGACCACCTGTGACCGTCCCGGATGTGGGAGTGTGCGTGTGCGCGCGTGAACGGATGGGGAAGGGGTGGGTCTTTTATGAATGGATGCGTCTGGCCCGTCCGTGTGTGTGTGTGTGTGTGTGTGGGGGGGGGGGCAGAACCCCTGCTCCAACAACTGGTTTATTCTCATTTCACCTAATGTCCCTGTATTGTCTATAATCAAACCAAATGACAGCGTCCTAAAACTATTCCTTTAATATTCCTGTGGACTGTTGTGGAGACCTGCAGGCTTCAGAGTATAAAGCAGTTGCAGGACTTTGTCTGTCTATTGTTTCTTGTTTTGTTTTGTTTTGTTTTGTCGATTGTTTTTTGTTTAGTTTTGTTTTGTCTATCAGTTTTTGTTTTGTTTTGTCTATTGTTTTATCTTTTGTTTTTGTTTTTCTTAACGGTGATGTTCAGCATCCACCGGTCTGTCGGTCATTTCCGGCCCGGAACACAACACATCAACAAACGACCTCCGCGATTTAAAAATAAAATAAAATGTATTTATTACTTTTCTCCAGCTTGTATTTTTTTAAACATCTTTTTTTAAATGATCATTTATTTGTTTATTTGTTTATTTCCCCTCTCGGTCAACCTTTAGCTCCGGCTCTGACTTCAGGCTGTGTGTGTGTGTGTGTGTGTGCATCCACACACACCGTCTAAAGCCCGGGAGAGTGTGTGTGAGAACTGGCAGAGCGTGACAGCTGTCAGTCCACTTCCTGCGAGGTCGCATTCCCGTCACCCCCCCATCACCCCCCCCTGCACTGTGCACTTACTTTCCTTTTATTTGTGTCTCAGCTTCACTTCGTTGAAACAGTGGAGTTTCAGAGTGTATTAAATGATAGCGGAGGCCACAGACCTTCATTACGTTCTGGCCGGTCCCGTCTACACCCTGAAGCCCTGTATGATTACGTGTGTGTACTTTGTGAGGACAGACGTTTATTTATTTATTTGTTTTCTGGAAAGTGGAGACATCTGGACTCAAAATGGCTGTTTGAGGACAAGATAAGTTAAGACTGAGTTTTTGGTTGGTTAAGGCAAGAGAGTCAGGACTGTAGGGTCACAAGTGTGTGTCGTGTGTGTGTGTGTCTGTGTGCGTGTGTGTGTGTGTGTGTGTGTGTGTGTGTGTGTGTGTGTGTGTGTGTGTGTGTGTGTGTGTGTGTGTGTGTGTGTGTGTGTGTGTGTGTGACTGTGTATGTGTCTGTGTGTATGCGTGTCTGTGTGTGTGACTGTGTATGTGTGTGTGCGTATCTGTGTGTCTGTGTGTGTGTGTGTGTGTGTGTGTGTGTGTGTGTGTGTGACTGTGTGTCTGTGTGTGTGCGTGTCTGTGTGTGTGACTGTGTGTGTGTGTGTGTGTGTGTGTGTGTGAGACTGTGTATGTGTGTGTGTGTGTGTGTGTGTGTGTGTGTGTGACTGTGTATGTGTCTGTGTGTGTGACTGTGTATGTGTGTGTGCGTATCTGTGTGTGTGTGTGTGTGTGTGTGTGTGCGCCTTGACTCAGCTTTTTGGGAGCTGGTCTCTTCTATGATACACATTGATCCGTCTTCTCAGGCAGAGAGAAAAAAACCCCTCAACAACAACTGGGCAACGCAGCAGAAATGTGCTTCCTCTGTCGAGTTCACTTCCCCTGTGCCCCCCCCCCCCGCCGCCCCCCCCCGCCGCCGCCGCTGCTGTCGCTAGGGGAATGTTTGTGGTTGACCGTTCGCAGGCGCCAAGTCAAACACGGGAAAAGATCGGTGTTTAAGTGACGGAACTCGAGACATCAAAACAAATGTAACGTGTGATTTTTTTTTTTTTTGTTTGTTTTTGTTTTTGTTTGGGGTTTTTTTGCAAGGATGTGAGACCCCTGACTTTCACCAGTCCCCCACCAGGACGCGCTCGATCACCCCGCCTTAGCCACAGGAAACAAACCGGAGCTACCGTCGTCTGCCCAGCGACCCAGGTGTTATCTTTAGTACGAGCGGCTCCTTGACACGGAGAGAAACCCAGCATTTCACCCGAAAACGAGAATCTGGCGCCGAGCGCAGTAAACCACAGGAAACGAGGAATCGAAAGCCTCCTTGCTCAGGCCCAGGCTGACTCACCGGCGTCGCATCGCTGTTTCCTCTCTCTCCTCCCTTTTGGTTTCGTCCGGCATGAAACGCCACGGTTTCAAGTGGCTAACGACGGAACTCAGCATTTAGCTCGCCGTCCTCGTCTTGCCAAAAAGCTTAAGAGCAAAAAAGCAAAAAAGCTAAAAAGCGAGGCGATGTGTCTGGTAAACGGCTTCGTGCTTGGGGACAATTAACGATTTTAAGCCCCCCCTCATAATGAAGTAGGACAAGCATCATATTTTTAGGCCTAAATGCACAAACGGTTAAACAATAAATCCCAAAACTCCGACGACGTTTGCAAGACTGGCAGCGCCATGGATGTATGTAGCGGCAGTTCATCAACAAAAGCAAAGCAACTATGGGAACATCCTGGGGGGGCTAGCGGAAGAATCGGGGGTGGGGGGGTCGATGTCTCTTTAAAAAATTTCAAGAAGGTCCAGCCAAGAGTCGTTGAGATATCTCAGCCCAGACCAGAGTGGCGCCATTTTTTTTAAGCTAACAGTGTATGTAATATTCATGTGGTTGTTTTCATACCAAAATTGCATTTTAAAAAAATGCATAAAATCTAAAGCGTGGAAAGAGAGTTTATGAATTTGTTCCATTAGCCTGTTGAAAAACCAAAATAGCGTATGTGTCAGAAGCATTTCGGATGCCCCAGTGCATGTGGCGCTGGCCTCCATCGGGGGGGGGGGGGGGGGGCATCGCAGATCCAACAACTGTGGAACAACTGTGGAGTCGACTAAAAGCTTTTCAGACCTTTTGTACGAGGAGAGACTTGGATTTTTGTTTTTGTACACTTGTTTTTTGTTTGTTTGTTTTTTAATCTTACGGCCCACTTTGAACCAAACAGGCTTGATTTCTCTACCTAAACGTTGCTCCGTCTATTCAGTTTTTGTGTCTGAAGCATAAAAAATCCAACCACTTAAGTTGGTGATGTTCAGCGTTTTACTTTTGCCGAAAAGGCAACGCGAACCTGCGTGGCCTCAGGGCAGGGTCTCGTCCGTCACCAGAAGCAGCGCGAAGTCTTTCAGTGGTGCAGCCTCGCGCTTCCTTCGGGTCGGTGTCATCCCGCCGCTTTACGTCATCGCCCTGGCGATCTGCGCCGCAGCTGCTCGCCTACACTTCCCCGTCTGCCACTGCCGCCCTCGCCGCCCTCGCCGCCCTCGCCGCCCTCGCTGCCCCACTTTTCTCAGCTCGGCCCTAGATATCATTTGCCGATTAAAAAAAACATTGCAGCAGAGAGTTTATGAGTTTCTTAAAGCAAATAAACACAGGTTCTGGACATGCAGCAAGCAAAAGGACTGTGTGAAGATCATGTGAAACCCAGGAAAAGTGCAAAAACAACCCTGGTAATGGTGAATCTGAAACCCTTTAAATGAATAAAGGCAAAATATTTAAAAAAAGTAATAAATATGGAAGTTGTGCCATCATTCCAAGTCATTAAAATGCAGTCATATCAAGAAATCTCTTTCCCTCATCTCTGCAGAGCCATAGTTTTGGTTTTCTGGCCCGCAGCCTTACTGTTTTAGTTAACTCGCTGGGCTTTCATCTGTTTCCAGACATAGCAGGGATCCGCTTTCAGCTCAAAACCTCTGAAAAACCCGTGGAACACTACCTTCCCGGCACAGGGCGGCAGACAGCCAAAGTCGGTGTCTGGCTGGTGGACAGGCTGGAGCGTTTAGCGGCCGAGGGGCCAGATATTTCCCTCGAAAGGAGGGCGGACGCTGGGCTCGCGCTCCTCCCGCGGCCGGGGACGCGGCTCCAGGCGGACGCCGGCGCTGCTGCGTGCAGGCCTGCTGTGTAAGCGGGCGTCTTTTTCTTGCCAACAAATTTATCCCTTCAACTTTGCGAGCGGATGATACGTCAGTTCTGTGATTCATTCAGGTCAAAGGAGGACATCTCATGGTCTGCAGATGATGCTGCCAGAGTTCCGGCGAGGGGAAACGCAAATGGAGGGTAAAATGAGGTGGCTTCAGTCATCATGGCTCCGATTTGCGATGCATGAAAACAATGGCTGTAACTGATCTTGCGAATATAAACCGTGAATCCCAAAGCTATGCGGACCGCCGCCGTGCACGTGGCCATGCGCGTGGCCATGCCTGCTTCTCGGGGGTTAGGGCCTCAGCCCCTTAATTCCACCGGATCCAAATCTCAACGCCACAACATTCAATATTTTTTTAGTGGTGCGTCCAGAATGGCCAAATTGCAAAAGCCATTGTAATGTAAACAGAGGACAGTGTGACACAGGGCAGCACAACTCATTCCCTTCTGCTGTTCTTAGGAACTTGACTAAGCTACTCGTGAGCCGGCACAGGACGGCACACAAAGGAACGGAGCCCCGGGTCTTGGCGAAACTGGAAGCAGGACCAAATGACACCAGCGCCCGGAGCCGAGCCTTTCCGGCTCCGGCCACTTTCAGAAATGTCCTTTAACAAAGTTCGCTCGCCGCCTTCTGCTGGATGCGCCGCTCGTGGGCGAACGGGAAGTGGTGCCTTACAGGGGAAGTCCGCTTTTCCAGTTACATAAGCAGTTATAATCTGATTTTCTTCTCTTGCCCAGATTTGTTATCTTCTAGATACATTACCGATTATCCTGTTAGGTCTTTTTTTTTTTTTTTTTTTTTAATCCACATCCACCCATTAGCCTGCAGTACATCAATAAGTAGTAGTATGTGTCATTTACAGGTTAATATATTTGGCATGATCGTGTTATGTTACTTTAAAAATTATCCTAAAAATTTGTTACTTTGAAGAGGAAATGAGCAGCTAGTCACAATTTATCAGGCTCTGAGCCAAAAGGGGAAATTTACCTTGATGCAGTGTTTGAATATCTGAAGCATTGTATGTGTGTGTGTTACGAGTAATTCATTTAAAATTCCCCAATGCCAAAGAGGTCAAGCCTTTCCCTCTCTGCAGCCACATGGACACACACACACACCGAAAATACATAAATAAATAAATAAAATGAAAACAAAACACACACACACATATATTTAATCCCTCCAGCAACTGCTTGGCTGCGTGGTCGGTCGGTTGCCGCGCGACAACTGACGCCTACACCAGAAAAAAGCTACTTTTGGTAGTTGCTCGCTTCCACTTCTGATGCAGTTTATCTGTATCAGCTGCTCCGCGCCGTAACTGCAGCCATGCAAATACCGCGCATTGCAGAGTTTTCAGATTTCCTCCTTTGGGGAGGAACAGCAAACACGTCCGCAAGGGAGTGGGGATATAAAAAGGTGTGACTTTTTTCCTGGTTATGTGCAAACATGGAGGGATTTCTCTTGTTGTTGCTTTTATGGATGGAGGGAGAAACACAGGGGTGTTTCCTGTCTTAACACAGCTGTGGAAGTGTTTCATAAGCCCAATCTGCCTGTTTTTCACAGTGGCCAGGATAAAGGATGAAACGGTTTACACACACACACACACACACACACACACACACACAGACATGCAGTACACCTAAGCCTACACGCAGAGCAACACAACAACAGCAACAGTGCAGATGGACCGAAGCGAGAACACACACACACACACGTGCACAAACACATGGATAAGCCCACAGCTCTCTCTGTTTTAAATGCACACGCACACACACACACACGTATATGCACACACTCTGATTCAGTCCATTCCCCATCGTCCGTGTGCATAATCTACTCTGCTGCTCGAGTCCAACTGAAACGCCTCAGTGAGTCTGATTGGATTTGATAAGGGTTGATTCGAGTGAAGCTGGAGGGGAGGGAGGTGAATACAGTTCTGCTGCGTGTGTGTGGTGTGTGTGCATGTGTGTGTGTGTCTTTCAGGTGTTACAGGATATTCTGTCAAAGGTCACCTCAGAGCGTCGACTCTGTGTCTGTCTGCCTGTCTCTCTCTCTCTCTCTTTCTCTCACATCAGCTTTAATCATCAAATTGATTGTGAAAAAGTCCCTGCATCCAACCGTTTTTCACCTTTGTCCGTCTGCGTTCGTACACTTTCAATAGTTAGTCATTTTTGGGGAATTACATTCATCTGCTCTCTTGCTGAGGGTTTGGTTCGATGCCACTCTCTAAACTGTCTGTTGAATGTGAAGCCACTGGCCAGGGAGCAGTTAGCTTAGCTTAGCATAAAGACTGGCGGCAGATGTAAACAGCTACACGTCAGTTATTGTACAGATCAAGCAAACGAGAATTAAAGTGTCAAAAAATAAAACCTGAACTATAACAGCTCTGGTGTGTGTGTGTGTGTGTGTGTGTGTGTGTCGCACACAGCTAACTTTTATGGCCGGTTTTCATTTGTGCCATGGGACAGATGAGGCTCTCTGGACGATGACGGCTCTTTCCTGTGTTTGTTTGTGTGTGCGTGTGTGTGTATGCTTGCACGTATGATGAAGAAACTCATGGTATGGGGTTGGGAAAGGTCCATGACGTTTCCTCCGCTGAGCGTCGATGAGACACGATGTGATTCAAAGTCGCGGTCGTTTTCTGTTTTTTTTTTGCTTTTTCGTTGCTGTTGAGACGAAATGTACTGCTGCCGAAATAGACGCCGTAGCTATTACAGCCCCCCCCCATCAGTTAAAGCCCAGGTTGTGTTTTCCTCGGCCATAATGTCTGGGCCTCCCTCCCCGTCTCCGCCGTGTTTGTGTGTGTTCACGTACTGCACGTGTGTTTGAAAGAGCCTCAGGAATCAGGTTAACCTCCATGCCACAGAGTTGAAAAATTCACACATGCACAAACACACACACACACACACACACACACACACACGCACACGCTTCCACTCACACTGATGAAATGTGATGCAGGCGTCAAACTTGCTCCGTTGTTTATGTAACCCTCTGGGGACCCGTGTACCCACCTAGTGCTCGAGGTATCGCAGCTTGCACCATAACGCAGTGTACCGTTGCACAAAGGCCGGGCTGGAAGCGTTTATGTAATACCCCTTTTTGCTGAGTTTTTTTGGAGAAACTCGACTCGAGGTGGGCAATGAGCAGCCCACAAGCCACCTCTGCCCTTGTTGTTGTCGTTGTTGTTGTTGTCGTCGGACTTCAGCCTGGTCCAAAATCTGTTTCTCTCTTAGCATTTAAGAAACAACCTCTCATTGATGAGTTAAAGTAGATTTTTGCACAATCAATCTCGAACTTGTCCTGAAATTACATACGTGCATTACACGAGTGACATAGGTGAAATTATGTGGTTATACCTTTGTAATGGAAAGTTAACGGGGCCTCCTTTTGTGTCTACTTAAAATAATGACCACTAACTTTCGTCATCCCCCCATTAAGCAGCTCCTGCGGCCTTAACATTTGTTTACACGTGCAACCCAGTATAAACATCTCCCTAAATGAGGAACCTTTCTGTCTGTTTGGTTCCGTTAAAGTACACAACTTTACGCAAAGTCTGTTACCTTTTAGTGCAGTTGTCGAAATCAGCACGTGTTGTTGTCGGCGCTGGGACAAATTAGCCAGAGTGATCCAAGATGGAGGCTTGATGTTTGGATTTGTGCAAAGGTGACCATCACCATGAGATTAACTGCAAGTACTATTTTCAGGGGTTTAGCTAAAGCTCAATGGATGGCACATGTCTGGTGCCATCTTGGAATCAATTGGAAAATTGTTTATTTGCAGGTTTTTGCTATTGTAGGTTTGTCTTGACAAGAAGAGGAAATACACCAGTAAAACACTGTTACATGTTTATGTCGTTATATTCAGTGATTTATCAGTAAAAGTAAACAGTCTGATTTATATAAATTATAATCATTTCAACCTTAAGGTTAAAATATACTCTTTTCTTACCCAAAGGATAAAGCAAAATTTATGATGGTAGCATCTTTCACATGTTTGTAGAGAAATGTGTGCCACGCTTCACTCTACCACTAGGGGTTGGTAAAGTCTGGGGTTTTCATTTACCAAGAAAATGAACGTGAAGCGTCTACACATTAACAGCATTAATAAAAAGTATTTTTTTTTTAAATGAATAAGCGGATGCCAAGGTGGACGTTAGCTGGTTAGCTGGCCGATTCCTTACCTAATATTAGCTAGCTAAGTTGGTATATTGAAAAATGTATTTAAAATGTCGGGAAATCGGTTCCTAGTCAGAAGCAGCAGACAAATGAACATTGAATGTTCATAGCTGTAGTGAGCTTACATCTGAACCCCCCCCCCCAACATGACCTGGCTTAAACTCTACAGTGTGTGCATGCCATTATTACGAAACCCCCCCTTAGTCATCGCAGCCCTGCTCTATTGCTCATATTGGGCGCTGTCTCTCGCTGTTTTTTTTTTTTGTTTTGTTGTTTATATTCTAGCAGGAAAGCAAACTTTACGTCAGCATTGACGGGAAAGGGCACACACAGGAAGTTGTCACGGGGAAGAGGACGGGAATAAAAGCGTCACTGGAACGAGAAAACGAGAGGGAAACGGCGAATGACCTCGCCACGTTCCTTTCTTAAGTCCTCACACAGCACCTAGTCTCACATTAGGAGCAGAACAAGAATGTGAAATACAGCAAATGGATTTTTTTTTTTAAGGTTGCATCACATAAGCCATAATTGGACCCAGGCAATCTTAAGGATGAAGGTTACCTTTCAGCCATTCTGATAATTACTGTGAGAAGACGGAGCTATAAGCTTTATGGGTTGCTAAGGCAAGTGGTTTGGTAACCAAGGAGCTAATTATAAATCTTTCTCAATTGTGTAACACTGCTACTACCACTTAGCGTAATCAGCTCACATGTGTTGTTAATGATGTGGTGAAAAAGCAGCAACCTCCTTGATGTTGTCCCTCACTGCAATTGTGGGTAATATAATGGCTGCATAACTGCTCTTTTACGTGGCATTACTAAGCGTCGCATTTCTGAAAAGGGTGATTTTCCCCAAGAAATAACAATTGGAAGAGTAATTGGCTCCCTCATTCCAGCTTCATGGCATCATGCTAGGATCACTGCAATAAGAGGGGGCGGCGTCGTTCGCAGCGTCGGTCGCACAGACGTTACGTTGGCTCGCCACCTTGGTTCGAAACGAAGTATCTCAAAAAAAATACCGTATCGATTGCCAAATGAATTCGGAAAACAAATTCACGGTCCTCAGGCGACGAATGCACGCGTCTTTGGTCGACTTTTCATCTGGCGCCACCAGCAGGTCAGAGCTAGCTGTTTACATCTGCCACCAGTCTTTATGCTAAACTAAGCTAACTGCACCCCTGCCAGTGGCTTCATATTCAACAGACAGTTTAGAGAGTGGCATCTAACCAAACTTGTGACAACTTCAGTGATCTCTTAGCTTAACGTGTGGCGCCACCATCTGGTGCCAGTTTAAACTTTTCCAATACTTTGCTTTATGACCAAATACCTTCAAAACTTACGACTGTCCCGTCAGCCCAAAGCGAGACTCTGCAAACGTTACCTGCTAAACTGAGACGGTGAACACGGTCAACGTTATACCTCAGTATGTCAGCACGGTGATGTTAGCATTTAGCTGAGCCTCGCAGACCTGCTAGACGAGTTCTAGACTCTCGGTCCTGCTGAGCAATATGAGTTGGAACTTTTTGCATTACATTCTGGTCAGTCAACAGGTTTGCAAGCGCAAGCCCCGGGCCAGGCGCCGTTCCCCGTCCGAGCTGCGCCCGTCCTCCGCCCTGGTACCAGGCCTGCTCAATCTACTAATGGAACAAAGGAGAGGGCTGAGCGGTGGAGAGAGAGAGAGAGAGATGGAGAGAGGGATGAGGGAGGAGTGGAAGAGAGAGAGAGAGAGAGAGAGAGAGAGGCAGGGAGACTGAAGCAGGCAGAGTAATCTGAAATTTTGAGTCATGCATGGAGTCTGAAACATAGACTGAACAACTCGTTTAATCTCTAATGGACTTTTTTGGGACTCCAGCCATTTATGTGCGTGTGTGTGTGTGTGTGTGTGTGTGTGTGTGTGTGTGTGTGAGTGTTTGTGTCTGTGCATGCGCCTACTTGAGCTCATATCTTGTGAGGACGTTTGGTGGAAGTGAGGACACCTTGGCCGGTCCCCACAGCCTCTGATGGATGTGTGAGGGCCGGGACCCGGTTCTAGGGCTCGGGTTGGAATCAGGCGTACGTCAGGGGTCCGGGTTGCGGCGCTAGGGGATGCATTATGTCGATGAGTGTCCTCACAAGGATGGAAGTACAAGGGTGTGTGTGTGTGTCAGCGAGGGGTCAATGGCTCCGGTATAGATGGCCATTCCCCACAGTCCCTGACCATTTGACTCCATGTCCCCGTTAGTGAAAGAGAAAGGGAAGCTGCCATCAAAGATTGTGTGTGTGTGTGTGTGTGTGTGTGTCGTGTCGCGTCTCATCTCCACCTTCGGCTCCGATGATGGCTGCAACTGACGATGACTCAGACTTACGCCCCACCCTCCTCTTCCTCCATCGCCCTGCTCTCATTCTCCTCCTCCCCCCTCTCCCTCTCTCTCGCCCTCTCTCTCTCTCTCCCCCCTGTCTCTCTCTCTTTCTCTCTCTCCCCCCATCTCTCTCTCTCTCCCTCCCTCCTCCACTTTTCTCTCCCCTTCCCCCTTTTTCTTTCCTTTTTTTTTTTTTCCTTGAAATCCGGAGCAGCAGCAGTTCTTGTCTTTCTAGTTACTTTAGATGAAGGATCGAGGTTAGAGACGTAGCCTCCTCCCACATCCTGTTTTATCCTTTTCTTTTCTAAAATGCTGACAATTCAAGATCAAGATCGATTAATTAATTAATACACGTTTCCTCCCTGACAGAATAAATCTTTTTCATCATACTTGTGATCCAGCATTTTTTTTTTGTTACCAGCATCTTAACATCTCACCAGCAGCTGTTTCCAGATTTGAAAGCTTACAAGTCATTATAATCAAGGTTATGTTCGTGTTTCCTTTATACTCCCTGATTAGAGGCCTGCAACCCCCCACCCCCACCCCCACCCGAAAAAACACCTGCTCCACAAAATACAGCTGCAGTGAATCACTGGATCGTTTCGCTTCGTTTCAGACCTCAGGGAGAAGAAGAGGATGATCAAATTTTCCATCTAAACCACGAAAGGCTATAAAAGATCTTGTTTTTAAGACACAGGATAAACCGCGACTCCCGACGCGCCGCCGGAGTCGTAGCCCGTCGGACAGGGGGGCGTGGTCGCAGCAGGTGGAACCTGGGTTCACCCAGGGCCTCGTATCCGTGTGGAGACGGCAGGTTACCACAGCGACAGGTAGTTTAGGGCTCATGCATTAGTAAGTCGGATATGGGACCGTTTTATTGTTCTCATCGAATTTGAGACAAAAATCACAGCTTGATCATTTCATATCTAATAACTTTGCACATCAGCAGATTGTGTTTTGGTTTAGCGCCGACAGCTCGAACCCACGAGACCATCCACGTGTTTTCTTTTGCTTTTTTAAGCGAGAAGATAAACACCTCGTCCAGCTTTAGTTGCCGTGTTCCCCGCCGCGCTGGATGTTTGTCCAGATGCTGCACTCTAAGCACACGTGGAGCTAGTTGTCCAGGCCACCCTGCACAACCCCCCCCACAAAAAAACAGTTTGATGTGTCGCCCGCCCATAAGGTTTTCTCGCATCAAACGGCGCACGCAGCTTCGCCTGGCTCACTTTAAATCACCGGATCCCGACCCCAAAATATTCCCGAACGGGGGCTCCCGGACCCCCGCCGGAAACGGTGCCTCATTGTTGTCCCTTTGAAACGCAGCTAAAAATAATCGGAATTTCGAACAAGAAGAAATAAGGAATAAAAAGCAGACGGGTTTCTCTGCCACCAATCGGCGCCGTAGCTGCAGCGGCACGTTTCTGACGGCGTCTTGCCTCCATGAGAAAGTCGCCACTTTCTGAAAATTAACCTTTGGCATCGGTGCAGACAGCTGAAGGACGTTAAACACCAAACGCCGTAAATAAAACAAGTAACTAATTGCAGGTTGGGAGACAAAGAAACACAATTTCCATGTGGATCTTGACATAAACTTGCAGTAGATCCATGTGTCTCCCTGTAGAAGCAGGCGTGGGAGCTCTGGCCTGCTTATTCGTGTGTGTGTGTGTCTGCAGCTGTGGCCCTTGTCCACTGTGTGAGGCGAGCTTATGGCATCCTCTTCCTCTTCCTCGCTGCCCCTCCACCTGGAGCGGCGCCAGCCTCAGTGAACTGTGCGTTTCAGTGGGATACGGCCCCATTATCAGTGTGGAGAACGCCGGCATCCGGACCGAGGCCTGCTGTTTTACAGTGTGTGTGTGTGTGTGTGTGTGTGTGTGTCCATGTTCGTGCTCTCGTATTGCAACATTCACGCGGACCAAAGGTCTCAATGTTGATAGAAACGTGAAGAAAATCCTCTAAAGTGAGAACATCTGTGAATTTGGTGGTGGAATTAATTTCAAGTGTTAGAGGCTCCTTCCAGAAAGAACATTTTCCAGCGCCGAGTCTCAGTCCTGCAGATTGAAGTTGCTGTGAAGAGTTTCTACTTCGGTCGCTGATGACGGTAAAGAGCTGAAATGATAAGTTAATCGGCTAATTACTCGGGATTGAATCGGAGAGTTGGTCACTGAAATCCCATTTTCGATTGGAAAATAACCCGGAACCCTCTGGAGAAGTTCTCAGATGTGCGGATTTGCTGCTTCTTCTTGTTTCTGCGATAGAAAACTGGACGTCTCCGGGCTTCGGGTTTCTTGAGACAGAAGCCGTCGGAGCGAATTCCGATCGATTCTGGTCAGTTTCGTCCCCTGTGACACCGCAGCGCTTTTCGCCGTTTGCCGCAATGATTCAGACCAACGAAACGGTTGATCGACGGAGAATCGAACGGCGCGTTGCAGCCCCCCCGGCGGTGGCTCGTTTTTTGCTTTACAGTGGAACCTTTACGTTCAAGTTACAACTCTCTCGACTCATGGTGCGAATTATGATAATGAGGAAGTCGAATAGTGTCATCGGGAAAGGAAGGAGGTTGTAGTGGAGGGACGGGTTCAACGCGACAACAGACATCATCAGACAAACCCTGCTTCGCGTTTTACTCGCGACATTCAGCGTCGGTTATTTACAGCGGTTATTATATAAGCAGCTATTACCGTAGATGATGATGAGGGTCGTCTGACTTTAACTGGGACGACTGGGAACCTTCCATCAACCTGGCTAAGTTGCTTTTTGGGCCTAAACCCGACAAAGACGCCTCCATAAGTATAGTAAATGGTAGCCCCCCCCCCCCCCCCCCCATCCATCTTTCCTGTCTTGCCCGAATGCTCCAGCAGCATTTTTCCATCGAGTCACTGGTCCATCTGGGATCAGGCGGGAGCCAAAGAGGAACTAGGTTTGTTTTTCTTTTTCTTTTCTTTATCTCTTTCTTCGTCTTTTTTGTTCGGTCAGCTCGGTCTGAGTTTGTTTATGCAAAGGTGCTGTGCGCAACGTGAGCGCGAACCAAACCCCGCTGCACATTCAAAGTCAGAGTCGGCCTTCTTTTATCAGCACTGCTTCTTTGCATGTCTGCGTAAGTGATTTCAACCCTGTGTGTGTGCTTGACTCACCGGCCTTTGTTTTTGCATATTGCTGAGCGACGGACAAAAAGCGAGAGAGTGTGGCTGGAGGCGCCGGCGCGGCTCTCGGGGTAGGAAAAAGCCATGTCATGGTCGCGGGCGGCCGCCTCCGCCTCCCAGCGATCCAGGACACGCACGTTCGCGGCCGTCGAATCAGAACCGGGCCCCTGGCGGCGCGGTGGACCCTTAGCTGCCGACAAGGGGATGAATTTGAAGGAGTCGATGCTCAGGGCTGACGAGTGGTTCAGCATGTCACACCCCGTTACACCACGGCATCTTATTTTTCAGATCAGGCAAAAAGTGTTTTCCGCTCTTTATGCTGAGCTAAGCCAAGCGGCGGATGCCACTGCCTTAAATCCACGGTGCGGACATGAGCGCGGCATCGATCTCCCTCATCTAACTCTCTGAAAGCAAATTGGCGAGTTCCCGAAGGCTGAACTTCTCCATTACGGTCAAGAGAGGAGTTAAAGTGCACGCACACTTTGGTGCTGAGAAGCACAGACATGAAAAGCCGCGACTCCGAACGCATCCGGCTTCTGGAAGTGGCGGAGGGTCATGTTCAGTGGAAGACGTTTAAGGTGATGGAGGATTCTCAGGAGGAAAAAGGAACGAAACAAAGCAGGAATGTGTGAGATTATGAGAGCAGAAGAATAAAAAGGAATGTGATGATAGGTGTGAACGAGAGGGAAGCGTGGAGGTGGTGGAGGTGTTCGGGGGAAGGATGGAGTAAGTGAAGCAACAAGAGGAGGTGATGGAGTCTGTGAGGATGTGAGAAAAGAAAAAGAGGAAAATGATGATGATGATGAAAGGTGTGCGTGTGATTTTTCTTTTTTTAAGGCGCGACTGACGTCACCTGAAATGTCAATGTGACTTTTTTCCTCCTCGGAGAAAGAGGGTAGAATAAAAGTAAACGTCAGATGGTCTCATTTCCGTCTCGTTTCGAGGAATCGTAGCCGTAGTAGCTCATAAGTTACCCGGCAGGTTCCTACAACGCGGGGCTTGAACCCGAATAAAAAAAGATGCCGGTCCTCCAACCGGGCTGCCTCCGGCCACGAGCTGTACGCAAGAGGCGGAAGTCCGTGCGTGCAAATGGCTCGTCGCCGCAGAACGCTACGCTATCCTTGGCTCCCGGGGCTCACCCGAAACCCAAAGCCCTTACGATTTAAGGTCTGGGAACCGCTTCAATCGCGACGGTGGGACGCGGCGGCATCTGTCGGATCCGAGAATTCGTTTAATACTCGATCGATCGTACAGTCGAGTCAGTAGCAGTCCAGCGACGGCGTGAGGGGAATCGGGCGCCACGCGTTTCCGTCAGAGGTTAACGAGACGGACACGGTTGTTTTGTTTTTAGGGGGGGTTTTTTGCCGCCGGTCTTCGGCAGCTGTTTGGGCTGGAGCCAGTGCGTCGGCGGGATCAAGTTAGTAACCTCACCGACAGATCTGATGTGTGAAAATCCCTGAGAAAAGAAGTTGGGGGGTTCTGGTGTAGGATCCTCTCACAGGTATCAAATATCATTAATATGTGTTTACAGATTAGGTTCTACTGGACCGACCGTAGCCTCCGCCTCATAGATCTGCTCTGCCGTGGTTAATTTTACGGACCAACAATCCCTCGATTCCCGTCGTGGTTTTTCTTTTTTCTTCTTTTCCCACTCTGCCTCCCGCCTCCATGGGGAGCAGCGGCTCCTCTTCGTCGCTCCTCTTCGGAAGTGGGATGCCATCGGAGTGACTGCTTCGCCATCTGGCTCCCGTCTTCTCAGCGGGGGGGGGGGGGGTCGGAGCTCGCTGCGCGCGAGGGGCCGAACGAGTTCGACGTGCCTCGCGGCCCCTCGTCCTCGCCCGCCCCCGCCGTCCCCTTCCTCTTCCTCGTCACCCTCGGGCTCTTTCTCCGCTCGTCTTCGTCGTCTTCTTTTTCGTCCGCTGATCACAGGAGACCAGCAGGGCTCCCGTCTGATTTCCTCGATTATTGGAAAACCGATCAAAACGTCCGACAGCGTGTCCCCGCGGGCCCCTCGTGACTGAACGCTTTCTCTTTTTTGTTCTCCCGCTGCTCGACTACCTGACCACCTGTCCGTCTGGCTTTCCTCGCTCCGGTTTGAAGCAGAGCTTCACATTTCGTGGGCCAAATTCATATCCCCGATTTTAGTCGGGCTGTTATTTAAAGAGGGTGGAAAAAAATTGAAATGAACTGAGAATGAACTGTAAAGTCAAGTGTTCCCTATAGGACGAGAAAATCCACCTACTACTTCATCTAAACAAATGTAAATGGCAAATGTATCTGAAAATAAACTTCATAAAGCTGTAAATACAGTGTTTTCTCCAGTGTTTTATCGAATGGCAACAAAATATTTAGCATTATTGCTCTTTAAAACACTGCTTTTTTTGTTTGTTTGTGATTGATTTCCTAACAGGAAACAGCTGGTTTCCATTTATTTCAGAAAGTTATGAAAATTTCACATAAAGGTTTTGCTGCTCTGATGAATAAACCCTATGAGGTCTCTTCTGGCGCCTGTTTCCAGGAAGACGTAGCCGTTGACTGCACGCGGGGCACGTTTGGTCGTTGTGACTGGCGTCATGCGAACCGGGCCCGAGCGAGCGCGCCTTCGCGTTGTGCTTCCCTTAAAAAAAACACGCGCGCATTCTTTGAGAGCTGCGTCAGGTCCGCGAGGCTAACGGGGCCCACGCCGCGACTTTTAAGGGAACGAGAACTCAAACCTCGCCGCAACTAATTATCGCAAAACGACTCACAGCAACATGAGGCGGAGATTAAGAATCATTTCTTGCACATACAAACTCTTTCCTTTGATTTTCTCTCTGTTTGACTCGTTGCCAGTCTGGGCTCTTCCCGAGTCGCCCCCCCCCCCCGAGCTCGGTGTCATGCGTAGTTCGGAGTTCAGATTCCTTCATACAGTGTAATACTGTTTGTGGTAAACGACTCTTTGATGACAACTTTTGTTCACATACAAAAGTTGCTTCGTTTTTTTGTTGTTGTTGTTGTTTCTTTTTTTCCTTTTTTTTTCCAGTCACACGGTCACGGCCACGGTTTCACACATTTTCATGCGTTGTTGCATAAATGCTTTAAAAAAGGCCACAGTGTGGCGAGAAGGAGCTTCGGGGGGGTTTAGGGGGAAGAGCTTCGGGGGGGAGATATTTTCGACTCGACTTCACAGTCGCACGTCTGACGTCAGCCCTCGATTTTACACCTTGTGTCGCTTTTCTTTTTTTTTCGTCTTTAAGTTCAGTTGCCCAGAAATGGCGACGCGGCTCGCCTCGCTTCGCGCTTAACGTGCGTTCGCGGCCTGGGGGTTGAACACCCCCCCCCCTTCCTCATCCTCCCTCCTCCCGGAGGCACGATGATATTTTTATCTTCCATAAAGCTCTGGCGCTAATGAAGCGTTGACGACACAAGTACATTCCTGCAATTTCTCCATATCTGGCTCCCGCCGCCGCCGCCGCATCTCTTGTCTGCCGTCGTGAACGTGAACCGTCACGGCGAGAGAGTCGGGCTCAGTCAGGCTCCCTCGTCCTTTTCGACCCTTCGGGGGATATACTACCTTTTTAAAATGGCCGTTCAATCACGTGTTGAGTCTTAAGACTCTCATTAGTTGGGGCAGGCAGCGAGGGGGAGATGATTCCGCTTGTTTCTGGTCCATTTGCTTGTTTTTGAGTGTTTTTCGTGGAACGGTTGACGGCGTCGTAGAGAGAGAGAGAGAGAGAGAGAGAGAGAGAGAGAGACCCGCAGCTCATCCAACACAATATGACAATTTGTTCAAGACAGTTCGCTCGGTTCAAAATCATTTTAATTGCCTCAGAAATGAATGGAAGTAACCGACACGAACACAGGATTTCGACATGTTTTTGGGAAAACCACAGATGAGCTCATTTGATTGAAATCCGAGCTTTTAAGTCGGTGCACAAGCTGTTGCATTCATTTTAATGCATGTGGTGGTATTTTTGTGCAGAGGGCCCTGCCAACGTGGACGCACAAACTCAAGACGCCCGTTGCGAGCTGTCGCCGTCGAGGGACGGGCGTGCTCAGTCCGCACGACCGTCGGCCAGTGGTCGGCCGCATCCTGGCCGCGCCATGACATCATCCCCCCGACGATGATGATCAGATTAGCGATCGACGCGCTGCGGTATACCTGTTCGCCGATTATTTACCTACGTCAGATAATCCTCTGCAACATTCACCGTATGTGTGATGCGAAACCTAGCTGTCGTGAAAGCGGCGGATCCGTCGATGCGGTTACTCTTTGGTTTTCCGCTCTGCGTTCCTTCGGCGGGCTCACTCCGCTCATGCCGCGTGGTGCCGAAAGACCGACGATGATACCTGGTTTATGAGGTCAGAAAAAAATATTTTATAGCATGGTTGGTTGGAAAAGGTTTGCCCACAGAACGCAGGAGCTCTCATCAAGACAAGAAGAAAGGGACATAACTAATGGCAACGCCGGCGGCTTAAAACTGCTCGGAAGCGTCCACAGCTTGTAATGACAGTTGACTTATCAGGTGCTGAAGGTTACCGGCTCGCTCGCGGGGGCTAAGCCGCACAGAGGCAGGGCTTTAACGGATTAGCGAATTAGACCCGACGGCGGCTCAGTACCGCCGGGGGCGCGTCGCCGCGGCAGCAGCGACGTTCGAGTCGCAAAGTACCGGGAATAAACAGCGCTTCGGTTTGATCAGTCGCGGCACAAAGGACCGTGTGCTTGTGTGTATGTGTGTGTAAGTGTGTGTGTGTGTGTGTGTGTGTGTGTGTGTCCTCTACACATGGAGGGGCCCAATAACTCACTCCTGGTATTTCTGCACATGCTCTAACCCATTTTCCGTCGTCACCGTGTCAGTCTTCCTTATTTGTCTTGTGTTCATGCAGCCAGACTCGTCCTGCATCTCTGCACACCACATCTGCTCTCTCTCTCTCTCTCTCTCCCACTGTCTCTCTCTCTCGCTCTCTCTCCCTGGTTTCAGTCATTGCCATCTGGTCTTCTCCTGCAGCCACATTGAGCTGTTTGCCATTTAGAATTCAGATCAAGCGAAAGGCAGCTCCCCTGAGATGGGAAGGGAGCGACTCGCTCTCTCATCCACGTGCGCGGTACGTGTTCGTACGTTCCCATTAGCGCCACGTACGGTTAAAGACATTATCGGCCCTCGCGCGGACCACAAGGTATTCGCGGCATCGGCCACGGTGCAGATGGCTGTAAATTCCCTTGTAGCCCACATATGTTTCTGCGGTTATGTTCCAAGCAAAGCTAAACAAAACGAGACCGGGTCGTAACCGAGCTATGTCTGGACGGCCCGTCCCGCTCGCCCTGCTCGCGCTTGAAAGGATATTCAACGCAGATGAATTCCCGATAAAGCTGATCTCTTTTACACGTTTATGGTTTTCTGTTTCTGTTGTCAGACAACGGATCAAGTACGAGACAGTGACTGGAACTTGGCCCGTTAAGACGACATGTTAACCGGCAGTTGTTTCCAAGACGTTTCCAAGCTGCTGCTCCGCAACTGCTATTCATACTCGCCGACCTCGTCAACTTCGTTTCCAGCGGAAGCTTTTTTTTTTTTTTTAATTAAAAGCCTTTCTGGTAAAAAAAAAAAAAAAGCTCTTAACAACTAAAAAAAAAAAAGGTTCCTCAGGAGATGCAGGAGACCAAAATGGAGCTAAAAGGGGAGTGAATACTGGACTTAAAATTCATTCGCTCGCCCTGAATACAAATCCAAGTCAACGCTAGTGTTGTTCTGTATCTGCTTGTATTCGGTATTACATGTACCTTGTCCCACACTGTCGGACTAGTGACGCTAGCATGTTGTCGACCAAGCCGCTGTTCAGCGGTTGGGCGAAGGGATTAGCTCCAGTTTTAATTCCAGTGGTGAGTCCAGCTGCTGCCCCCCCCCCCTTCTTGTCCTCCCTCCATCCCTTTTGCTCCCCCTTCCTCACCCCTCTCCATCTCCCCTCTCTCTCTCTCTCTCTCTCTCTCTCTCTCTCTCTCTCCCTCTCTCCTTTTTCTGTCTTCCTCTCTCCCTTGGCGGCTGCTGTTTTTTCCGCTGCCCCAAACCCGGGGCCAGGAAGCGTGTCCATGGCGACAAGCAGGAAGCGAAGCCCCCGCCTGGTCGGTCACGGCCGGGTCTCCGCGGCACGCAACGCACCGGGTCTGCCGCTCTAAGTAATGTCTGAATTTTTCCATCTCCCGCGGATCCAGCGTGTTTTCATGTTAAATCTTGGATCAAAAGGAGACAAAAAGTCCTCAATTTATCTGTTATTATTCTTGTTTTGCTATGAATCACAGAGGAACCGCAGGCGAAGAGGCTTCCGAGCTACCTTGCGTGTGTTTTTCTTCCCCGGGTTGCGTGATTACTGCTTGTGTGTGTGTGTGCTTGCATTTTGTCTGCAGTATGTGCCGGTGGACATGTGTGGGCACCTGCAGGTGTGTGCGTTGGAGGGAAAACAGCATCTGGATCCGCTAATGATTTAGTCGCCGTCTGTACAGGGCGTTTTTTTGCTCGTCTGACGCCGAGCGTCTATTCAACCCTGAACACGCATCCATGTTTGGGGAAACACGTCCAGTTGTAAGGGTCAACTGGGTCATCTGTATGCAGGACGCATAGACACGGTACCCACAGTGTGTGTGTGTGTGTGTGTGTGTGTGTGTGTGTGTGTGTGTGTTTTTGTGCGGTTGTGTGTCACTCGGGAGGATCGATCGTGGCCTCTGCCTACACAAACTCCTCGCCGACTGCCGTTCCCTTATAGCTCGGAGAAAAATGAGAGGGAGGAAAATGCCAACACGGATTAACACATAAACTGCATGCGGTTGTAATTACATGTGTGACTGCGTGAGGGTATTGAGATTGTCAGGGCCGTGAATAAAAACAACACATGTTCATGTGCAGATACACAGGGATTCTTGGTGGGTCATAAATTGGTGTGTCAGCGTGAGCACCTGTGCACCCAAGGTGCGACTGTAAACGAGCTTCATTTAGTAGTAGATTACGTGAACGTTGAACAATAAAAAACAATTGAAGGTTCCCGGACAGCGGCTGGAAGCTTGAAGGATCAGTTCACTCACATTTTAGTGACTAATCTTTTGGCAAAAAGTTATTCCAATGACCATTGTTCAGTTGTACCATTCAACCCAACTCTACTGGGATTGCGGCAGCAACAAATGCCTGAAAAACCAGCGCAAATGAGACCAAAACTGGCATCCAAACATTGCCAGTCGCCGCTGGAAGCAAGGCTGAAAGCTCCGGGCTTGACCCCGTCGACTTCAGCAGATTCAGCGGAGCCCCCTTCATTGAAAAAGGGTGTGAAGGGTGCTTAACCACAAGCCGGAGGATCCGCCATTAGCCCTCTTCAAGGAGCACAACGTTTTAATCAGCTCCCACATTCATGTTTTATTCAGGCCGGAGCGCGATGTTTTAAAGTTTTCATTGACCGAGACGATTCAGTGAAAGAATTCATTCTGCGAATGTATTAGATTACATTTATATCGCTTTGTGTTAGGCCGTGTTAGCTTTTAACACAGTGTTTAGATTATTCTGCACTTTCCTTGACAACCAGACCAAGGCCCATACGATAGGTGTCAGGAGCTTTCATTCACATCACAGCATCTTCTTTTGTTGTTTTTGGTTTTGTTCTTTCAGAGCAGTATAAGTATGTCTTGTCCATGTTGGTCTAAAGGTTGAGTTTGACTGAGAATTTGTTGACTATATATATATATATATATATATATATATATATATATATATATATATATATATAGTTATATATAACTATATATAGTTATATATAGTTATATATTCAACAAATTCTCCGAAAAGACCAGAACCTACAATGTGTTCCATCACTTAATATTTCCAAATTTCCAACTGTCCTCTGTCTCTGGCTTTTAGCCCCGAGTCCATTCACTCCTACTGAATATTAAAACATTTAAAAGGGGTCGCAAACCTTTTAAATGTTCCATTTCTTTTTAAAGGCTTCCACAAACAGCAGGGCACTGTAGTTGTCCGCAAACATTACTCAGGCAGGAGTAAATTGTGCATTCGGTGGCGACTATTTTCAGCCACGGATTAATACACATTGCCTTTTTGGTTTTGTTTTGTTTTTTTTAGAGTTTTTGAACAAAAATGAATCTCTGAGCCAGGAGATGAATGAGCTGCGTCAGGCTGAGGCTGCATAGAAAACACTTAGCTTAAAGGAAGGCACCGTTTTTGGAAACGAGGCTTCATGAGAATGCAAAAAATTTAACTGAATCAGATGAGAGCGAAAAGAGTGGTCAAAAAAAATAATGAAAAACTGATGGATGGCTAAAAAAAAAAAAACAAAAAAAACCCAACTGATATTTCATATTTGAAATAAAAAGCACTATTTTTACACACAGCAAATCTTCTTTTCTCCACAATGAAAAATGGGCCAGTGGCCTATATTCTCCGGCGCTTCACTGCTTCTCCCCAGATTAGCGCTTCCTCCTTTCCTCACCCCCACCCCCCCACTCGCCACCCCCCCCGGTCTCTCTCGCTCTGGGCTTTTGAACCGATAAGTGCTGGCAGTGCTCGCTGCCTCGTTGGACACGAGGCCGTCCGTAAGGAAAAAAGACCGAGCCCCCTCCTTTTCTCTCTTCCTCTTTCCTCTCGTCCATCATCTGTCGCCCCCTTCATCACCCCCCCCCCAATCCCATAATCCCAAGCACGGTGTCACTCTCCGGGCCTGTCCTCTTAAACTTCAACTTCCCTCTTTTCACCGTCCATTCCTGGGGCGTGGACGGGACGGGGAGCGCCGGTGGAACCCGGCCGACCGGACGAGGGCTTCAAGTCCTGCGGTAATGGGCAGGGAACCGCTTCCTGGTCCCGCTAAAGCAAACAGGACCTCCGAGAAAGAAACAGCACGACTAAAAAGAAAGAGGTTGAGGAAGGGAAAACAAGCGAGCGAAGCAGATGAAGGAGGGAAAAAACACAGGAGAGATGGCGCAACACAAGGTGTTTTATTTGGCAAGCGTACACAAGCGATGTTCTCTGCGAGAGAGACATCAAATTGAGATTAATGGTCAGAAATCGATTCTAATGTTTCCCGGCAGCGAGATGCTCCTGTGATGATGACTTCAAAGCCCGCCAGCGCCGGGGAGACTTAGAGGAGGACCCGGGCGAGGAATGAAAGTGAAAAGCGATGCTAGAGTGCTGACGACGGAGGGAGACACTGAGACAAAAGGGGGGAGAGAGAAGCTGCTGTGGTGGGGAATGATGAGGAGGGGGAGGAAGGGGGAGGATGGCACAACCTTGGAGCAGTGCGTTTGACCTTTTGATGGCGAGATTGTCTTTTAATTTAAGCACTGTATGTGTGTTTGTGTGTGTGTGTGTGGGAATGCATGTGCCAGATGCACCAGATGGCAGCACTATGCTTAGCCGTGAAAAGTGACATACTGTCCGAGCGACATACATGTCACCCTTGTTTAAAAGCCGGCCCCCTTACAGACACATTTTTGCAAAACGGAACATCTGTTTATCGCAAAAAGTCCCGCCGAGTGCTCGGGCCATTAGCGGGCTAACTCCTCTGTTGGCTCATCACCGGTATGAATAAATCATAATATGCTTCCATTACTGGCGGGTCCATTATGCTTTTCCTATTTTGAGATGTGATTACTGTCTGTCAGCAAAATGATAACAAATGCTAGCCTTGAAAGTGCATTGCCAGAGCTGTAGACTGGAGAAGTGGTGGAATGTATCTAAGTATTTTTACTCAAGTGATGTACTAAACAGATTTAAGGTACTTACGCTTTACTTGACTACTTCTTTTTTATACCACTTTATACTTCTATTCCACTCAGTTTATTTTAGTTATTTTACAGATTAAGCCTCAAAAGCAAAACATACAATGAACTTCGTAGGTGTAATGAAACTACCCAGTGGTATATAAAATAGTTGAAAGTAGCTCTACCTTGAACAAATTCAATAGTAAAATATTACTTGAATATAAAGGGTTGAGTAATAGAAGGGTAAGAGATTTATCTGCACTGAGCAGTTTTACTTTTATATTTTAAGTACATTTTGTCAATGATACTTGAGGTTTGCCTTATTTAGGGCTCTATGGCTAAAAGACATGACTTTGATCATTTGGTTTGAAAGTCTCAAGTTTTAACCTGATACAATCCTGGAACAATGAAGAATAAACAGGGCATTGATGGGCAGACCTTGCCTAGTCAACCCCCCTTGAATAATTAGGCCTAACCACTGTCAGCAGAGATTCACAGTGAAAACCTATAAATGCTTAATTGGTGAGGATTTAGAAACTTGAATTGGAAATTACTTAAGATTATTTTTCGCCCTCGTGGACTTGACCTGACACTTTCTTTGAAAAGACTTAAAAAATAAATAAATAGATAAATAAATCATCCACATTCCGCCAGCCTTGATAAGTTAACTACATTTCATTGGTGTTCGCTGCCTGACATTGAAATGCTTGCTTGACAAGTTTTGAGTTTTCTTTCCAAGGTGTCTGGGCTCATACTGACACGCTGAAAGTTCGTAGACTCTATGTATGAATGGTTCTAGATACAAAAACTGCAGTGACACATCAAGTGCTAAAAATTTCAACAAAATTTCACCCTCGTGTCTATGTAGTCACCCTGTTTGCTTTCAGTGCAGCTCTTGCTCCATTTACACAGTACTATTGGGATAATCCAGAGACAGATGCTTTAGCAGCAGCTGCTAGACTTAACAGGAAACACATTATGCATTAAGGCGGGGAATCAAAATTAACTGTCCCCAACCCATCTCAGTAGAAGTGACATAGGAGGCACGGCTGCATCCTAACAGCATGGTGTCATTCTGTTGCCCAGCGGGATGCGAGTGGTGCAGTGGTGGCTGATAAAGCCGCTACATGGCGATATGCAGCGAGGGCTGGGCAGTGTATCCCTGCATGGAGGCAGGTTGGATCACTTTGGCGCCCAGGGCAACTGAGCTCTGATCAGTCGCCGGATGTTGCTCGAGAGCCCCTCAGATTCTTTAGTGGTTTGCACACACTGTAACCATGCAACATGGGATTTGTTTTTTGTTGCATTCTGTGTATTTACTGGCTAAAATAAGAGCGTAAGCAGAGAGAAATTCTTCAGCAGAGAGGTCATCAAGTTTATATTCATTTATCCCTGTGATGAGTGGACCCTGGAAGTCAGAGCATTCCTTCCCTCTCATTCATGCTTTTAGATTGTTACACAACTACTGGAACTGGCATGTATGAAAATCATCATATTTAGCAGTAGGTTTCCCACTAGAGGCATCACTGCTATGAACTAACAGCTTAGTGTAAGTTTGAGTATGTTTAGGTATCTGCAGTTTCCCTACTCCCTAGTACTATCTATCTACATGGGTATTCATCTAGGTCATTATATAAGAAGAGAAAAGCATCTCCTCGCTTCAAAAACCAATGGCTGGCCAAAGCTTTTGCACCGACCTCATGTAGTTCTAGTTCTAGTTCTAGTTCTAGTTATCCTGGGTTCAGGTCTTAGCACCGGCTTCGATAATATCAGGAATAAGGGAAAAGGAGGTTTTCTTAAAACAGAAATACTGAATCAATTTCTCTTAACTATAGCTGACAACATCCATTCCAACACTGCTGTTTAAACAGAATAGCTTCCATGTTTGTACAAGGACAAACATCCACTTAGAACTCAGTTCAGTCAACCCTTGGCATTCAACCCAGACTTCAGTATTACTGCTAGGTTGCGGAGAAAATCGCCAAACACAGCACAAGCAGTTCTTTTGTAGGAGTTGTTCTTTGCGTCGCTGGAGCTGTGTGTTCCAGCTTGTGCTAAGCCGGCAGATATACAGTGCAAATCCTGCTATACTAGATTTTTTTATAGGCATACAGTTGCAGCTGCAGTTACAGCTGGATGAATATAGGCCCAATATAAGTGCGACCCAACTACAGTTCATCGCTGCACTGCAGAGGCTTAATGGCGAGTTTTATGTCATAGTTCAAGAGCACCTTGACTGCTTTGGCAGTCCACCCTCATGCTGTCTTTTTCAGCAAAAAAATCACTGATAATCCATCTGTGAGCCATCTTCTCAGCACCAAACCGCAGACAGACAAAGTTTGTGCCAGGATTGTGAACACAATGGAGTATTTAGCAGCTAAAGAGTCTTATATTTCCCTCAGGAGTTGGTGGAGACCAAAAACAGAGCCAAAAAGAGAGTGAATATTGGACTTTAATTCATCAATTGGCCAGAAACACCATCCAAAAGAATGATAATTGTTGCTTCATTACAGCTAAATGTGTAAATAAGTAAACTGGGCAGCAGAAAAGGGTTGAGAGCACAAGATCAAACTATTGCTTGTCAAGCTAATATGGAGAGCTCGTCAAAGTGGCCAAAAAATATGGTCCTGATCAAATCGATAGCACACGAAGATACCGGCATTTATGTGTAATGCATGCCGCATATGCATTGAAATGACAGTGGGAGATAGCAGGACTCATTAGTACACGGTTTGCATAAATATAAAACAGTCTCCCACTGCACGCACAGTCATCATGAATACAAAAAATGCATTAAAAGTGCCTGTAAACTACATCATATTATTTATGTGGGCTGTTATTTCCTTGTACAGTAATACATGCACTAAAATAGCCATTACTTATTGTTACTAATGCATATTGTCACTTCAATAAATAAAATTCTGCTGAATTAGGCAGCAGTGCAATAGCAACGAATATAGAACAAAAATGTACATAAATTTAAACTAAACCCCAGAAGCAGCGACTGAGTTTCCTTCGCGATTATTTCCGGATCGTTTTGGCCACGTTCATTGCATTATAGATTTTTTTTTTTTACAGTGGGTTTCATAATGAGCGAGCATGAATACGTGTGTGTGTGTGAGTGTGTGTGTGTGTGTGTGTGTGTGTGTGGGGGGGGGGGGGGTGAAGAGCTGAGCACGTGGGTTGAAGTGAAAATGCTTGAAAGTAAAAGGCAGTTACTTTCATGCTCACAGATGCAAAATTATATCTGTGGTTTTGTAGGAGAGACTTCTGACCCGAGAGGTAGATTTTTATATATATATGTACATATATATATGTATATATATTTCTTTCTTTCTTTATTTTTTTTTTGGAGGCAGACATCTGCTGCGACCCGCAACTGTAAGCTCTTCTACCTCCCACTCTCTGATCCCTCACCTACTGCAGCTCCTGCAAGAGTTAAGATATATACCGAGAGAGAGGGAGGAGGTTTACTGCTCTGACAATGAACGATACATGGAAAAATATTTGTACTGAGAGGGACGGATGACATGAGAGAGAGAGAGAGACTGAAGATCCCTCAGACCGTGGTACATTCCGAAATAACACCGTCTGACTTGGAGAAGGATTACATCAGCTCATTATGTAATTTGAGCTCATTTTTGGACCGAGAGCTATGTTTTGTCAAATTAGACATGGAGAGCCAAACAGATTTTTTTTTTTTGCAAAGTAGAGGTGAGAATCGTGGGAGATTTAAAGATGGAGAGTGGGCGGGGACTCCTACTCTCTGCCTCTCAGTCCATCTGAGTGAAAAGGAAAAATATACTGAGAGAGGGAGAAAGGTCAGAGTGTATTTAATGAGAGATTTAACGAAGGAGACAGAGTTTCTCTTTGTGTGCTCTGGCTGGCCGAGGAAACTGTGAAGAAACAGGACGGAGAAACACAACGGGAGAGTGGGAAGAAAGAAGTAGGAGTCAGTCAATAAAGAGTCAGTCTTTAACACTTTTATTGTGACACTTTAGTGCATTACAGCCTATCCTGGCCTCTATACTACAAGTATTGTTTGGTGCCACTGAGTCAGGTTTGTGAGGGATGATCGTTGGATTTTTTTATAGGACGGGACACAACAGGACAGGTCTCTTCCAGGACAAACCGAACTAAGGGTTTGTACCTTTTATCAAGACGGCAAATGACGGAATGATGGGAATTCTGCTTCTCCGGTCAAGTGTAAAACGATACAGACACTTAGAGTGATGCTATGGGATGGCTGGCTCCTAGACTCAACCGATACAAACAGTAATCCAGTCAGAGAAGTTGTCACTTGCTTTATGTTAATAGATGCAAACTTTAGAAGATGCAGAGAGTATAATGTCACCATTGATTCAGTCAGTTAGGCTGTGGGCTACAACTCAGGCCCATTTTTTTCCCATGTTTTGTAGAATTAAGTAAGCCGAATAGGCTACTAGCAGTTGCTGTTTGATAAGTGCCATTGGATGCATTGACAGCTACCCCTGAATTATGTAAATACTGAAGAAAACTTAAAAACTTGAGGATTCTCAAGCAAGTTCAGGAGTTATAAGGTGGAAATGGGTCTAACGGTGCAAGAAGTAGCCCAAATTACAACCTGCTAAAATAAATTTTTAACTTCCCAATTAAAGAATCTCCCAATCTGGTAACACCACTAGCAGCTAACTTTAATAATGGAAAGGAAACAGGGTTTACGAGACCATTGTTGACTTAACTTCCATTGTTAACTTCGGTCTCAATTTGGCAGTGCTGAAATGACGAGTCGACGATTGATGCCCTCGGTTGACAGAAATTAATCTTTACGGGAACAGTTTGACATTTAGAGGAGAAGATCAATGTTCAAGCTTTTGCTTGTACATTGAATAGGCACCTGCCACCGGCTGCTGGTTAACTTAGATTAACATGAGGACTAGAAAAAGGTGGAAAAAACTAGCTTGGCTCTTAACATGTCATATCACGTTTATTTAACCTGAATGAAAACCTAAATAAATTTCTGGTTGGGCTCCAGGAGATGATTATTATTCATTATTTTTTGACATTTTATACACTAAAGACTTCAGAGATTAATTACAATGTCTATGAAACTAATAAAAAAGTGTATATATATATATATATGTATATATATATAATGAAAATGTTCATTAGTTTCAACCCTTATGTTTTTAATAATGATGCTGAGATGTTGCCATGGACGTGAAAGTGATATGTTAATGATTGATGCATTAAAAACTTAAAAACACAAAACTAGTTATTACAAAATCAACTTTCTTGCCCTCATTGATATCCGCTCCCTCCCTGAACAAGGCAAGACGCCCTAAAAAATAGCGATAGAGCATAAATTCAATCAGCCGAGCGCTTGAGGAGCCTGAGAAAGACGTATGAAGACTAACAGCAATGACGACAATAGAACAATATGCAAGGGGAAGGAGGGATGGAGCAGAAGAGCTAGCGAGGGTAAAAAGGAAACAGAGAGCTCGCAAAGGGAAAACCAGACACACGGCGTCTGGATATACTGTGTAAAAAAAACAGTGCGAGAGTCTGTTCCTCCTTTCCAGATCTCTGTCAAAGAGATTTTCGAGCTTCTATCCCGGTGGTTTTGTTGCCATGGTAAAATCTAAAGGCTTCTCCCCATGCCGAAGTCCAGCACAGTTGGCCGGCGCTGTGTGTGTGTGTTTGCATTTGAAGAGAGAAGAGAGGAGAGAGAGAGAGAGAGAGAGAGAGAGAGAGAGAGAGAGAGAGAGAGAGCATTCCAGTTTATGTGTGTTTTTGATAAAAGAGAGACAGAGGAGAAAGAGTTGCAGGGTGCACGACCATGTCTATTGATCATATGACTGTCACAGTGTGGCAGTGGAGAGATCAGCAACCTCACATTGTCTCTTTGTACTCAATGGTGTGTGTGTGTGCGTGTGTGCGTGTGTGTGTGTGTGTGTGGTGTTTTTTGAGACTTTTTTGCCATATTGGCTATTTTGAACTATAACTGAGGTAATAGATAAAATGTCTTTCAGTATTACAAAATATATTAGAACATATGTGATAATTAACGAAGAAGGAAATTTAACATATGACTTCCTCAGATCGTTTAAGTAGGTTTGGGTTTTGCTGTCTGTCAATCATCCTAGGGGGGGTTTTATTCTGAAAGGGGTGGGGAGGGTGCGAGGTGAGGCAGGCAATGGAGGCGGGATGGGGGGGGGGGCTTTAGGGTTCTGCCCTGTCGCTAGGTAACAGTCTCCAGGCCTAAAGGCAAAGCCAGGCCTGGTTTCCATGGCAACATCATTGGTGTTGAGTGTGAGTGGTTTTGGGCGGTTGTGGTGTACATATATTTATGTACATATGTTTCCGTGTGTGTGTGTGTGTGTGTGCGAGCACGCTCAACAAAGAGAAGCACTCAGCAGGTTGAGTATCAGTGCAGCTGGAAACATGAGGCGTGTAATCGAACATGAAATAATGGAGCTGATCTCTGAAATTGCAGGCGGACTTAGCAAACGTCGTCGCAGCTAACAGCTCGAGATCTTCTACACTTGTACCTGAGATTATCTTCATTCGTACACACCCTGTCTCAGGACCGCGTTCATGTGCTGGATAGACAATAACAGGCGCCTGCTGCTTCGCACCGCTCCAACATGTGGACGTATGGTCATGCCGTCATTCTGTGCTTGTTACTGTACATGATATCAGATAAGGAGAGGAATAGGAAGAATAAGAGAAAGGTTCTAAGAGACAACGAGGAGGAAAAGTGAAAAAACAAAGTGGGGGGGAAAAAAAGGAGGAAAAAGAGCAGCAGAGGGAGAACAGAGGGTCTTGTCTGGATGGATAATGGCCTGATTGCACAATGTAAAGCACACTATGGTGGAGGTGGTGGTGGTGCGGGGTTAACAGTTTAGTCACGGAGTGGAAGAATGGGTCCTCAGACGGCTTGGCATCCACTTACACCATGAAATCCTACGGAAGTTCATTAACGACAAGGCTACTGAAAGAGTGCGAAAGTAAACGGGGCTCCGAACACACGGGCCTGAGAGATATTCAGAGGTTACCGATGGCGCCTGCAGACATTTGCAGCCAGACTGCGCTGTAAACTGCGGCGGATGTAGCTGACTCCCGTTTAAAATTTAGAAGTGATTTTTTTTTTTTTTCCTAATAGTGGTCACACTGTACAGATTGCATTCACACATTTAGCCAGGCTGGCTGTGTCAACCTCGTTTACAATCCTTACACTAAGCTAAGATAGCAGGCTAATGACTGTAGCTTTCTTACTAAAACAGACTGATAGAGGAGTGGTATCAGTCCCCTAATCTAACACTCCTCATATGAACTCATGTAATTCCCAAAGTGTTAACTACTCCTGTATAGACTTGGACTGTAAAAATTACAGTATGGCTCCGTCTGAAGCCTGAAGGTGCTACTAAGTCCTTAGAATCGGCCAGAACCGCTAAAGAAAACTTTGAGTTCCGGGAGATTTCTCAGCATGAACACCTGCTTATGCGAGTGCAAATCTCCCACCTCGCAGACTGAATTCACTGCTCATTAAAATGTTTTGTCACAAATAAACTTCCGTACGTACCCCAGCGCACAGGGAGAACTAATGATATACGTTTACGGATCGGAGAGTCCCCACTAATGCAAATGACGTTTGGGCAATTGAAAGCGATCAACACACAGAGACCAGTGTCCCCCACGTTGTTCATTTGCTGCTTTGCTCTTGTTCCAGAAACCTGGAAAAACCTTTTTCTTTTTTTTCTTTGCTCTATTGCTATCTTTAATTGTTTAGACCTTAATTTAATATATAGCTGAATTATACTTGGTAATTACAATTTCAGTGACAAGTCTTTCTCTCTGTCTCCCTCACATTGAAAGGCACACACACACACACAGGCAGGCAGCAGAGACAGAGGAACGAGTAGACAAAAGCATGTTTGTGTCCATGAGAATGTGAGGCACAGTGGGTCTCTATGTGTGGAAGCAGTGTCAGGCTCGTCCCAGAGAGACCGGCGGGGGGGGCAGTAGGGGCAGTAGGGGCAGTAGTTGGAGGGGATTTTTTTTTTTCCAGACTCTTTTACTTACAGCACGGCTGCAGTATTGCAGATAAACCAACATATATGTGTCTCTCAGTCTTGACCTTGCATAATAGAATGTGGTCGGCCCTCATAGAAATAGCTGAGTCCTTGTCAGTGGCGGCGGACCAACTTTTTATGCGGCTGCCGACTCTCTATTATCACTTAGGCAATTTTTTAATTTATTTTTTTAACTGTCTCTGTTGTCAGGCAAAGACAAAAGCATGGTCATCGTGATTTGACCGGGGAGTTTGACACAGCTGTCAAGGAATTACTGTCAGACCTGGTTAAGACGCATTTGTGGCGCATAAATGAGATTACTACCCATTTACTACCCACCTAAGTTTCCTGCTTTAGTCTACCGGCATGTCACTGAGTTCACCTGTTTATATATGGGAGCCCGCTAGTGCCAAAAAACGAAAAGTTTCTCTTTTTTTCATTGTAACTCTGAGATATTAAGTTTTAATTATTAAGTTTGTGTAATATTTGGTTTGAATTTTCACAGAAAACACAAACTAAACAAAAAGTGGCAAACTTTTCCTTTTATCGATGAGTTGTTAAATTAAAATTATGAAGAAGTTTCTTCTAATAATGGGATTAGATCTTTAAAAATAAATAAATAAAGAAGCAATATTCATGATCCTTTTTTATTGTATGCTATGTATGGAGGCCCATTTCTGCCACAATTTTATACTTATGAGATAATTGGGAATGTAACTATTGTTTATATCTATATTATCAATTAACCTGTTCATTATTCTTTTGATCATTTAATAGTTAGATGCTTTCAAATCTCTTATTTTTTCCAACTTTAAAAAAACTTCCAAAAAAATTTCAGTTTCTGTTTACTATTTTTAGCTTTAGTCATCGAGTTTCTTGTAATTATATTACCGTATCTTAATAAAAATGACCAAAACGAAATTAAAAAATGAAAAAACTGAATTTTTGTTTCATCACTGGCATAAATTTACCAAAATGAGTTTCCATAATTGCACAGTAGGTTTTAATTACACATAAAATTAATGATCACATAATTAAAAACGATAATGAAGGAGAACAAGAGAGCAGAACAATTTTGGAGAAGAACAAATAAGAACAACGAAAAGAATAAAAAATGCATAGCTATTAACAAAACTACGTTAAAAGTATTGGGTTCATTTTAATATCAATAGTAAAAAGAATTATAGCAACATTAGCATTTAATATTAAAAAGCTGTCCAAAGCATTGTTCATACTGCATATTTTGATACAGACACGTCTTTATTACATGGTTGAGAAAGAGTTAAGGGCGGCGGGGATGGGGGAGGCAGGGGGGGGCAGGGGGGGGCGTGGGGGGGGGCAAAGTGAGGGAGGTGGTGGGAGAGAAACACTAAATGTAGCCACTCTATCCATTGTTGTTTTATTCCCCCTCCTTCTCCTCTAAAAGTACACAAAAGCAGCACCAGTCCATTGTGGTGCAAAAGAGAGAGCGGGCAGGGCAACCTGGGTCGAGAGAGGAGGCTCAGAGACCTACATACACACAAGTGCATGCACACACATACACACATGCACACGCACACGCACACACACACACACACACACACACACACACACACACACACACACATTCATTCTTTCAGTCAGCCTCCCTCTGTCTCAAACATACACACAATTCACAAGCTCATGAGTCGAGGCGTACACACACACAATTACTTGAACGCACACAAATACATTCAAACACACACACACACACACACACACAATCACACAATTCACAAACTTGCAGTTGGACATAGGGGATGCACACGCACACACACACACACACACACACACACACAGTATTCAGACCCTCGTATTCACTGGAGTTAAGGTGCATGTCCCTGCTCTCTCCCACACAACACTTTGTGTTGATTGAGCAAGTTGCTCTGGTTTGAGAGGAGATGAATGTGACATTTAAGACTGAAACAACACACACACACACACACACACACACATTCACACACACACACACACACACACACAGTAAAAGCGCTCTGTCATCATTGTGCTCGCGCCCTGAGGCTGAGATCGTGGCTCAGACAAAACCAAACCAAATGCCACCATTAGCCATTAGAGAACAGACAAACAAATCTGACCTTAAATCAGCCTCTTGGGCGATTACATTAGCTGTCGTATTTGCTCTGGTACTCTGCGTCGTCCCATACATCACACGCTGATTTGAGGGCTTTGTCACCGTTTTGTCAGTATAGCCTGCAGAGCTTTTCAACAGGTCGCCAGTAACTAGCTATAAATGCCCAGATTTTTGATTCTAGGTGAATCAAAGAAAAAAAACCTGATTTAACAGTATTTTTTGAATCCGTTAATGAGTCCTCATAAAGCCCCCCCCCCATCTCTATCATCTCTTCAGGAAGAAAATATGACCTGCTCAAGGTCTGCTGCACAGCTATGAATCAACTTCTCCCATCCATATGTCCTTGTTTGCAAGCTCGAGACGATTAGGTAGAGATAGTGCTGCTGCACAACGAGACGCTTACGCTCTAATGAGAAAAGCTGCCACCTCAGTACCGCGAAGCTCCGCGGTGAATGGGGGCCCCCTGGTGGTGGCCGCAGGGAACGGCGGCTCTGCTATATAGGTCACGCCGCTCATCACAGAGCTCTTCTGGGCTTTCTGGACGGCATGTTTATCTGCGATGAGACTGGGGGTGGGGGGGTCAGGGGCAGACGGAGCTTCGTGCCAGTGCCCATGATGCACTGCACCGAAGCGGCAGCCTCTCGCCAGCTGCATGGATGCCAGGGACGGGAGGAGGAGGAGGAAGGGGAGGAGGAGGAGGAGGAGGAGGAGGAGGAGGAGGAGGGGGAAGGGGAGGAGGGCGGGGGCTGCTGTGTGTGACCCAGAAAAAGATTAAAAAAAAAAAAAAGAACTGTGTGTGTTAAAATTCACATTTATGTTGTAGGAAGCTACTGTTTCATGGGAGGATGGACGCAGTCCTGCTGCAACTTGCTGTTGTTTTTTGTTTTTGTTTTTTTCCCCATGTTGCCAGACCGTTTCCTCAATCAACCCACTAATGGCTGGGCAGAAATCCGACCCCCCCCCCCCAAAAAAAAAAAATCTGGGATAAACAGTTCTTTGGAAATTCGGAGGCAGCCGTTAGATTGGCCTTGAGATTGAAAACGCTGGAAACAGAACCTCCGGTAGGTTTTGTTCTGTGGCATAATGTCGTTGGCAGCTCACGGCACCTCAGCAACTTCTCTAAGCAACTTTTATCCTTAAAAAAGGAATCTAAAGAAGGAATAAGTACGATAAGGAATCAGAAAGGTTTCCCAGTGAATAATCTGATTCTTTTAGCCACAATATTGGGGCATTTGCTTGGCTGTTTGATCTGCTTTTTGTTTGGCAGTTCATATGACATCTGATTTAACGATATATTCTCCGATTAATTGATTGATCACTCAAGAGCCGGAACATGTAGTCAACTAACTAATTAGTCAATCAAGAGACAAATAATTCTAGTTTATCAAACAAGAGAATTTGGTGCTGGTCTTTGTCATATATGATAGTAAACTGAATATCTGTGGGTATTGGACTGTCAGTTGGACAAAATGAGAATTCTGAAGAAGGCATCTTAAGCTCTGCAAAATTATGATGGGCATTTTTATTATTTATTATTTCTAGTTTATCATCAGAGAGACTGAATTCAGCACATATTCGCATTTGGAAGCAGAAGCGAATGTGAAGATTGTGAAATTAGGACATTTTTTCCAAGACATTGACCTTAACTGTCACAACTGTTGCTGATCAATTTTCATTTCCACACACCACCTGCACAGGTTACCAGTGTTTTGTTCCCTTTGCAAATCGTGCAAAATCGGCACGAATTCTACAGTTGTCTTTGCATGGATATTCCTAATCATCTGGATAAGAACATGCGCATGAAGAGCTTGACCCAGATATGTTAATAACCGAGACACGAGCTGCAATCTGAAGCACTTTGTCCCCGAGCTGTAAAAGCCTGCGTTTGCCCCTCGACGTACTTTCTCTCCTTCTTCCAAACTGATGCCGCTGAACCGAGCAGACGGTCTCACAACATGTCTGAATCAGTCTGTCTGTTTTTTTTTCTGTCTCTCTCTTTCACTGTGTTGTTTTTTTTCTTTTTCGTCTCTTTCTCGCTGGCCGCCTGCCGCCGAGCAACAGCTCGCATGCCAACACACACACACACACACACACACACACACACACACACACACTCCCACACACTCGCAGGCACCGACAAATTCCCCATCTTTGTGAGGATAACCTGAGCCGCTTTCCCGGCGACACCCATTCCTTGATGTTATCCCGTAGTTCGTGACCGCTGCATGCCTAAACACTGAATCTGTCTACCACAGTCCCTGTCTGTTTCAGGCTAAAAGCTGAAAACCAACCCAGTACCACCTCTGAGGATCGGTTCATCAGACTGGCTCCAGAGCGCCGGAGAGTTCTTTGGTCACAGATACCACTGAGCATTTTTGTTCATTTAGCATCATGAACATTTGAGATGTAAATAACTACCAGGATGACGCTAGTTAGACTCTGTGGCTTGAATTTCCAGACGTGTTGCTGGTAGATAGGTGGGTAGAGAGACGTGTATAATATATGAATACATATTTACAATCGATCATTTACACATTTGAATACTGATTGTCATAGTGCAAAAGAAAAACAGACAGTAGTTATTAAAGAGTAAAAATGAGATGACTACGTGAACTTGTATCTGATGTGTCACATTACATACGGAGGGATGAACCGGTCCAGTGTTTCTGTCCCGATACCGGGTCCCGACACCTCGGCTCAGTGCAGCTGCAGATACAGCAACAGAGTAAAGGTCTGACGTCAGTGCTCTGGTTTCCCCCACTTTTAAGATCTGCATTCTTAAAATCATCATTATGTAATGCACCGCAGGGAGAAAGAATGCGACTCTGATCGATCATGCCGCGCCCGATGCCCGCTCCCCCTCGATGAGTTCAGTTTCGCTAGTCAGCGCCAAATCTGGTGGCCAAATCCGTCCTCATATACGCTCACGCTGTCTACTTTTCAGATGGGGGTAAACCGGGGGTCTGGCCTGTCCCACAGACACAGGTTAGACTCAGGCCTCCCCCTCGGCCTCTCTAGCACAGTAAAGGTTCCTCCTCCGTCAGCCCACCAGGGGGGGACAGGGAGCTGCAGGACTTTCCACCAGAGCTGTTTTTAAAAGGCCGTGTTGCCGTCCCGTCCGGTCTCTGCCGTCAGTACCATCTCTCAGCTGCCCACCGAGGGCAAAAGTCTGCCACCGGGTGATCACACAGGGAGACAGAGGGGATTGACCTTCCTGACGTGTTCGGTTCTCAGTGTCCTCATTCTTCTCCATCCCACTCCGACAATATGCTATTGCCATTAGCCGAGATTTCCTAACTTTTTTCCCCTTGTAGGGTCTGGGAAGTAGGTGGGCTGTTTTTCCACGCTGAAGAATTTAACATCATTAGGATATTTTTCAACCACTGCTCTCTGGCTCTTTCTCCTGTTTGGCGTCTGTCGCCTCCCTCCGACGTCCCAGCCTTTTACTTTTCTCGTTCCTCTTCCTCTCATCTGACCGTTTCCTCCTCCTCTCCCCTCTCTGCCCTTTGACCAGACCATGGCGGAGTACAGCTCTCTGCTCAGCGACCTGTCTGAAAACATCACCAACGAGGACTTGGAGCAGCTCAAGTCGGCCTGCAAGGAGGACATCCCTGAGGACCAGAGCAACAACATCACCTCCTCCAAGGAGTGGTTCAGTTACCTGGAGAAGAACGACAAGCTGGCCCAGGGTGAGACCCGAACGACATTCAAAAGCTTATATTTTACCACTTCCTGCCATGCGTTCCTTGTTATTCCCTAGAGCGATGTCCGAAGCACCTTTAGCCTCTTGTTAGACATTAGCTCGAGGCCTGTTTGGTGAACGGACCCCCTTAACGACCCCCGCCCCCCCTTGCAGATAACCTGTCGTACATCGAGCACATCTTCGAGATCTCGCGGCGACCGGACCTGCTGACGAGAGTGATCGAGTACCGCACCACCGTGCTCAAGATCTCCGAGGATGACGAGATCGACACCAAGCTCACGCGCATCCCCTCGGCCAAGAAATACAAAGGTAACCGCCGTCGGAGGTTCTGGAGTGAGCAGACCCAGGGTCAGGTCAGATCAGGTCCTAGAATATCAGGCTAATAATGGCTCTCTTCGGACGTTACTGCTGTATCGTCGACTTGAAAGTCGTCCCTCTGATTGGCTTCCTGATCACCCAAACCCAGGAAACATCTGCCCTCTAGTGGCCAAACAGAAGAGTGTCTGACCACTCGCCAGTAGTGCTCAACAACCGATACATATAACAACCCAATATACAAATACTTAGAAAACATATAAACGTACATGTGCGGTCTAGATTGACGTTGTAATTACCATTTAACAAAAGGAAGTGAATAGGGAAATAAATGCTGAATAGTTTAGCCTTTAACTGTTTATATAAAGTCAGATTATTACCAGATTCTAAAGCCAATACCAATATTGATGTTTGAGAGCAATAAAAGACATAATAGGGAATTGGATATTGATATAATTGCTTATTTATTTCCACTTCTTTTCCCTTTTTTCCTCGTTCCCTTTTTGATGAATCATGAATTTAAAGCATGAATTTTTTTCCTTCATCTTCCACGTATTCTGGTTTAATTGTGTGTTTGAGGAAACATGTCAGGTCGTCATTTCCGTTTTTTGAGTGTAAAAAAAGACCGAAGCTCGACCGATAGGTAATATTACAAGGAAGAAATGCTGACCATGCATAATATCAAACACGGGATTGATATAATGAAATTCTTTAGGACTGTAGTTTAGGTTGAATCTCAGATATTTATGAGATAACTGTTCTGCAGCTTTAGTCCATATTATAAAGATACGTAGGTGGTTTTAAAGGAGACCAAGAACCACAGCTGCTAAAATGTGTTTGACGACTACAACTTTATTTCTAAGTACTGATTTCCTATGATTTATGTCTTTCTCTTTCTCTCTCCAACCCCCCCCCCCCCCAAAATAGACATCATTCGCCAGCCCTCTGAAGATGAGATCATCAAGTTGGCCCCTCCCCCTAAAAAAGTTTGAGGTGGCGACACCCCCCCATCCCGTCGCCGCCCCCCCAGCCTTGATCTTTGCACCTTGATTTCTTCACTCCTGGCGCTCTAATCAACCGACCAACCGTTTCTGACCAAACCCCCACCACTCCCCAGCTTAACCCCCCCCCCCCCCCGACACCTTTCTCACACACACACCCACATATATACACATATAGACACCCTCACACACACACACATATCCAGCCATGCCAAACCCCACCCGACCTTCCTCCTCCTCCTCCTCGGCCTCCTCTTCCTCCCTGCAGTTACACATGCCAATGCACAGAACCACGCAGGCATCCGCCCACAAAGCAACCAATCAGATGGCAGCGATGCGGCCTCTTCCCAAGCCGAGGGGAGACGGGAAGCTGCGGGGGACAAAAGACAATAGAAGAAGAAATCTGGAGACAGACCGACAGTGTATGTGTGTGAGAGCAAGGGGGGGGGGCAAAGAGAGAGAGAGAGAGCGAGCGAGCCAAAGTCTACCCTCGATTCAAAACGCTGAGTGGGTCAGTTCACAATGAGTGTTATCTGTAAACACTGTTCAATCTGTGATGCTGTGTTTATGTAAATGTGTGAGTGTGTGTGTGTGAGTGTGTGTGTGTGTGTGTGTGTGTGTGAGAGTAGAGTTAAAACAAAGGCTACATCCACCCCTTTGAATCTGAGGCTACAAACCCTGCCGTCAAAACTTAGCAAACAAAAGGAAAAGTTTTATTCCTTCGGAAAATTCTGAAACTGTCAGGAAGCTGACAGGTGAACAATTAAGCTGTGTGCGCATCGTATGTACAGTGACACATAACCGTGACTAACATTATTCAGCAGTGCTTTATTTGTTGTTGTTTTTTTTTGTTGTTGTTGTTTTGTTCACTTCCCTTTAAACTTGACAAACGCGATATAAAACCACAAACTTAAAACTACTATCTGGAGAAAAAAATGAAACTAAAACATGTAAGAACAAAAGCAATTTTAAGAGCAACGCTGACAATAAGACTTTCACAAAAACCAAGTAAGTAAAACTAATCCACGTCTCGCACATATGACTCTGGTTCATTGCTCCGACAGTGCTCGCTTTGGTGTATAGCTGCATATTTGTTCAGGTGTGTTTGTAATGTGAAAGGAAGCAGTTTGACATTTTGGGATATTTGCTTTCATGCTTTGACTTAGAAGAGAAGATTGTAACCGCACTCATGTCTTTTTGAGTAGGAAGCATTTAGCGACAGGTTAGCTTTAGCATAAGCACTGGAAACAGCTAGCCTGGCTAGTCTTGTTTTTCTTACAATTTGGTTTTTGTACAGATTTTTTTTAAAAAATAGATAAACTGTGTGAATGAGTTGGCGTTAGAGGAGATGGTAGGTGGATTTTGTTAGCTTTTGACCAGGCAAAGCTAGCTTTTCCTCCCTCTATGTTTCCAGTCTTTATGCTAGGCTAAGCTAACCCACCACTGGATGTAGCTTCTTATTCATCGTACCGAGTGGTATCCATCTTCCCTTTAACTCTCAGAGAGGAAGCAAACACGTTTATTTCCCACGTGTCCAACTCTTCCTTTAAAGCCCACATAGTTCATAAGACATTAGCGTTACCAAGTTACCATTAGGTTGCTGAATTTGACGCGAAAAATTTATATCGAACTTAAAGTCACTATTCCTCAGCTAGAGGTTCCGTATGCGTTAATTATATCATGTTTAAAGAAGAAAAAAAGATATTTTAGAGGAGGATATTTAAAGTTGATTTTAAAAAGACAATGTTTGCCTATATTTACAGAAAATATTTAGATGGGAAAGTTAGAGCAGTTAGTTCTATGCCATTGGCGCACTCAGTCCGTAGGTTTTCTTTACATCACGGGGACCAGTTGGCCTCAAAGTACGCTGTACGGGCTGGTCAGAGATGTAGATATACGAATAATATATTACAAGGAAATATAGCAGAAATAATATATTCACCAGTTTGTGTCGCACAGAGGTCAATTTCCACTGTACGTTCACTTTCATGGTGCCCGGTGTTGAAAGTAAAGACTTACCCCCTAGTTTTACCTAAACTACAGCTATTCAGGCTCTCTGTTAGCAAATTAAGATAAAAATCAAACCTATTGACAACGATATTACATCTTCTTCGGACTACATTAGAGAATACAAAAGTATATTTTGAGAGAGTATGTAGGATATAATGTTCAGTTGTTGTTGCGTGGAACATAAGAGACAAAACTCTAAACTTTCTTTAACCCGTTCGTTGCCATGTCGTTTGTAACTGACCTCCATGCGGTTTCTCTCTGGACGAAAGACAAAGTAAAAAACAAAAAAAAAAAAAAAAGAAAAAAAGGGGGCAGATCCGAGCAAAAGAGGAGAGAAAATGTCAAAAAAAACAAAATGGCGTGATAATAAATCACGACCTGTAATAAACTGTATATAAAGTAGGTTGTGACGAGGAGCTCCAATGCACACAAACAGCTCCTAACCCCCCCACCCTCGACCCCTGACCCCGCGGCTACGCCATCCCCCGCCCCGCACCTACACAATAGCTCGCAAGACTGTTTAAACTGAACTATGATAACTGCTCTTTTGAACACTGTGTCTCTTTCTCTTTTTCTTTTTTGTTTTTAATTTCCCCGCGATGAAGCCTTAGCAGACTTTGTGTTTACCCCGAAAAGTTTTCACTTCTGTGTGTGTATGTGTGTGTGCGTGTGTGTGTGTGTGTGAGAGAGACGGACGCCGGCTCTCACGTCGCAGTTGGTGGAAACGGTTCTCACTTTTAAAAGAGAGCGTTGCTACTTTTATTCTGAAATTTGCTAAGGACTCTGGTGTCGGTGTGTGTACAGAACGTCTGTGGATCTATGTTTTGCCCCCCCCCCCCATGTCACAGGACATGTGACTAGTCACTTATCCCAGTCGGCCCCGCTACGTCCCAATTTCCTTTCCCTCACCACCGCGCTCCGCTCCGACCCCGGTTCCAACGGCCAAGACTTTTTTCTGTTTTTTCCGGTCACAACGCCTGTGGTCCGTCTTTCTTTTTCTTTTGTATTGCTCGCAGTATATTGTAGTGTTTTTGACTGATTTGTATCCTATGCATTTTACGTCTGTAGGAAAACTCTGCACTGTAACGCATCCTCCCGACAATAACACTTAAGTCAGGGTGCTTGACTAGATCCTGATCTTTTTTTTTTTCTTTCTTTTCTTGTGTTGAATTCTTATGACATATGTGTTTAGTAGTGTGGCACTTGACTGGAGGAAATTTGTAGTTTCAGGAATGGAAATAAATGCTTGTTACCCAATTTTATTGTTTTAAACGGGGGGGGGGGGGTCGGACTTGTTAGACCAACAAAACTGTACATCTCACATTTTATCCTTCTGCAAGCAAAGTCTTACTAAAACATTGAACTAAAATACTCAGTAGTCCTTTTAATGGCAGAACTTGTATGGTGAGGTTTAATAGGTTCCAATCAGTGGACACGTTTCCTTGCATAATGTTAACATAGGTCAGACTGAGCCTTTTAATGATATTGTTAAAGGAATAATCCACCCTTAAAAACTTTAACACTCTTATATATGCTTTTCAATCCAGTTGAGCCCATTTTGAATTATAGGATTTAGCCATTGACTGAGTTTCTGTCCTTTAAAATCAGAGACAAGTGAGGGGGGCTTCTTTCTTATCAAAAACTGTTAAATCCAGCGCGACATCCTGAAACGTCGCACGGCACACGCGTGCCGATCTTTTCCGACTGAGGATACATGACAGTGTCACGAGTGTTTCTGGGTGGATTTTTCCTCTGGCGACCAGACCATCCTTCGCTAGGCCGGACCCCAAGTGAAGCGGTAGCTGCCCCCCTAAGACCTCGAGCCTGTTGAACACGAGCTGGGACCGCCGCGTCGATCGCAGGGCAGAACGACGGGGGGCGGTTGTGCTTACTGCTATGACCTGTGGGTAACGGTCTCTCTCTCTTGCGGTGTTTGAAACGGATGCGATCGCCGGCCGTGAACTTTGACCTGCCACTCACCAATTCAGGCGGACAGCTTTTGTAGTCGCACGAACCAAAAGGCAGGTTTTCGCTCGCCAGATTTGAGCATGTCTCCATTGTTGCGCAAAATAATAGCAAGGGAGGATTTGGGCCATTGTATTTTATTTTTCTCTCTTTTTATTGGAAGTGCATTTTTGGGTAGCAACTAGTGAATTTAGATGTATGTGACCAAGTGACTTTTAATTTTTTTTTTTATTTCTCTCAGAATTTCGGTAGGCAGTGGAGTCATGTTAGCAATTGTGTGGTAGTTTGTCAGTAGCTTGACAGTAGGATTGTCCATTCAGTATCTGTAAAAGAAAAATAAATCCAACTGCCTGAAGCTCTAGATGCTCCTGGTCGAAGCCTAAGTTAAAACGTTCAATTCGGGTTATTCGCAGGAGTGTTTAAAAATTCCGTCAGCATCAACATATGGCTGTGCTGCACCCTCTTATTTTATTCCAGTTTAATGTTATAACAGCGGCTTCCTGATTCCTCATCTACTAAAGTCAGTGTCACCATGTGGCACAGCCCCACGGCTTCATCGCCAGGCAGACTAAACGTTCGGCACCGCTCAGCTTTTATTCCTCTGTAGCCATCGGCACATAATATATCAACATATCAGTCATGCTTGATGTCACAATTTGAATTTCTATGTACAAAGTACATATCAACTTAGTAAATGCTGCAAAGTAAAAATCTACTAATATATATAAATATATATATATATATATATATATATATATATATATATATATATGTATTTATAATGAATACCTGATTATAAACAATACATTGGTAAGATGAAGACGAAATGGAGAGGCAGATATTGTGTGAAGGTATTCAGCATGTAATGCTAACAGTCAAACAAAATTTATTCAAACAAGAGTTTCATTCTCCCTTAAGGATAAGACTGTGGTTTTCTTTTGTTTGTTTTTTTTCTGTTTTTTTTTTTGTTTTGTTTTATTAGGTTGTAAATATGTATTTTGAATATATATCATTGTGTCACTGTGTTTGTTTTGAGATGGATTAATTAATTTATTTAATGCTTATATATTGTTGTTCTTACGTATCCTGAGTTTGTTATACTAACTGGAAACAAATCAAGGGGGATGAAAACATTGTGCTTATCTAATATTAAGCAGGCCATGCATCAACACTTTTATAATTCATGTTATTCTCTACATTTACATTTTGCTGTTTTGCTCGGCTTTGGGTGATTATTTTACAACAACAACAAAAAAACAAGCGATATTCATTTCATTGTATTTACTGATATGTAACATATTATGTTTTACTGTGTCGTATTTGATCAGATGTGTCGTGGTCACTGCTTGTAAAATGATTTTCATTCAGAGAGTTTCCAAATCATGACAAAAGATAAAGGCGGTCACAGAATCGTAATCTGCCATTTTGTTCATATGAGACATGTTGTCACCCGCAGATCGAACCAAGACCAGGAAATCCGAAGAGGATAGAGTCTAAAATTGTCTTGCTAGGTGCATGAAGAAAGTTCTAGAAATGTTGATTCCTGATTTCAGTCAGGGAACAATTGGAAGAAAAAGTTTTTCGTTTCATCTCAGTACTTTTGTGACCAGATCTTTAGGAATTTTTATTTTTTTTTTTAGTATTTTTCTCAGTTAAGTATTCTACTCACTGGAGAAAGAATAAACACAGTTGTGTAAAAAAATCAGGCAACTGACAAACGTCATCTGAACAATAAGCATCAATCTAGTTTTGTATGGCGCCCCAAAGTGTTCAATATTAAATGCATAAGTTATCATGAAAAAACTGAGATGAGATTAAATTATTGATATAATAGTTAATAATTGTGTAAAATAATCAGTTAAGCAGCCTTTATTTAGTGTAACAAGGCCTGACTTGCTATCTTCTATGTCTGCTAACCAGCTAGTAGAGCTCTAGCGCCCTGAAGTTAGCTAAAACTGCTAAATAACCCAGCGTCGCTAGTTATCCAGCAAAATAAAAGGATAACTTGCCGTGTGTTTTATTCACACCGGCGGATTCTACTTGGTTGAATCGTTGCTTTTGCTCAAGCTGACATGAGCGGACCAGCTAAATTTAGTAGAATTTACTGAGCTTGCTAGCTTAAGAGAGGCTAACGGCCTGGGATTGGCTAAAAGGGCATTTTGAAATAAAAGTGTTCATAATGAAATAAAATAAAAAATTTCGTTAGTGTCAAAACGCGAATGATGAAATGAATTAATTATCAGGGTTGACCTTGTAAATTGCTTCACAATTCCTTGGTTTAATTTTACACCGTATCATTCTTTAATACTTTTAATATATTTAATATCGAACACTTGAGGGCCCAATAGTTTTATTTGCTATTTTTATTTTTTTAAAGTAAGGTGTTAGTGAGTGGTTAGACGGGGCACGGTGGAAGTAACAGAGTGAAGAGTGCTGGGTAGAAGAGTGTGATAGTTTTTGGGTTTTGTTAAAGATTTGTTTTTTTTAAATGTAGACTGTGACTGGAGAGAAATATGTAGGTTAACACTTTGGGAAACATCTCTGGCTGTGTGTGTAGACGGCATCACGTCTGTAGCCGGTTAGTTTCATTTTGAATGTGGCAGGTCTTGCACAAGAATGCTGTAAAAATGGTGAACGAAAAAATAACGCGGTGTGTCATTCGCGAGGAATGCTGACCGTCCGGTCGGTTTTCCCTTTGCACCTGTTAGCCGTTGCAGGAAGGTTACGAGTTATATTAGGTTGAGCTTTCCTGAGTATTGTGAACAGGCTTATTTAACCACACCTACTTATACTTATGTGAAGCTGCACGGCAAAAAAACAAACAAACAAAAAAAAAAAGTTTTTCTTTTCATTTTGGTGAATAAAGTTTACATTTCATGCACAAAGAAAAGAGTAAGCTTCCACGTCGTAGGTAAAAGCGACGACTTAATTTTAGTTGTAGACTGCTGGGGGTGTACGGACTTGAAATTGTGACACGATTGACTTTAAGCAGTTTCTCACGATGTTTGTAGTGAACAATCTTTATTTACAGACAGTCACATTAGTGATTGAGGCTAGATGGGTTTTTATTTTGAATTTTCCCGAAGCGTGCACGCATGTGTTTTGCAGTGGTGGACAATAGAGGCTGTTTTGAAGTGTTGGGTTTTCAACGCTAATCCGTCTCCGCTTGCTGGAGTGGTTTGATCTGTCGCTGTGGTGGAAGATTTAACACGAAGCTGAAAGACATTCCCTTGGTGGTGTTTAGGTTTTTATAGGCATCTAACAGTCTGACTTAGCCTGGATGAAGTCGTAGGTTTAAGAAGGTCTTTTTTTTTTTTTTTTTGCCCAGTTATCAGGACAGGACTTGGGGGGGTCTAATTATGAGTTAGTATCATACAGATTTATCTCAACACGTCTGTGATTTTGAAACAGTAATTTTCAAGTAGAGGAGATTTTACCAAAATGGATATTTTGAATCAAAATTCTTAATATTTGGCTGCTAACTTTGAATTTCGACGGTTTTGAACCTGCATAAAAAAAAGGACAGGGGGGGGGGGTCTGCTCAGTTGTGAACATTTCAACTGCAAAATTGGACATTTTGATTTAACACAATCGTTGCCTAGTTTAATTGGCAGGCACCGAGAGAGTTGCCCCCGTGTGTCACCGCCCTAAGGGTCGCGGCCGGCGGGAGGACTCCTCTCGTATTCTGCCAGGCGTAGCAAGCGGCGTAGCAGGTGACGGGCGTGGTCGTCTGTCGGCCAAGTCCATCGCATCTGTAAAGACTTATCGCTCTTGAACAATGCGATCATTTCAATTCAGGCCCATCGGATGACACGTACAAGGGGTGTTTTTTTGTTGTTCTGTTCTGTTTTGGTTTGGGGTTTTGGGTTTTTTTGGTTTTTCTGGACAGAGTGAAGTGAGCCGCTCCTGCGACATGGAAACCGACATGGCTTTTGTGGAGGCTGTGACACTGTGCTTTAACAATTCAGTGGGGAGTCTCATCACATCGATTATCACATTTTCGCATGCAGCTCACAACATATAACCCTGTTGGATGTCATGGGCTCAATGCTGTTAGAAACTTTTGCTAAGGTTTTTCCTCTGGTGGGGCAGGAAGTACTTCAGGATTTATTTTGCAACGACTGCAACAAAATATGATGTGAGGTATTATTAAAACTAAATACAAAGATGTGGCTTTTTGTCATGATTTAAATGAGACTGAACTGAAATTATGCCATTTTGTCATTGTGCTAAAATGAATATAAATATTAAAATATATTAAAATATATTTGCTAACCTATACTGTGTTGCATGAAGTTGCTTTCTTTCAAAGACCATTGAAAAACTACAATTTGCTGCTTTTTTTTCCTTTTAATTGTTATTGATCATAATTATTTTAATAATTATTTAAAACACTATTAAAGTTAAACATATCCATAAAGATGTTGCGTCAGGGCTTGCTGGGAAACTCAGACTACACACCCATCCCCCCAACACACTACAATATTATAAATTATAATAGTATATAATATATAATAGTATAGTATATACCATGAACAGTATTTGGCCAGTGAAGTTGCAGCAGTTAATTCACCAAATCACTGGGCCTGGCTAAATTAATGTCAACGTCTCATTCATGATTTAAGCTAGTTGTTTTTTTTTGTTTTGTTTTGTATGCGATTTGTAGCGATGGACAATAGAGGCTGTTTTGAAGCGTAGCAGCCTCAACGCTAATCTGATCTCGCCCCTGGCTGTCACAATACCCTACTGTTCGTTTATCAAACCAAATCTGTCACTCAAGTTACACATCTATGCAAACTAGATCCAACATGTCACCAAAGGTTCAACAAAGCTCAACTCTGGCTGAGACCCGAAAAACAGGTCTCAAATGGCCGCAGGAATGAGCCAATGTTTAGTGAATGCATTGGTCGGTTTTTCCCGTAAGGCAAAACCAAAAACTGCAATGTGATAAACGTTAAAACAAATGTTCCTCATGCCTCAGCACCAGCGTCAGCCATGGAGCTTAAGAAACACCTCGGGGGGGGGGGTTTCTATCAAATGAACTGAATAGATTGTGGAGGTCAAAGGTCATGGTCACTGTGAGCTCACAAGGGCATTTTTGATCATAACTCAAGTATTCATACACTAATTATAATAAAATACGCATAATGCGTCTTTTCTTATTTTTTTTTTTTTTTTTATTAAACTCTCAAAGTCTCCACTACATATATGAGTCTGGACAGACATGGATTTCAACTGCAGCTGGAACGCTTGGTAGAGGCAGAAAACCCCACAGCTGTAAGTTTTGATTCCAGTGAAGCGACAGTAAATTATTTGCAAGGCTTCTGTCAAGAATATTTTAAGAAAACCAGATTAGCCTACACCACCGTTTCACAGAAATCATTTCCAGTAAATCACATGAACGGTGATGGGTTAGAACACATGAAACATTTCGGTCTGTAATTAGACACGCCTACCCTGGGTGCGGCATTTGGCTACATCAGCCATAGCCACCTTCTGCGGTTCAACAGTTACCAGTCATGAACTGATTGGAAGACATTTCAAGAAGACTTCAGAGACCTTTGCGTTATATCAAAAAAGGTAAGAGAAATTTTAAAAGTCTCTTTATGGATCTGCACACAACATATAGTTAAAAAAAAAAATTTACGCTATTGTAATGTAATTTAACCAAGTTTTTGTTGTTTTTTTTTTTTTTACTCAAATTCCTGTGCTGTAAAAACAGAGCCAGTCAAGTGACCCTAGATTCTGGCATTGAAAATAAAATTTGACATAGATAAACCAAAATTTGAAGACTGAAATGTCGCCATTGAAACACTTGCACCGAAAAAAATTCCTATTGCCATTTGAAGAGGAAAAAAAAAAGGCTGACAAACATAAAACAATCTATGCTTTCAGTAAACGGCGATCACAATACATCTCTTCATCTTTAGGACCATGTGCATAAAGTCATATTGTCTTATTGATATTTTTGAATTCTGATGTGTTGTGGAGAGAACGTCTCTCTACCTGACCTCGCCAACAGGTTCCCTGACTTCACCCGGAATTCGCAAACCCCAGTCCTCTTCTATGCCGCCGTCTTTTCCATTTGGAACTGGGCTGGGTTCAATTTAACCAAATCACAATGCAAATCACACATTAGTCCCTTCTGCAATCCCCCCCCCGTCAGTGACAGAGTTCTCATGAGTATTCCTTATCAGAGTTCTCCCTTTCAGTCTTACATTACTGTCACTACTGACACATGAACATATAGCTGGCGAGGGCGCGGCTTATTTTAGGCTTCCTGCTACATAAACTGTAGGGTATTTCAATTTGTGCATCATGTTTTATTAACTTATCTGTATTTAAATCATAATATATATACAAAAGGTTTTGATGATAAAACATTTTTTTTTTGGTCTTTTTAAAATTCACTAATGCACAGAAAACTGAAAGTCCAAGATGGCGAGAAGACAAGCCTTGTCCACTGCTCAAGGGAAAAAATGGTACGTAGGGACTGAAATCAGAGATTCCATTTCGGCTCTGGATGTTCTCTACGCAAATCAGTTTGAAGAAATGTCTTTTGATTCACAACATTTGGAGACGGAGGAAAACTTTTACAGAGGAGCCCCACCTAAATGGTTAAACTTTCACATCAGTGATCAGGCAGAGCCAAATGGTACTGGAACTTATATTGTCGAACGAGATGAATGCAGTGCGCTTGTGCAAGAAATTCACAGAAGAAGAAATCGCCCTGGAACATCAGTCATTAAGCTGTACCACGAGCCAGGAAGTGGGGGAACCACAGTGGCCATGCAGGTGTTGTGGAAGTTGCGGAAAACTTTCAGGTGTGCTGCTCTAAAAGACTCGACCCCAGGCATCGAAAGCATCGCAGAGGAGGTGGTCTGCCTTTACACGGCAGGCGGTCGAGGCAGACAGAACACTGTGCTGCTGTTACTGGACGAGGAGGAGCCGATGTCGGAAAGTCTGCGAGACAGCATTATGACGACAGCTTCTGAACAGGATATAGTCCCCCGGATGCCTGTGGTGATTGTACTCAGCTGTGTTAGGAAAGCTGCAGTTCTACAGAGCGACCACTTTGGCCTAAAACGAGCACTCTCCGACACGGAGAAGCAAAGATTTAGTGAGAGGAATGAACGGCTTAGAAGGAGGTTCGGTGAGAAAACCAAGGAGTTCCATGGCTTTAACATAATGCAAACTGACTTCTCTCAAGCCTACGTCGAACAGGCATGCAACGTATTCTCTACAGTCAAAAGAGCAAATAAACCACCCAAGACCCAGCTTGCTGCCTTCCTGTCCCTGCTGAATGCCTATGTACCAGGTTCATATCTCCTGGAGTCTCAGTGCCGGGACATCCTCAAACACAACAACTTCATCCAGGGACCCTTTTCACTGAAGGACAAAGTGCAGCCCTTCAGTCATCTCATCATCACCTTCCGGCAAAACGAAACATCCGATTCAAGAGTCTGCATGGCTCACCCTATGATAGCACAGCACTGTGTTGAACTGATGGCTGAGGCAGGTGTGACCAGAAGCGACACAGCAAGAAACCTCTTGACCCGTCTGTGTAGAGAGGAGGTTACTCCGTGTTTCCTTGGCTTTGTCAAGGACATGTTAACAAAAAGGGAAAGAAGAGAGGACCCGACCGGCAATCAAGAGATTAAGGAGGAAAGGTTTTCTCGTCTGATTCTAGATATTCAGAACGAGGAGGACAGTCGCCAAAGTGCATCAGTTTTAAAGGTGGCGTCAAAAAAATTTTATCAAAATCCATTTTTTCCACAAGCGCTTGCTCGTGTTTATTACATTGAGCTAAAAAAATACGTTGTGGCAGAAAATTGGGCAGAAGAGGCGAAAAAAAGAGCTCCCCAAAATTCATTTGTTGCTGATACACTGGGCCAAATCCATAAGAACCATCTAAAGAACATAGCGTACCATGCCAAAACAAGAGACATATTGCGGCTGGCCAAAAAGGCAATCGAAGCTTTCAGACATGAAGAACAACTGGCAGAAAATGATTTAGAGCCAGACATGAGAGGTGATGGCAAGACCAAGGTTTCACATGTTTTTAACACCAGAGGGCAGTTTGGCTACGTGCAGGTTTGCAACCTTCTGTATGACCTCCTTGTTCGTCAGAATGAAACCTGGGCCAGAATTCTCACCAGGAATGTGTCCATGGGCTCTGCCCTGCAATCACTTGGAGACAATAAACTCTACAGATATAACGATCTAATAAAGAGCCTCAGAGATGACATCGAAAGAAAATGTGAGTTTTTTGACAAATATCTGACCTACTCGAAGCCTGACATGAATGGGAAAGGTGATGCCACATACATCTCCACGGACACCTCAGACTGCTACAGGAAGTATGTCGGACACGCGAAAGGAAAATGTCAAAGTCACATCCAGAGACTTAAACAGAAACAGGCTGGGACCTCCGCTGCCTTGGTCTCGTGCCTTGGCAGAGAAAACATTGAATTGGATCTTAAAGAAATAACTACATGGTGGAAAAAAATCTGTTCACGCGAACCGTCATTAACAGCTCTGGTCAACTACTTCCTTGCTCATATAATGTTATTAAATAAGGGAGGTAATTTTCCCTCCAACGGCAGATATTTTACCCTCCTCAGCGAGAAAATGCCCCTGAGCATAACAGAAGAACCTGAGCTTCACATGTTAGCCCTCCTCTTACACTGGCCGACGGACAGTGGCAACTCTGTCCATGACCTCAGCCAGTTAGTCGACAATCTGAATTTCTCTTATGAATGGGCATTTAAGAGCTACTTTCGATCAAGGTACCTATGCCCCCTGTTTTTCATTGGAAAAGGTCAAGGTCTGAGGCGAATTGTTCACACAAAAGTTGTGCAGGACGAAGCAGTACAAGATTGGAGCCAATGGGGCGATGAAAGGATTTTCCAACATCCCAATGTTCAAGAACGCCTCCTCAGAGTTGAAGGGGTGGTACGAGCCTATAGAGTGTATGCAACTATTGGAGGCACGGAGATTGAGGTGAATGCGAACCTGCGAAACGGCCTCTGGAGGCCACGGCAAGTTACCTTTTACCTCGGATTTACCATCAAAGGTCCTGTAGCGTTTGACCTCCAGACTGAAACTGAAGGTTTTAATCAGCACAATGCAGAACTTGCACAATTGTAACATAAATGTTGTACGCTTGCTCACAGAGTAGCCACCAGTTGTGGCCCTGTAATTTTTTTTTCGGCATGAAATATATAATAAACATTTAGTCGACTATATGAAAATGAAACCAAAGATATATTCCTTATATGATCTTTTCTTATATCCTGTCATTTAGGGTTAAGAATGTGCAACCCCAATTCTTGGTAGAGGGTTCAGTAGCGTTACAGCACCGGACATTACAACAAATCAATTAAAAGTGTGACTTGTCCACCATTCACTTTTATTCTTAATGACTATGGACTATGAAATTTTAAATTAATATAAGTACCTTGCAGTAATCTAATATTTTCTGTGTCTGAACATGCACTTTTCTTGAAAGTCAGTGTGTTGTTTTTCTTTTTCTCAGTGTAATTACATCGTTCAATACATTATTGCATAATTCATTTGATGTACGTGTTCCATTGCTTTCTTCCGTTTAAATATTAAATGTTTTACATTCAGCAATGTAAGTCATGCAAATCCATTGGAATGGTAATGGCCCTTTTTAAGACAAATAATCTGTCGTCAAAATGGGTGAAAATTGTTGATTTAAATGTTTAACGAGATTGAAGGTTTGCATTTTATGTGTGCGAATTATGAATTATTATAACTATGAATTATTTTAATTGTCTCAGATTTTTTTTTGTTCAAAATTTACAGTCTATCATTTTATCTTATCTAGTTATTGTCAAGACTAAATTTGATCATCTATGTCTTCACTATTTTCAGTTTTCTTAGATGTGTTTTCATGGAGCTCTCGTCATTTTTGTTTTGTTTTTTCGTTTTTTAGTAGAAATTGCTCTATGTAAGTTTTATTTCTGCAACAATAAATCGACTCCAATTGAAGACAAAAATGTATCTTTTTTTCAATTCTGGTTCCAATTTCTCAGATGAGATTTAAAAGTTCAGCGCTTTGTTTTGTTTTTTTTGTTTTTTTAAAGACCACAAGTTTAAAAAAATCTACACAATGTACTATTCAGTATTTACTTTTTAAGTATTACACACAGATTTCGTTAATGACAGATAATGGTGGGGGAGACGGGGGGGTCCATCTTCCCAAAGGGAGCAAGAAAGCAGAGGAAATTAACTGTAAAATGCATTAAATGTAAAAACGTTATATCTTGAAAGGACCATTCCAAGTTTTAATCGTCTCTTTCAAGCATAGTGACATCACAGCCGCCAAGTGATAGCTCTACATCTCGACAAATACACTGTAAAAACAGCAACTCTGGGGCATCACTGCCCCCATGTTCGGTTCACCCATTTCACGGGGAAACGCTTTCAACTTTTGACTCAAGCACTTACCTCCTTACTTGGAATGAAAATGCACTTATTTGCCCCCCCCCACAGGGGGCAAGATGAGAAGATAGATCCCGCGCCTGTGTCAGAGCCCTGAACAGGAAACCACAGCCAGCGGCCGCTTAGCTTAGCTTAGCATGAAAACTGCAACCAGAGAGGCGGAGCACCCGAACACCTTCCCTACACAACCACTTGTCTCACTTCTGGATTTCCATTGTTATGATATATACTGTCAGCTACAGTGTTAATCATTTACTGGATTTTTACTGGATTTTTTCTTAATCAAAAAAATATGTTTTAATGTTACTGCTTTGTATTTTTTGTCTTTTTTATCTCTTGTGATGTTCATTCAGTTGCAAAAGCTTATGGTTTCTCAAGTGAACAAATGAGCGGTTGGAAGATTTTGGGGAAAAAAACTATTAAATATTGCACAGATTAATAGCCCTTCTTCAACCTTACATAAAATCCTCAGAGCTTCTGTAGCAGGCAGCACAATATCTAAAATGTCTTAAGAATACATTTTTTAATTTCTAAGCATAAGCATTTTTATGTGTAAGAACAAAACTGAAGCATTAATTATGACAGTATGTAAAGTTGGAAGAAAACAGGAGAGGTTTTATTTTCCATGTGACAGAAGAACATCAAGCACGAATGTGCGCAGTCATTCGATGTAGAGATTCATCTTTACGAGCTGTTCAGTGAGGAATGGCTGGGAATAAATAAATGAGACCGAAACCGGTATTCTTGGACGTGCAACACCTGTGTCATGCGGAGTTTCCGGGTAATCGGGAAGGTTAAAAATGGAGAACGTTGCCGGTCTCAGTGGTTCATCTGAGCCATCAGCTCCTCCAGCTCCGGACGAACCTTGAACCGCGCCTTGTAATCAGCCTCGGTGTGCTGAAGGGGGAAAGGGGGGCGGGAGACGGTAGGACATTATTACCGAGATGTAGAAGCCTACAACACACGTCCACAAAAGGATTCACCCGTTTTTTACTCTATGGCTTCATAGGATCATCAATTCTGACAAAGTTTCGAGCAGAGTTTTTACCAGGACCCAGGTTGCTTGTGATGAAATTGGATTTTAGCTGACTTTAATGCAGACTTGTATTAGGAAATTAGACTGGGTTTTGTTTTTTTTAATCTAAGTTCTCACTTATACACAGTACGTGGCCAAAAGTATGTTGATACGCTTCCTTCGTGCACCACAGGTCTAGGCCTATCTTTCCATGGTTTGTGATTGGCCTCTCAGTTCCAGTTAAGGGAAAATCTTCATGCTACAGCGTACGGTGCTGTTTTAGACAATGCTGATACTGTGCAGTGACTGGGTGATTGGGCTTCCAGAGAACGGTGAAAAAAAAAATTCCTGTCATAACATCCCAGCGTAAAGGGACCTGATCAAATGTCTTGACAGCCCACACCCCAAAATATTCAATTTATCATAACATAAGACCAGGAAAAGCAGGACGTTCTTACATTCAGGAACGTGATGTCATCAAATGACCTAAATTATAAGAAATTAACTATTTAGAGACTGTTGGTTCTCTTTTCCCCCTTTCTCTTTTTTAATCGATTGACTAGTCAATCAATCCCGGGGAAAAGTTCAGAAAAAAAAAAAAAGGAAATTGGTAAAAGTGCAACATACAGAGTTTATAAAGTAAAACAATCTCACCCCTTTATAGAAAAGGGAGAGAATTCTACATTTCAATATATTTACTGCCCTAAAAATACATTAAAATTGTTTTCATATGTACAACAGCGGAAGTGCCGACCGATACGCTTCAAATAAAAGTCTCTTTTAAATTCAACGTAGGATTTCAGAGGTATTTGAAACTGCCCTCCTCATGATTTAGCGCTGCAACGTACACGATACTCATGAGGCGGTTTTCCCAGTTTGTTGCGGGAGAACTGGAACCACCTGGAACACAGACCCCAGACCTCCGCCAAAAACTGTGTGTATAGGTGTAATGTTTGGGTGTCTACATACATTTAGAATTTAGTGGAACTAACAAAACAAGAACCTAAATTGACAAAAGGGATTTCCAAACCTATTTAGATGTGTTTTTTAATTTCTTTTCACCCCCACACCAGGAGAAGATGTGGAAAAGGTGAGAAGAAATAAAGTTCCTGTCTTCCTGCTCACTCACCTCCTTCACAGACAGTTCGACTCCCTCCGGCTGATTCTTTAAGAGGACGTCCATGAAGACAGGACACAACGTGGTGTCCAGACTGCTCAACTAGACGAACAGGGAAACGACACAGTTCAGGACTCAGGTCCCAGAAACCAACAGAGCAGTGATTGGAGTTAAAAGGAGACTTAGAGCAGTTAAAACGGAAAAACCAACTGGGTTTTACCTGGACGACCCGCTCGTGCGTCTTCAGGACAGCATCCACGTACATCTTGGTGCCTTGCTCTTGCATTAGCATGATCTCTGTGGTCCTGGTTGGAAGAGCGTAGCTGAACGAGAAAAACAGCAATATAGAAAATATATATATAATTAAAGACTGTAGCCAAGGGGCTGGTCACCCATGTGACTTCCAGCTAATGAGCTGGGGATCAGTACTATTTTTTAAATTTTATCATATTTAAGTAAGTAGTTGGTTTTAGTCCATGTATCAACAGTCATTTCTGCGCACACACGCACACTCACACACTCACACACTCACACACTCACACACACACACACACACACACACACACACACACACACACACACACACACACACACGTCTCCCATCTGCCTGTTACGTTTTTCCAAGTATCCTCACCAAAGAGACACTTTGATGCCGAGCCGGTTGCAGAGGTTGTGGACGTACTGAGCGTAGCGCTCCACTAGCGTCATGTCGTAACCCGACACCTTCACGTTCAGGGTCCCGTACGCGGCGTCCGTCGCCGTGACGATGGGTTTCATCTGATACCGGTCTTTCTTTTTCTTCGCCTTAAAAAAACAAAACCAAACAAATATGCGTGGAGCACTTCATGACATCATACGTCTCCAAGTGTTACTGAGAGTAGGAATTTTATTTTATTTCATTTTTTTTATCCAGATTCGACAAACTGTCGGCTTGACAAACAGCAGAACCGTCAGTAACACAAAGCCTGGAAACTATTGAACTTCTTGTGGATTTTCAGGATGAGGAAGGTCGTCCCATCCGCATTTTATAAAACGATTAATACTTCCTCCATATAAGATGTTTAAAAAAAACAGTAAACTTATATACTCTTGAGCTTGTTTGCAACAACAACAACAAAAAATTAAGAATTAACCAGGATTAAAAACACTAACAAGTGGAAGTGTTGTGGGTACATGGCTTTATTTTCTGGACCATTTATTCACCATCTTTTTCTAATTAACTACGGTTATTTGAGACGAGCGCATCATAATTGCCGTGTTTTTATAATCGGCAGCCAGAAATAACCAATGTTTTTCCAAAACCATCATCCAGCCCTCGGAATCTTACCACTTTTTTTCTCAAAAGATGTTTCCAACTCCCGATCCCGTGCGTCGGCATGCTGTGGTGTTGTCTTTCATTTGCAGACACTGCGCCTGAAAAGAACAATTGTCCCTTTAAGTGCACATTCTGTGCACACACACTTCTCAAGTGTTTGAAAGACAGATTTTTTTCATGGAACAGCAAAGCACAAGTGTTTTAATCGTACTACTTACCCCAAACAGGATGTGGGACGGATGGCGTGGCCCTTTTAAATACAACCACACGAGAATTAGTCAGGAATGGCATTATAAACACAGGATGCAAATGGTCACTAAATATTCTGTATTCCTGCGGTAAAGCAGTTAATCAAACATATTTTTACTGAAAATAAACAACTTCTGGTTGTACACATGCAGTTTGCAAGATAGTTATCCTTTATTAACACTCTGTCTTTGTTTCATGTTATTTTTCCATTCTAACTCCTGAAATCTGGAGTTGTTATAAAATGTCTTAAGCTTTAGATTTTAAAAGTACAGTTAATAACCCAAGATTCTGCAGTTGCTGTATTGAAGTTGTATGATGATCGCAACCTTACAATAGAGCCCTCGGTTAGGCCGTCATTTCAAATGAGAACCAAAAACTGAGAACTCACCGGTGTGATGCAAGTGCTTGATTTAACACAGACACCTGCTGTGTGAAGGACACCTGCAACTGGACAAAAAAAAACAAAACAGGATAACGTCAACTGTCATATTTACACCACACGCTTCTCAATGTTCTGGATTTAACCATCCAACACATTACTTGTGCCAGTATTAGGTTAAAACCAGATTTCTATCGCAGCACAAACATGAGGTTGAAGTGAATCTTATTTTACCTGCACATAAATATCTCAACAGCTACTCAGAATAATCCAAAGATAATCGTCAGCCAAAAGAAAACCTAGCAACATTTTTTTTTCCTGCTTTTTAAATATTATGAACTGAATATTTTTTTTTGCCGGTTGCAGAGTTTGAGGACGATTTCAGCTCTGGGCATATTTTTCCCATTTTCTAACTATTTATTGACCAAACAACTGATTGAAAAATCAAGAAATTAATACTGAAAAGTTTATTTACTTAAAGCTCTAGTTTAAGCCTTTACACTCTAACTACATGTACAGCTAAAAAGTGATTTAAGTGTTATTGGGTTTAGGGGTGTACCGTCCTTAATCAGTCATCGTGGAATTAACCAGCTGCTATTTCGATGATCGGTTAATCGTTTGAGTTTTCAGCCAGAAATACCAAACATTTAATGATTCCAGCTTCTTAAAAGTGTGAGAATTTTCCTCTAAGGCAAAAATAAACCTTGATACCTTTGACTGTCGGTCATCAGATGGCATCACCTTGAGCTTTTAGGAAAACTGCAACAGTTTCCGATGTTCTATTGACCAAGCGATTAATCGATCGTTAGATAAAATAAATAGTGATTGTACCAGTGGTGATTAATTTGAACCTCAAAATTAAAGTGAAACGATTTTCTCATCTGATCATCTGATAAAACAGAGCTAACTAATGAACATTCCTTATGTTTCTCTGTCTCACTGTAAAGTCAATTTCCGCCTTTTGTTATATGATTTTTCCTTCGATGTTTGGAGAAATGGGTCATCTCGACACATCACCTTGGCTCGGGGCAACTTCTGTTCGGCAACGGATCAAAATCCTCCTGATAATAATCCATAATAATTGAGCTAGTGCTCAAAACGAACCCATCACACACACACACACACACACACACACACACACACACACACACACACACACACACACACACAGGTGATGCTGTAACACCCCGCGACAGGCGCTAGAAGCGAGTTAAACCACGACTAACTTCAATCGCTGCTGTGTGACCTCTGTCAAGAGACCAAACATTTGGCGCAGAGGAAAAACATAATAAAATCTCTTACCCTTCGAAGGACAGGATTCATAGCTGAGCCTCCCTCGGTCTGGATTTAAAGGGACGTGGGAGATAAACACAGCGTTTTGTAGGTGACGGCTCGGCGACGTCTCCACATGTGACTTTGATAAACGAGGAACCCAAATAACGCACGTACCGCCTGTTCCGGCAGCTTCCGCCGCCGAGGCCGGAAGTGCTCGCAGGAAACCAGTCCGCGCTCCATTGACGCCCGTCGGTGAACCTCGCGGGAACAAGCGTTCCGGGGAAATAGGCCACGTCCGGACTCAGCTCCGGTGAGTTTTCGCTCCGTGGTGAAGTGTGAGGTTTGTAAATGTGAATGGAAAAGCTTATGTGATGGTTTTTGTTTTTCAATGAAATTTTCGATCACTTCTTAAAATGTATATTTAATATAAAAGGTAAATGAATCAATGCTGTATTTTTTAATCTTATGCCCTCTTCATATCTTATCTCACTGTAGTGCATGTTGTTGCTTGTTATTGATTGCCTGACTTTTAATATTTAATCCTTTGATTTTCCGAGTGTAAAGCACCTTTAAATGTTTTTTGAAAAGTGCTGTACATGTAATTTTTAAGCCTTTTCATCTTAGTCTGTTTCTTCTTTATATTATTATTTTAATAATTGTTATTCCAGCCTAACACCTTTTATTCGATACCTTGTAGCCCAGGTCCAATTGTAGCCAAACTGAGTACACTTGTCTTTTTCGTATTTCCAAACAGTCATAAATGAAAGACTAGACCAGTGTGCACATTTCAACAGGCTTTATTTTATGTATTAATTGTTTTAGTTTGGCCCCTCACAAAGTCACGCATATCAAAATAAAAATCAGCTTTCAACATTCAAATATTTCAGGCCTTACATAGAATTTTCTGTAGTAAAGTGCAAAATTCCACATCACCTGAAATGGATATTTCAAGAATTATGTATGAAGAGTGCATAGGAATATTCGACATTTTTTTCAAACAATATATTAACTGCTTTTAAAGCACTATGAATTGTGAGAAGCAAAGTCATCCTGTACCCTATGTAAATTTTTTCTGTCATTCTGCATTTCCTTTTCTAACATCATGCCAAGCAAAACAAACTTTTCAAACTGCAAATGCACTTTGAAAAGTACATCCTCACTCTTTGGCTTGCAATGTTCAAACTAGTATGATTTAAACAATCATAAAAATCCATACAAACAGGACTCATTCAAGTAGACGGTTACTGGCCTGCTGCATTTTCTTAAGCTTTTATCTTTCAGTTCAAAACTTTGGCCTGTTCACAAGGATTCTGATCCCAAAGGCTTTCTATGGTATTGGAAAACTGGGAAACTCACGGATTTCAGACTGTATCTATCTCTGGTAAATTTAAGGAAAATTATCTCAGAAGCTTTGTAGATGAAATACCTCTCTGCCTGGTGCTTTTTGTTTCTATTAAAAATTCATCTGAAATTCCTAAAAACAAATTAAAATCAAATCTGTTAGTGCTATTAAGTCACATTTTTTAAAAATCTTCACCAAAAGTGGTTGAAAATCTGGCACCAGAGATGTTTTGAGGTTTTGCCAAATTCAGTTTGAGGTGTCTCGAGTCCTTCCAGCCTCATTCTGTCATTCTACATTCACATTTGTGTGTTCACGTGTACAGCAAATGTCTTCTAATGTAAAGCACCTTAGTTAAGTCCAGCAGTATGCGACACAGGTTTAGCATGAGATTCTCAGTGCATGTTCAGTTTTAAATCCAGCTGAATCGCAGCTCTGTTATCATCCGGTACGTCTCACAAGATTGTGGGAGGATGTGAGGCAAAATGCTGCAGCCACTTCGGAGAGAAGAGGGTTGCAACACTGACTTGGGTGTAATATCTGTTGCACTCTCCTGGTCAAGGATCAAATTCAAAGTGCTTCAAAAGGTGTAAAAATGTATGTAAACAAATCACATCCTTGCTTAAACTCCCCTCTCTTCCTCATCGTCGTCTTCCTCGTCTTCCTCGTCGCTCTCTTCCTCCTCCTCCTCTTCTTCCTCCTCCTCCTCCTCTTCCTCATCCTCCGGGCTGTAAAGTTCATCAGCCAGCTCAATTGGGTCGTGTACTTCCTCCTCTTCGTCCTCCTCCTCATCTTCCTCCTCCTCCCCCTCACTCCTCATTTCTTCCTCGCTGCTGTCGTCCAGGTCGTCGTCCTCATCCTCGTCCACGGCCTCCTCCTCATTCTCCTCCTGCTCCTCCTCCTCCTCGAGATCTGAAAGATGACCTGATGGGTGGACAAAGGCATTTCATAAATATTTCTTTTTCTTTTTTTTAACCCTCGACACTCTGGCATTTAGCTAACTATTACCTTATGTAATATGAGACTTTGCAACTGCATTAATCAGTATTTTTATATGAACAAAAGATTGAATTTCAGCGTGGTATGGTAAGAGTTTGCTTGTAGTGACAAACTGAAAGAATTACAACAAAATGCTCAGGAAGTCCAGCAGAACTGAATAAAAAAAAAAAAAAAAAAAAAAACGATATATATTTTGACAGGTAGCTTGAGGTGAGAATCGTAGCTCTGAGGGACACAGCTCCTCTAGACAACAGCACTTGGAACAGAGGGATATGTGAAGGTGATGCGACAGAGAGAGAGAGAGAGAGAGAAAGAGAGAGAGAGAGAGAGAATTACTTACACAGGGAGTTAATGGCAGCAACGATGTGGCATGGTAGCTCCTCATCAAGGAATTTTCGCATTTCCTCTTCCATCATTGCCACAAGCACCTCTGTCTCCATGTCGACGTATTCTGGGTAGAACATGATTTTTCGTAGCTTCCTACGGCACCTTAGACACAAGCACACACAAACCTTTGGTGAAGGCTTTTTCAAGTCCTACATTTTTAATTCCTTTCCATTTTTCATTTATGTACGGCACAATAAATACAGAGCTGCAATGATTAGTCCATTAATGGATCCACATAGAACTAATCTTGTATTTTTACATCTGATTACTTGTTTAAATAATTTTTTTTTAAGCAAAAATGCCAAAACATATGTTAGTTGCAGCTTCCTACAATTTGATGGTTTTTCTGTGATACGTGACAGTAAACTGAATATTAATGGGTTCTGTACTGTTGGACAAATGAAAAAAAAATTTTTTTTTTTTTTTTTAATGGACAAAAGGATTGAATGCTACCAAGAAAATAATCAGCAAAATGAATCAGTAATGAAAATAATTGTTAGTTTCAGTACGTTCAGTGCAGAATAAATATAAAGGCAGTACTTACTGTTTTCCTGTTGTCTTGTATGCCTGAAATAAGCACAAAAACATGTTTGGATTCTCAAATTATTCATTAAAAAAAAAAAAGATTTTTTTCTCCTAAATCAGCCAAACTGCAGCCTTAAAAATAACATAGTAATACTGGTAATTTATTGAGGGAATCTATTGAAAATGTCAGATTTAAATTATGTTTTTGTGATAGTAATGTATCAATGTATTACAGAACTATAGCTGCTATAATTCTGAGAAGCTGCTATACGTGGAAACAGCGTGGCAGTGCCAAGCCGCGGTGTCTCACCTCGATGAAGCGGAAAGGGTCGTTCTCCTGCATGAGGCTCTCGATGCCACAGCGGGCCTCCTGCAGACGGGCCTGGTCCTGGCAGATCCTGGAAATGTTTTTCTGGATCGTTGGCCCGTTGGTGTCGCAGTGGGCGCGCGTGCACTCCCGCAACCTGCCGACGAAGCCAAGCACCTTGGCCCTCATCTCCTCACCCAGCCTGGTCAAGCACTGCTCAGAGTCGTCCATGAACTTCTAGATGAGGGAAGTACAAAGAGAAGGGACGCAGCAGGTCATCAGGACGGCAGAGCTTTTGCTTTAGAAGGAAGTACAAAATACTATAAAACATTACAAACGTGGACTCAACCATCGTTTTTTTTTTATCAATTTACCGCAAATATGTGTTTTATTAATTTCCTGTCATGAATCAACATAAAATTTCTCTTCTTTTTTTTTAAATTTATTGTGATCTGGTCTTTTAACGTGGAACGATTTGAATGAATGTATTGTTTAAAACACCGTGTCACATCTCAAGCCGACATGTCCACTTGTTCTCTCAAGTTCAGTGGACGCAACGCAGTTAAATATACATTAGACTCTCATTTTATCAGACTTTGAACTAATTATTTAAGAACAGTTCAATTAGCTCACATTTTTAAAGGCAGCAGGGAAACTTGAATTCTTAAATTTAACTAGTTTACAATGTTTTATAGTCTATCCTTGTTTTGCAAGTACTGATAGCCCTCAGTACTAGGGAGGGGGAAATGTATTATAATTTGATATATTAAAATACAAAATCATTATTATAACAATGACAGCAGTAGATGGTTACATTAATAATACAGTGACAGGAACGTTAGTTTCTCATTTTAGGTTCCTATATTAATTATAGATAATGTCTTTCACCTAATTCCTTTTGAGAATTATTTGCCTCGATTTAATTTTTAGCTGACAATGTGTTATATATGTATTTTGCTGCCCATGTCGCCTTTTTTTTTTTTACATGCTACACCAGATTCTGAAAAGGGAAAAAGAGGAATCAAGCACAAGGAGGAGAACAGGTTTTCTGCCGTCATATATTGTCATTATTTAACTGTTAATTGTATCATGATTGGATGGATTTACATGCAACGTGGTGTGCATTTAATCGTATTGTCGTAAGTAACGAGTGTTTGCTTGGAACAATTTGACACACATTTTTATTTTTATACTATATCATTTTATCTCCTATTAGAGCAACTTGAGCAAGAGCATACACACGGATTGACTTGATGTTGCTGTCCATGGTGCTGAATAGGTTCAGGAAATGACTACAAATTATGCAAAATAATGCATATGCAAATAAAAAATACAAAAAAAAAATTAAATGACACTAAAGAAGCATTTTCTAGACCTGAAAATGCAAAATGAGAACATAAAAAAAAATATTTACAGGTCATGAGGCTATAACATTTCTAAGTTGTATTTTAAATAATAAACAGTCTTACTAGTTTAAAGTTAAGTATGGTTAAGAATGCTTGTGCTCTAAATTTCTTTTGTCTCTCAAGGCAGAAACTGCACTTGAAAACCACAATTTAGCCTCAAATCTAACCGCAATACAGTGTCAACAGTTCCGGAGTGAATTGTGAGAATTTACTTCTCAACCTTACTGTATATTGAATCATTTTGGAGATTTTGACTGTTTGTTTGAAAAAAGAATGCATTTAATAGCATCACCTGGGGCTCTAGGATATTCCAATGGACATTTCTCATAATTTTCAGATGTTTAAAGGCCAAAATTATTAAGAATTCATAGAGAATATATATGAAATAGCCAGTCCTAAGTTGCACCCCCAACACCCTTTAATATACAGAACATTGCTTCCAATAGAGAAGAGCAGGAAAAGATCCGAACAACTATAAAGGAAAAAACTACTACAAATTAAACTGTGCTGTATAACTTGATCACAGACGCATTTCAAAGTAAGAGATAAATCGTGGGGGCTTCGGGTGATACTACAAATGGTCAGATACTGAACTGGTCTCAAATCTGTAGCCCCGTCGAACTTTGACTTTGCAGCGTTTTTACCTTATTCTGTCTCTCCTTCTCCTTCTGCTCCTGGAGTTTCTTCTCTGCCAGGCTGTACTTCCTCTCCACCCTGTACAGCTGCTTGTCCAGCGTGCCCTGGTGGACGCGAGGAGACAGGGCTCAGTGAGAGGCACGTCGCAGTAGATTTGGAGGGGGGGGTGTTTGTTTTTTTAAATGGTCCCAAACCCAAATGTGCCAGTGTAGGGGCTGAAAGTGCAATCGGTCACTACTGTGACAAATACTCCCTGAAGCGATGCTCAGAATTCAACCAGAAACTCCCCACACAATGAAATGCCTTTCCTCCACACTGGCTTTGTTGTTTTCCCTTTCTGGGACATTTTATGCCTTCGGATTTCCTATCGAACAGCAGTAACAATAGAGAGCTAACAGTATTGTCATTACAGTATTTTATATGGAACCAATACCGCAGTTCCTCCGTAGATGATTCCGGCTGATCTCTGCTCCGATTAGATTCATCATATCTCCTCTGAAGCAGTCACAGATGTTAAGGGACCAAATGAAACCACATCCCGCACCGGTGATGCCAGTGTTGTAATTCTAAAAATCTCAAAAATCGTTTTCTTCCCTTTAAATATTTCTGGGGAATGAAATTATCCGAGATAGCAGACACTGTCAACTGCCTATGCTCCCTGATAAAAAAATAAATAAATTTAAAAATCACTCAGGCCATCTAAATACTGAAGACAAGGAGAAAAGCACTGAATGAAATTAGATTGTTACTACAATTAAACCTTCTTTTTTTAACACTCCTCTTTATTTCTCCTTTTTATCTTCAATAATAGGGGGCAATGATGCTAATCACTAAGTAGATAATTGGTAACACTTTATATTACTGGTCTTGTATTTTCCAACTGATTTTCTCTGAGACTTGCCTCATAATTTCATTAAAAAAAACCTGTTGGTATTCAGCTGTAAATTTCTAGGATATTTCCAACAAATACACAATTTGGTATTTATCAACAGGTAAATGGGTAAAGTGTTAGTTTCTAGAGTAATTAAGTGACTGCTCAGTATATTTGAGGTTTTAAGGAAAAAATAGGGAATCCAGCCATAATGAGTAGGTACTTAAAAACTGTAGCAACACAGACAACACTTTGTCCGTTTCCTTTACAAATAGGACCAAACTGCATAGGTCTGTCTTGGAAATATTCTATTAATTTGAAGCTAGTTCCCAGATAGGTTTTAGGAAATTTTGAGGAAAATTTCCAGGAAACCGCCAATAAAATTAACCATTACCAATTAATTTAATCTTTGTCCATCTAGCTGCCAACACAGGGAAAACACTGCTGGAGAATTTTGACTATTGAAACTGAAAAAGCTAATATTATACAGTAGCATAACTCTGACAGAGAAGACTGATTATTGGCTGGTTATTGGCTGATTCTCCCTGACGCCATTTACGTTGAATTCAACAGGTTAGAAACTGGATCTGCAGCAACAAGCTGGAAGCCTCTCAACCTTACAACCTGCGCAGGAGAATGGAAGCAAAGGAAGTGGGCTTAACTCTCCTGTAGAGAGACCACACAAGTCATGTGACCCTTCCAATCATTTACACACAGCCAGAGACACTACAACAACGACAGACAATGTTCATTCATCAGGATTCCAGACTCGTCGCAGGTCTTTGTCTGAGCCAAACAATGAAAATCTAGTTAAACTCAATGGAGAGAGGTACAAAACTCCAAGCTCTGAGCTCCAACATGTTTATTTCAAGTACCATCATCTAAATTTGGAATATTTTGTGTCATTTCAACATCACAATTCTGCTATTCTAACCACAAATATGACTATATGACATGTGGATGGGGTTCAAAAATTTTTCCTGAGCTATTCCAAAGGCTGGAATTCCCTATTTCCTGATTTTGAGTAATAATACAGGCTGTGTAGCGACCACGATAGCGAGTCTACCTTGAGATCTTTCATTGTGTTCTTCAGGGTCTTCATCGTGTGTCCCGAGTGCTCTCCCTCTATGGTGCAGGCGTTGCACACGCACACCTTGTCGTCCATGCAGTAGTATCTGGAGTTGCACACCGAATAAAAACAGAGATTCAGATCCAAAAATCCAACTGACAGAGTGGTTCTCAAATACTCCGATTAAAAAAAAAACAAAAACAAAAACAAACAAACCCCCCCCCACCATTGTTAGAGAAACTTGAAATCAGCAAATCACTGTCCTTGTTAATTTATAAAAATGATAACATTAATAGAGCTGAAACAATTACTTGACCAATTAATTATTTAATTAATCGGGAGCAATATAATTGTTTATTACAACTTTTTCAATCATCTCTCTCGATTTTGAGACGAAATACCCATCTTTTCAAAATATCAACATACTAATGAATGAGGCCTGATCATCCTACCTGTATATCTCATCATGTTCCGGGCACTTCCTCTTCCAGAAGTCATTTATCGGTTCTGTCAGCGGATGCTCGCAGAATGCCGGCAGTTCCAGATGTGGCTTCACATGCTCCTGGCACATAGACACTTCACACTTGAGGCACGTCTTGACCGCAAACATTGACACGGCGGAGGCAGAGGCAGAGGCAGCAGAGGCTTCCTGCTTATCACTTCCTTCCTGAGAAAGAGAAGCAGCAGAAGACTCGCCTCCGGCAGCACTGACGGCCAAAGCCTCGGAGGCGACTGAGGGGCAGTAGTCACACGGAACAGCAAACACACTCCTGGCCTGCTGCGCTGCCAGGGGCGACAACAGCAAATGTCTGGATTTTAAAGCCGTGGCGGCTGCCGTGCTGGCCCTGCGCCGATGTCGGTAGTCATCGGCGATGTTGGCCAGTTTGAAATTTTTCTGGAAGTTGGTGCTACAGCGGTGGCTGTCGCGGCACTCCGGGCAGCGGAGGCGGCCACGCTCCGCCTGCTGCTTTAGGTGATCAAGGCAGGTCTTGCAGAAGTTGTGGCCGCACGGAAGCAAGTGGGGGTCGCGGTACAAGTCCAGACACACCGGGCAGGTGAGCTCCTCCTGCAGGACGCTGGACTCTGACTTGGCCGAGGCCATGTCAGTATTTGGGCTGCGAGGGCCAGAGAGGGAGAGAGAGAGAGAGAGAGAGAGAGAGAGAGAGGAGTCAACGCACAGGAGAGAAAGGAAAAAGTGACGACAAAGATGGGGATGGACAGCAGTGGAAACTTGGGGCAAGGGTGAGGAAGCGGTGGAGATGGGATAAGGAACAGCGAAAGGTGAGAGGAGTCAAAAAGGGAGGTGGAGGTTGGTAGAAACGGGAGGCTGGGAGAGGGAAATGATGACCCCTGGTAGAGAGGCCAACGGGGATGAGGGGAAGACGGAGGGGAGGCTGCAGGTTCCTCCCCGTGGATGTCAGGTTGCTGAGAACAAGAGATGCAAAGGGCTTCATTAACAGAGGCGCTGGATCGATTAGTGCATCCATCAGTCAGTTGGTGACGGCTCTGATAACAGATTCACCTTTGAGGTCAGTTACGGAGCGAAAATTCAATCTGGACGATGTGAGAATCTACTGCTCGTCTTTATTTTATCTTGCTATAAAACCGAGTTGGTCAGTGTAAACCAAAAAACACAAATTGTCATTTTATGGCGTAAACGATGTATTTATCACTATTTTCATCATCCGTTTATCCGTTAGTTGCCTTTTCCCCCAATCATTTGGACTATACTGCCGCTTCAGGGGCCTTGTGACAACCTCGGAAACAGGGATATTTCACTGAAAACGCTCTCCGGTTCCCGTTTGAAGGCGCTGACCTGAAGATAACCTGCCGACCCGCCGCGTTGTTTACATGGGGCAGAAAGCGGCGGCTCCCGGGCCCCCACCTGTCGGCGGAGGCCCGTGGAAAAAGCCGCTCCGGCCGTTGCCCGTCAACGTCTGAGGCGGAAGCGTCGCCCGTCCGTTCGGCCCGCTCCGTCCCCGGTGGCTGCGCCGGCTGTCGGGTCGAGCAGGGCGGGGGCGGCCGCGGGCTCCACCGGGCTCCCTGCTAGCTTCGCTAATCTCCCGGGGCAGCGACGAGCTAAAGCCAAGCGCGGCGGCGAGACGGGGGCCGGCGGTTCACGCTGCTTACCTCGGCGGGGACGAGTACGATTGAACGGCCCTCGTTGACTCAGAAGGTGGACACGCTCGCTTTTTATTCCCGAGCCGTCTCCGTCAAACCAGATGAGGCTAACGTCTCAAATCCGGACGCCGCGGTGCACCTGTCGCAACGGGGCCGACATGTCGACGGTTAGCGCCGCTTCTCCTCCTCCTCCTCCTCTCTTCTCCTCTTCCTCCTCCTCCTCTCTTCTCCTCTTCCTCCTCCTCCTCGTTCCCGCGGGGTCCGCACACGGTCCCGGCTGCTTCAGGAGACCCGGGACGGGTCGCGGTCATCGGGCGCTCGGTTCGTCGTCTGGAGCTTTCGGCGTTTGACGCGGAGGGACGGGCCGACGCGCACCTGAGCGACGCAACGCGACGCGACGCGACGCGACGCAACGCGACGGACGCGACGCGACGCGTCGACGCGGCCGGCGGCGCGATGCTATCGGCGGCGCGATGCGACGCGACGGACGGCGACGCGACGCGACGGACGCGACGCGACGCAACGCGACGCGACGCGACGCAACGCGACGCGACGCGACGCAACGCGACGCGACGCGACGCGACGGACGCGACGCGACGCGACGCGACGCGACGCGACGCGACGCGACGCGACGCGACGCGACGCGACGCGACGCGACGCGACGCGACGCGACGCGACGCGACGCGACGCGACGCGACGCGACGCGACGCGACGCGACGCGACGCGACGCGACGCGACGCGACGCGACGCGACGCGACGCGACGCGACGCGACGCGACGCGACGCGACGCGACGCGACGCGACGCGACGCGACGCGACGCGACGCGACGCGACGCGACGCGACGCGACGCGACGCGACGCGACGCGACGCGACGCGACGCGACGCGACGCGACGCGACGCGACGCGACGCGACGCGACGCGACGCGACGCGACGCGACGCGACGCGACGCGACGCGACGCGACGCGACGCGACGCGACGCGACGCGACGCGACGCGACGCGACGCGACGCGACGCGACGCGACGCGACGCGACGCGACGCGACGCGACGCGACGCGACGCGACGCGACGCGACGCGACGCGACGCGACGCGACGCGACGCGACGCGACGCGACGCGACGCGACGCGACGCGACGCGACGCGACGCGACGCGACGCGACGCGACGCGACGCGACGCGACGCGACGCGACGCGACGCGACGCGACGCGACGCGACGCGACGCGACGCGACGCGACGCGACGCGACGCGACGCGACGCGACGCGACGCGACGCGACGCGACGCGACGCGACGCGACGCGACGCGACGCGACGCGACGCGACGCGACGCGACGCGACGCGACGCGACGCGACGCGACGCGACGCGACGCGACGCGACGCGACGCGACGCGACGCGACGCGACGCGACGCGACGCGACGCGACGCGACGCGACGCGACGCGACGCGACGCGACGCGACGCGACGCGACGCGACGCGACGCGACGCGACGCGACGCGACGCGACGCGACGCGACGCGACGCGACGCGACGCGACGCGACGCGACGCGACGCGACGCGACGCGACGCGACGCGACGCGACGCGACGCGACGCGACGCGACGCGACGCGACGCGACGCGACGCGACGCGACGCGACGCGACGCGACGCGACGCGACGCAACGCGACGCGACGCGACGCGACGCGACGCGACGCGACGCGACGCGACGCGACGCGACGCGACGCGACGCGACGCGACGCGACGCGACGCGACGCGACGCGACGCGACGCGACGCGACGCGACGCGACGCGACGCGACGCGACGCGACGCGACGCGACGCGACGCGACGCGACGCGACGCGACGCGACGCGACGCGACGCGACGCGACGCGACGCGACGCGACGCGACGCGACGCGACGCGACGCGACGCGACGCGACGCGACGCGACGCGACGCGACGCGACGCGACGCGACGCGACGCGACGCGACGCGACGCGACGCGACGCGACGCGACGCGACGCGACGCGACGCGACGCGACGCGACGCGACGCGACGCGACGCGACGCGACGCGACGCGACGCGACGCGACGCGACGCGACGCGACGCGACGCGACGCGACGCGACGCGACGCGACGCGACGCGACGCGACGCGACGCGACGCGACGCGACGCGACGCGACGCGACGCGACGCGACGCGACGCGACGCGACGCGACGCGACGCGACGCGACGCGACGCGACGCGACGCGACGCGACGCGACGCGACGCGACGCGACGCGACGCGACGCGACGCGACGCGACGCGACGCGACGCGACGCGACGCGACGCGACGCGACGCGACGCGACGCGACGCGACGCGACGCGACGCGACGCGACGCGACGCGACGCGACGCGACGCGACGCGACGCGACGCGACGCGACGCGACGCGACGCGACGCGACGCGACGCGACGCGACGCGACGCGACGCGACGCGACGCGACGCGACGCGACGCGACGCGACGCGACGCGACGCGACGCGACGCGACGCGACGCGACGCGACGCGACGCGACGCGACGCGACGCGACGCGACGCGACGCGACGCGACGCGACGCGACGCGACGCGACGCGACGCGACGCGACGCGACGCGACGCGACGCGACGCGACGCGACGCGACGCGACGCGACGCGACGCGACGCGACGCGACGCGACGCGACGCGACGCGACGCGACGCGACGCGACGCGACGCGACGCGACGCGACGCGACGCGACGCGACGCGACGCGACGCGACGCGACGCGACGCGACGCGACGCGACGCGACGCGACGCGACGCGACGCGACGCGACGCGACGCGACGCGACGCGACGCGACGCGACGCGACGCGACGCGACGCGACGCGACGCGACGCGACGCGACGCGACGCGACGCGACGCGACGCGACGCGACGCGACGCGACGCGACGCGACGCGACGCGACGCGACGCGACGCGACGCGACGCGACGCGACGCGACGCGACGCGACGCGACGCGACGCGACGCGACGCGACGCGACGCGACGCGACGCGACGCGACGCGACGCGACGCAACGCGACGCGACGCGACGCGACGCGACGCGACGCGACGCGACGCGACGCGACGCGACGCGACGCGACGCGACGCGACGCGACGCGACGCGACGCGACGCGACGCGACGCGACGCGACGCGACGCGACGCGACGCGACGCGACGCGACGCGACGCGACGCGACGCGACGCGACGCGACGCGACGCGACGCGACGCGACGCGACGCGACGCGACGCGACGCGACGCGACGCGACGCGACGCGACGCGACGCGACGCGACGCGACGCGACGCGACGCGACGCGACGCGACGCGACGCGACGCGACGCAACGCGACGCGACGCGACGCGACGGACGCGACGCGACGCGTCGACGCACAAAAATCGATAATGCTGAATGTTCAAATAAACATAATATGTGGAAGGTTTGAATATACCACCACAAATAATTTTGCGCCTGCGTCGTAGTATAAAATTACACAGTGTAAAAAAATTACCCAGTTGTTTGGGCATTTTTAGAAAACCACACAGATATTATTTTGCGATTCCGTCACTTTTCTGTTCCAAAAGCCAGTTGGTCATTCCACCACTTTGGTCTGGACTGAAATATCAGGGCAACTATTGGCTGGAATGCATTGGTTTCATGCCAATGACTGTTGCACCTTTATTACAATCCCAAAGTGTTCATTGTCAGTCATTGTCCAGACTCCTGAGGAACTCCCCCTTGGAAGACGACAGGACCCTGAATGGTGAAGCCCAGATAGAAAGGCATGCGGCTCATCTTTGAGGCATCCAGTTTAACCTCTGTTGAAGCACTGATTTTCTCCTGTCCAGCAGAAACATACACTCGCTGTTCTTCCTGCCCCTGTGGCTCTACCCTGACCGGGAGAAGGATATGATTGATTTCTGGCAGTTGCCACACTTGCCCCTTGCTCCACATATCATTGATCCTGGATTCTTTGTTTTTGTGTCTTTCATTTTGTTCATTAGCTATGTCAGCATCCACCCTTTTTTCCACAATAATATCCAACCTTGATTTGTGAATCCATTTGCTCAGTCCAGACCCCTTTCCCAGAAAAAACAGAGGCAAAAGGTAACGGCCGTAAAGGTACTTGGCATACTTGGCCCTCTCAAATGCTTTCTCCATTAATGCAATAGACTGTTGCAGGTTTGGGTCAGTCGCAAGGTCAAGAGGCAGTTGTGTAGGCTCTCCGTTTGTTTCTTGTTCCTCATTACGGTCCTCATCCTCCAAAGTAGTGCCTTCAGACCAATCACCTACTGGGATCTGTTGTTCCATCTCAGCCTGAGGCTGTTCCTCTGGCCAAAACAACAGCAGAACCAAAAGGTAAAACTCTGGGCTTCTATACCTCTCTTCCGTGCTCCAGAATCTGTGAATTATTGTTTGGAGTTCTTTCACCGGGGTGAGCTGAGGAGAAATAGGTATCCTGTTGCTCAAGATGACATTGGAGAGGATGTACGTCTCTGCCACTTTGATGTCATTAACGCCTTCCTCATAGGTTGTTTTCAGAGTATTTCGGATTGCCTCTAAATCAGACACCGTTTTCTCATTCTCCACAAAATTAGCGCGTCTTCCCTTTGATGTGAAAAGGCCGTGATTCAGACAATCAAACAGGGCTGGAAAGCTGGTGGATTCAGCTGCTGTTTTTTTCGTGTAGTGTTTGTAACATAGTGCAACATCCTTCCAGAAGTAAAGCGGTTCTAAAGTTGTCATGCTAGGCTTGGAGTAGGTTAGGTACCACTCAAAAAAGTCAAACTTCCGTTCAACTTCCTCTTTGTAATTTTTGATGAAATCTCTTCTCAAATCGTTTCCCTCAGTAGTGTTCTCAAAGGCTATTTTTGCCACTTGAATGAAGCCAAAATGGCCTCTGTTGTTGAAGGTATTTGACCTGCTTACGGCACCAGCTGTGTTACTCATCTCGGGGTCCACTTCTCTGTCAGCTTTCACCTCCACGTTTTTAAATGCTTTGAAGGCCTTCTCTACCATGTTCAAGAAACCCTCTTTCACCCATGCTTTCCTAAACAAACGGTTCTTATAAATCTGCCCAACAGTGTCAGCCACATAAGAGCAGTCTGGTGCTCTTCGTATTGCTTCCTTTGCCCATTCTTCAGCTTTTTCATATATAAGGGGCCTACTTTGAATGTAATAGAGACGGGCAATGGCTTGGGGGAAAAAGGCGTTCTGTCTGAAATTGTCTGAAGCTTTTTTTAAGACAGATAGAGCTTTGTGAAAATTCTCATGCTTTATTATATCTTCAATCAACCTTGAGAACGTCTCTTTACGCTTCTCTCCCATTTCTCTCTTTAACAGCAAATCTTTGATAAGCTGGGTTACATGTGGGTTGAACTCATTTCCACAAAGTGAGACTATGAGGTTCTTTGCTGTAGCACTCCTGGAAATCCCTAAGTCAGCGAGTAGCTCCACAGCTCTTTGTGCATGCATTTGGTCAATCTTACATACATGTGCAGGGCTTGGATCGGATGTGTGGATAAAATCCTTAAAAGGCTCCATTCTTTCTTCAAAGGGGGGGCCACCATGGATGAGATCAGGTGGTCCAAGGATCTGTTGACACTCAGACATCAGGAGGTAGGACTCAGGAACATATGCATTCAGCAGTGCCATTAAAGAGAACAGTTGCGTGTTTTTGGACTTTGAGTTTTTTTGCACATACTGTGTTACGATTTCAGAATTGCGCTCCATAACCGTAACTGCTGTCACCTCCTTTCCTCCATCCCCAGCAGAGGTTTGATCCCTGGTGACAGTGTTTGGTGTGCTACCTTCCATGGCAGTAAGCAGTGACTTTAAAATGAAGATGATAGTTCTGTTTTCTCAGTTTGGTTCTGCTTCAAAAATGTAGTCTAGCAGTACTAAACACCTGGAGAGGAAATAACAAAAGGAGCCCATTTTAATCATTTCATTTTAAAACACATGATTATTTTTACATTTTAAATTTTTCAGTTAGGTTTTTACTTTTTATTTGGCTTGCTGGTGGATTGAGATGGCACTCAAAAGTTTTATTGTCCCATTATTTAGTTAGTAACAGCTTATAAAAACTTGTTTAATGAGTAATTGATTAGAAATTGCTAACATTTTAGGTCTTTCACATTCACTGACCTGCACCAGCAATTGTGACGTAGCCCAAAATCCAGTCAAATATATTCAGTGATTGCTAATTCCTGATGAAAAAACACATATAAGATAAACACATGTATTGAGTTAAATATAACTACAATTTAAAAACAAACAATCAAAATATTAAATCTCCAAACAGAAACATTTCCGGGAATCTTTTTTCAATACTATGTAGATATTCATTGGAATAAGTTTTGAAATTCTTGTTATTATTAATAGTTACTATTCAGTCAAAAACAAAGAGAAAAAAACCTTGAAAGTGTAAGCTCAAGGAAGATAACAACTTTTAAACTTACATGTACCAAACATCACTCCAATCATGATCAAATACAGAATCAGAAAATCTGAAGAAAATTGAACAACAAATCTTGTTACCTGTTTGAGTTCCAGCAGGTGTGTGGATGACAAAATCTCCTGAGGACTTTATTTATAGACATTGTGGAGCCACGCCTTCCGCATACCGCACGTTTTTGTGTATCGGGTATGATGGCATCCTTCCTTGGTGACTCTGTATATTAATGGAAGCAAATCCTACTTTCGTTTTGTGTGAGCAAAAACATTCATAGAATAGCTTGGGCTGAGTCACACCATGTAACATACAAGTTGTGTTTATGGAGAAATTAAAACTTTAGTCGTTCAGGTAAGTCATCAGGGATAATACGTGCTTTCCTGTAAACAGTCACTTTGTACTTAATATGCCTACCTTTCTTCATGCATTTAACCCTGTCATTGAAAAATAATATACTATTACTGTCAAGATGTTCCATTTATCATGAAATAATTCAGTGAAACTGAGAATTATCGAACGATTTAGCATCTTTTTGCTCATTGTTTCGGTTACTAAATGTTACTAAATGTTACTGAATTTTTAACATGAAATAATACAAACCCAAATTATTTATTATCTACATAACAACAAACGACTGGATTTTTCTTCAGTGATAAGTTGCTTCTCTAAAACCTCACCGTGAAGAAATGTCTTCTATTCAACAACCTGTTTTCAATATACAGGAATGGATATACAGGAATTTAACAATGGCCTTTCAGAAGAAGTATCATTGTTGATATTGTTGTTATTGTTCTATTGTTCTATTAATCTCTCACTCTATCTCTCACCTGCTGCAGGAGTGAGTCACTCTCTACCACCCATCCTCTTGGGTTTTGATTTCCAAAACAGTACAAAACAAAAAGGCTCATTTCAAGAGTTACTTTTGATTCATTTTTATTTTAACTTGCAACAGACTGTTTCCATGGTTCTAGAGTCAAAGCATAAGCAACCATACAGTAAAAACACATTTAAAAAAAACATATAATCATAAATTAATTCAGAAATAAAAGAAGTTTCTTTCAAATTAAATGTCTTATTTTTATATTTAATTTAATGTTACATTTTTCATGGTTGACTTTCTGAAATAAAAACAAGGGTAATCACATTAAGTCTTGGAAAAAAAAGAACCTCATCACCAGTAAAAATCTAATAGAAGTGTAAGAGAATAATAATGCACACTGCTTCAAGAAACCATTAAGTTAACTCACATACACTGGCTAAAGTGTAACTACAAATGTTACAATACATTCAATTCTTCAACAGCACAGTTCCAACCACTTTAATCCTAACAGTTGTCCCGAAATGATGTGGCCATTTCTGCTTATCAATGACCATCCTGTAAAGAGAAAAAGAAAAGTTGTTCCAAATGTAAAAGTGACATCTCCTTTGTGTCCAAATACTGACATTTTGCCTCCTGTTCAAAAGCACATTATCAATAGGAAAGAGAAATGTTTTAAATTTTTTCAGATATTTGTCAACGTCTGTGTTTTTTGCATGTAAATATGTAATGTAAATGTACCTGTAAACATTTATCTAACAGCATAGGGTAAACATAAACCCTTTTTCTGCTAGAGGCTTCTAAAAAAAAACCCAACAACAAAAAAAAAAAACCTATATGAGCTATAAAGTACTGGTGGCTCAGTCAGTTGATATGTCAGCTTCAAGGCTGCAGTCATGGATACAGTTTTGTTTTGGACCACTGACTGAAATAAAAGTCTCATGTTTGGGATCCAAAATTTGGCATTTTCATAATGTATTGGAAACAAAAATTGGAATCTCAACAAGAGATGTTTGTTATTGACTAGTTCTTAAAGGGAATGGTTTGACATTTGGGGAAATAGACTTATTTACTTTCTTGCAGGGGGATAAGAGAGAAGATACAAACCCCTCTTACATCTGTAAACATCTGTAAAAGTCTGTAAATAGCAAACAAGCTAGCTCTATCACATGGGTAGCTAGCCTTGGGCTTATGACCCCCATGTAAAAACACAATTCTTCTTTTTTACATTTTGTTTGTGTATGAATTAAAGGCCAGCGCAGCTGTTTCCCCATATTTACAGTCGTTATGCCAAAATAAGCTAAGGCCTGAATACATCTTGTCATCCAAGCCATGGCAAGAAAGTGGATGAGCCAATTTTTTCCTTCACCCAAAAACATAATTGCTTTGCTTTTGCGTCAGCCCCGCATCTCTTTATTCAATCAGCATCATGTCAGAGTCGGCTGACGCCCGCTGAGAGCAATGCACTAGATTGTCTGGGGTGGAGCGCACCTGTTACGATGAGCAGGCCGTGCTCGTCTTCACCTCCGGCTGCTCCTGACGTCGGAAGACGAGTCCACCTTTGTCACGTCGCCAGGTGAGATTGAAATCTGTCATGCCCCAAAGTCTCAGACCTGTCTCCAGCTGTGGGCACATGTCAGACTCTTTTGTTCTCACTGTCAGCCCCCCCGGAATAACTTAACCTTCAAATCATTGTAACATCGATGCAGTTTTAAATTATTTTTAAACACTAAAAATTTGGGGAAAAAATCCATAAATCTGTTTCTTAGATAAACAAATAATGGTTATCTTATCACTAAGTTGAAAGTAGTTTCTAATAGTTTGAGGTCAAACCCTCATCTGTGGCTTAAATTTCTCTTTTTAAAATGTAGATGCATGAGAAACATATACAAGCATAAAATATTAGTTTATTCATTATGGTTTTGGTTTTTTTTTTTACCTTTTTCAAGAGCACGTCACTGACTGTGGAGTCAGTCAGATCCACACCAGAGCGCACCTCCATCCTTATGACCTTCTTCCTTACTTTGAGACCTGCAGCGTCCCATCACAGAATTATACCGTCACTCACTGTAATGCACCTGAACCCAGAACAGCTCCTGTAGCATTATTCAGTACAAAACAGTAAAAGAATATTTTTTTGTTGTTTGATTTTTGTATCATTTTTATTGTTGTGTGCATATTTTTTTCTAAACTCTAAAACGGCGTCCAGCTGTTAGAATCCAGACAGACAGTAGGAAGGAAGGAGCTGGTAAAAGTGCACAGGTTAATGCCTCGTTCACGCTAAATACAGGCTGCAAAAGCATATAAATGGAGGTTGTTGGGTCCTTGTGCAACTAGAGAGGACGTGGGTAATTTTTAGTCTCTGGTTTGAGATAAAATCATCCAATTAAAAAAAAAAAAAATAAATTAAAATTACAATAACTAACAGCGTAATAGTTAATATTCCTCTAAAAAAAGCATTAGAATTTACCATGTAGAACTAAAACTCATCCAGAGGCAATAATATGTCACCGGCTGGTCACTAACAACACCCGTCGTTCTTTGCTCGGCAGGCGTCGTGCATTTGAAAACAGGTGCCTGCCAGACGCTGATGAGGGCGCCGAGAGCAGTAAAGTTGAAGGGGCCAGGGAACAGAAACGATGAGCTGAAAGGCGCTAAAATGCTCCATAGAGCCGAGCGGAACCACAAAGCCACAAAGTTAATGGTTCTCCACGAGCGATCCCTTTTTTCATTCAAATAGGTGCTTACTGTTTATAGACGTTTTAGGTAGAGTTAATGCCTGAGTTTTTATTATTCATATTTGATTGTAAAGGTCAGTTTCATTCCTTCCCTACTGCCTTGTTTTTTTAGATACACCTGAAAGTGATCAGTGATGAAGAGGGTGTTGCAGAAATGCACTTGTGCTCAACCATCTTCTCCTACATAAAAATAACTATATGTCTAGGAAATCCTTTTTCTTTTTTTTCCTTTTTCAGTAACTCACCGCCCTGACAGACAAACGTGGTCTTCTGTTCACACTGAGCTTCCACCCAGCGTCCCTGCTGCGCCACCGCAACAGAGGCACAGTTTCCCCGATGGGGCGAACCCCTCAGCCAGTACCTGAAGGAGGTTTCTCTGCCGTCCGACCACATCCAGGAGTCCTTGAACAGACCAATCCACACTTTGTTGGGAAACAACAGAGGGCCGATCCATTTTTTGACTAAGCTGGCGATCTCCGAGTTATCGGCCTCCGTCTTCACGTGGGCCATGTCGGTGTGTCTACTTCTGCACAGCTCCTGACTGTCGACCCAGCTGTTTTCCTCTGAGTAATACACGTACCTTTCCTTGCCGTCCTCACGACCTGTACCGGCAAACGGGGATTTCAGGAATTTCTTTTGCAAATTAAAAGGGAGTAGGGATCAAGCAAGAGATCGGGAGTAAGAAAACATGGAGCGTGGACACAACAAGGATGGTCTGTCAAATCATACTATGGTTTAATCATCTTGCTATTATAATCAGCATTGAACACAAAGTACAGCTGAGGTTGATGGGAATGTCATTAGTTGTGAAGTAGTTGTCAAGATCATAAACCAAAGTACTTTAAAAGACATTTTAAAATTTTGACCTGATGATGGCGATAGAGGAAGAAAATCTATGGAGCACCAAGCTATTACTGTTCATCCTGACAGGACTGGGAATGTGTGCACCAAAGCTTATGCCAATCCAGTCAACAGTCACAGCGATTTTACTCAAAATCCCCAAATTTCACAGCCTCGATTTTAACGTTTAATGGCAGCAGAAAATATCAGCAAGTTATTTTTTATGTCAGTCCATGTACTGAAAGAGCTGCGTATCGCTGTTTTGGACTGAGGAAAACATCTGTGCGTCCCATCGTGATTTTAAACCATATATATATATATATACATATATATATATATATATATATATATATATATTTTTTTTTTTTTTTTATCACTTTGTGTCATTTACTTACGTTCATAACACACGCAACCCCTGTTCTCTCCGCACGACAGGTCGTTCCACATTTCCGTCTCCGACATCTCCCCGCACCATTCGTTTCCTGCCACGTTGTTGGGTTCGCCCGCGTTCCACTTGGTGAGGTCTGCCCTGCCGCTGCCGTCGGACCACATCCACCTGCCGGCCCCTCCGCCATGGAGCCCGATCCAGGCATACGCCACCCGACCGCCCAGCACGCCCAGCAGCTTGTTGTTGTCCTCCATGTTGTTCACGGTGGCCAGGTCGGCGTGCTTCACCCGGCAGAAGGTCCGAGCCTCGTACCAGGTCAGGGACATGTTGATGAGGTGGTACTGCTGAGGCACTTTGGGCAAGAAGTTTAGATATTGAAGCAGAACAGAAATACAACTCAAGTTCCTTATTGATTGCAAAGAATATAAATTGGAATTTTTACAAGGATGTAAAACAGTTTTTAGTATGACCTCTTTAAATAATTTGTCTTTCAGAAGAGGATATGTTTGCATATGCACAGCATGGCACCACTGGTTCTTCAAATTTTACATTGATATGTAAAATTACATTTTACACTGATTTTACACCTTTTTTTGCTACTGGTGGGTGTAGTTTTCATTAATAATAAGGCGTTAATAATAATACAATGTATAGTAAAGTTTCTCCTTAACAGGTACTTACTCAGCGGAGCAGTGATCCTCTGAAACAGTAGGAGAATCCCTGTGGGAAAAAAGCACATTGTTATTTTAATCTTTTGAAATCTATCCATGTAGGTAGTATGAGAAAACAACGACTGCTGCTTCAGTTAATTTTTAATTTCACTTACCAGTGAAGGGGAAAGAACTTTGCAGCCGCACCATTTATCTGAAAGTCAGAAGAATGATGAATGATATTTAACAGCATAGCTTCAATCACATCTCAACTACTGTCATCACAGCACATCACAGGAAGCACATCACATTCAGAGAGGAGGAAAAATCATTTCTATTAATTACATATTGTGTGTGGTCTTATTTTCTACAGTATAGAACATGTAGTTTTACCTCCCCTGTTGATGGAAACGTCCACGAGCGACCGCGCTTCGAGTGCAGTGCAGGTTGCCTGTTGGGAAAATGCACGGAGAAATTTTTTGCCACTTTTTTTTCATGTCATTCCATGCAAAACTCGACAGGCTGCGAGAGGGAAATGTAAGCAGATTTGATTACCAGTGGTCCTCCGACCTCAGGTGCTTAAACAAGCTCATTTGGTTGCCCTCCTGCAAGTTGGCGTTGGCTCACAGCAGCGTTGTGTCTTAACCACGCTCGTTCAATTCTGTAACATCCCAATCAAATTGTAAAAATAATTTGCATTAGTGTGTAGTAAAACTGCACTTTGCACTGCACTGAATGAAATTTCATTGGGGTTTTCACCAAGGTCCTCAAGAAACAAGTTTTTCCCCATCGTGAGCGTATAGCATCAAGATTCAGTTTTGACCCGTTCAATAACTAATAAACAGCGATTTATCACACAAGACGACTGAGGGGGCCAGCGAAGTTTGCTCATATTCATATTTCATTTTTTATTCACAACCATTATTAAAAACATTTCCACAAAAAACATTTCCACAAAAATTTCCACAAAAATTTCTGACCTTAGACTGTAACTCTTCAGGCAATAGTGTGTGTGCGTGCACATGTCTTTCTGTGTTTTCTGTGGACAAATTTTAGTATGAAACCATCATCGTGAGGACATTTATACATTGTGCAGACATTTTGGCTGTTTGAGGGTTAAGACTTGGTTTCGGGGTTGTGGTTGGAGTTAGGTTTAGGTCGGGGGTCAGCGTTGGGGTTAGGCCGTCTATTCGATAGATTATTTGAGCTTAAGTCGCCACAGTGGTGCAGTGGTCAGCACTGTTGCGAACCCTGTTCGGGGGCTCTCTGTGTGGAGTTTGCATGTTCTCCCTGAGTTCGTGTGGGTTTTTCCTCCAGGTCCACAGTCCATAAACATGCAGGGAATTTGCATTTCTAAATTGCCCTTAGGTGTGAAAGTGAGAGCGATTGTTTGTCTCTATATGTCTCCGGCCCAGTGTCGGCTGTTACGTTAATGTTTTTGGCCTTCCGTTTTGTTTTGGGTTTTTTTTTTACACCTCTTCCTGAGGGACTCGTCTTCCTGAAATCCTCCACCGGATCCCTGATGCCTTTGTTTTTCATCTCTGCCTCCACCTGGGAAATATGCAAAGGAGCGGTCTTTGCATTTATTCATTACAACTTCATTGATTAACTCTATAGCTGTTACTTGAGGTAATATAAGCTATGTCTCTTTATAATTAGCTTAATCAAAGTCATACTTTTACAGAAGCATGGTAATCTACAATTTCTATGTATGTAATTTTTGGGAGTTGCCCATGAAATACACATAAACATCTTTAAAAATCATTAACTTAGTCAGTTTCTCTCACTCACCTGCTTTATAATTTGTTGTTGGATTAGTGGGTCACTCATGTCAAAGTCAGTGCTGATACTCGACATATTTCTTCTTAAAAGCTAAAAAAAAAAAAAAAAAAAAAGTCACTGATTGTTCAGCTGTCATTTTTGGTAGTGTTATGAAATATTTTGATTGAAAGAGCTCTGTTTGGCATTTTTTTTAGCCCATCTAATTATCCGTGATGTGAGGAATGACTGCAACTAATTGAATATTCCTCATTATCAGCTAAGCCAAGAGGTATTTTCAGTTAACTGATTAATGGCAAAGACTTTTGAAATAAGTAACAAGAGACAATATTGACAATTTATACTAGTATATTTCAAATATACTTTTGCAAATACTGCTGTTAAAATAAGAATATTCAAGCATATTTAAATGTATGGCTAAATAATGCATAATATATACATAAAGGAGCTCACTTACCTGTAGCTGTGTCTTTGTAAAGTTGTACTTGTCTCTGGATTTTCACTCTCCTTTGATGTCGCTTATTGCAAACACACATTGTAGCGGTTACATACAAGCAGGACACAAGTTAAGAAAATGTGTTGGTTTTTTTGCTTAGGTTGAGGGAATACTGACAAGTTTTTTCCTTGTCTACACATTCTTCCTTCACCGAAGGACACAACATGAGTCTCAGGGCAGAACAGGTTTTGGTCGTAAGGCATTAGAGGCATCAGGGGTTAAAGGGTCACCCGGCAAGACACTTTTAATCAGATTCTGAATCAGTGATTTTAATCTGAGTCGGACTGAATAGTTTATCGGATATGAGCTTCACACAAAAACAGAGTAAAAGCATGTTTGGCAAAGATTTTTGGGGTCAAAAGGTCAAACTTGCTTGGGCAGTGAAAAGATATGCGGTAGATGAGGAGTTCGTGGTTTTCAGCTTTTTCCACTAAATCTTTATCTTTTTTTCCCCAAGAGTGATGCCAGTGAGCTATCTAATGAAACAATGCTTTTTAAAATTTTTCCTCTTCTTTTCATTTCTATTTTATTTTGCTTTTCCATGTTTTTTTGCTAGTTTTGTTTGGGAAGGCAGGAAAAAACAAGGGGACCATATGAGTCAATAGTTCCTTGGCACAGCTTTTCCACTTCTTTTCCCATTTTAATGCCTTTCTGTGACTGAAAACAAATATAATCCTAGTCTGAATTTGACAGATGAACAACTGCAGAGTAGAAAAAAAAAACAAAGAAAAACAGACCATTGGAAACAAACTACAGTTCCTTTTAATTTTATTACAAAAACAAAAACAGGATTTTCAGAATTAACAGTACAACATATCTACTGAGAATGAAACAAAACAGGGACAAAGAGGAGGAGGAGGACAAGTGCGGAGGTGTGTATGTGTGTGTGCCTGTCTGCATACATTTTACAAACCCTTTAAAAAAAAAAAAAAGAAATTATCAGAAAATGTGCATCTGCCCCCCCCCTTAAAAAAAAAAAAAAAAAAAAAAAAAATTGTTCCATCTTATTTCCACAATTTGACAAACACTAAAGAAAACATGAGGGGAAAATGAAATGTAGATGAGAATGGAGAGAGAACCGAGGGAATCAGGAGCTTCTCAGTTTTTTTTTATAAAACACTTGGCAGAGGATATGTCAAGTCCTGTCTTTTATTATCCATTAGTTAAGAAAATCATCTTTTTTAAACAGAAAATAAACAATGCTTGCAATAAAAACCCATTTAAACACACATGCCCACACACACGCACGCGCCCACATACACGCATGCATGCACGCACGCATGCACGCACACACACACACACACAAGAAACCCTGATGGATGGATGGATGAGATGGGAGGCAGAAACAAAAGAGAATGAGGAAGGAATGAAGAGGAAACGAAGCTAACGAATGACGTGTGTGTGTGTGTGTGTGTGTGTGTGTGTGTGTGTGTGTGTGTGTGTGTGTGTGTGCGTGCGAGAGAGACCATCCTGCTGGTTCTTTCTTACCATTTTAACATGACACCTCACTGACCAGCACAAAAATAAAGGGGCTTCTACGTCTATATACACATCATGTGTCTGAGCGCGCGTGTGTGTGTGTTGTGTGTGAAGTGTACCAGAGGAAAAAGAAATAAAAATAAAAAAAATAAAAAAGAGCCAGTTGGGGTAGAAGGAAGGGTCAAGGGTTTGGCAGTATGTATGTATGTTTGTATGCATGTATGCATGTTTGTATGTGTGTGTGTGTGTGTGTGTGTGTCTGTGTGTGTGTCTGTGTGTCTGCGAGAGTGAGACATTTAGGACCGTCGCTTCTTCTTGCTGGGTGGAGCTGCTGACCGGACCTTCCTCTTCCTGTTGGAGGTGTCCTCGTCCTCGTAGTGACTCTCTCTGTCGGCTGGAGGGCGAGAGGAGCAGAAATGACACGATCCATCATCGTTTCCAGTTCTGACTTCACCATCAACACCCCCCCCCAAATTACGACCATTTAGGGTCAAGCTGCCAACACAAACCTTTCCTGGCCTCCTCCTCCAGCTCGTCCCAGTCTTTACCGCTCTCTTCCTCGCTGCCCAGCGACGCGCTGTAGTCTACAAAACACACACACAAAAAAACACGACAAACGATAAGAACTCTGAGCGCATGTGCGAGTGTGTGCAAGTGTTTGATTGCAAGGAAAAGAACTGTTCAGAGAGGAATTACTTGCTAAATACGTTTGACAAGTTGAATTGATCTTTCGTGTCAGAGTCATGAACCAGGTAAGCAGAGTTTCCAAAAGGCATTAACTCAATATCACTTCACAGCTTGAACGAAAACAACCTGACATGCAGCAAACCCTGTCAGCAAATGCTAAAAAATGTTAAAAATTTCATTTGAGAATGAAAATGCTCAATGTTGATCAGTCTTTTGCTCTTTTTAAAAAATAATTAAAATCAATCAATTTTTTTGTCTAAAAAATAAATTCTGAACAGCCAAAAAAAAACTTTTATGATAAAGAAAAGCATCACATCTTCACATTTAAGAAGGTGGAACTAGAAAAAAAATATAAAAAATAACTTAATTCTAAAAATAGTTGCTTATATATTTTTTGTTTGACTAATCATTGCAGCTCCACACAGATGTAACATAAAGAAACTTTCACTGAAATCATACCAGAGTCCTCCGTCTCTGAACTGTAATCCTCGTCACTGTCTTCCTCCTCTTCCTCCTCTTCATCTGCCGACGGGTTGAAGGTCTCATCCTCCATTTCGGACTCTGAATCTTCCTCCGCACCACTTCCCTGAGAAAACAATTAGATACGGTGAGACTGATGTAACCACAAACACTGAAATGCAAAATAAGAGTCAAACGCTGCTACTAAAAAATGTCGTTCGTATTTACTTACGATTGAAAGATTTAGAAGAGAAAAAGAACAAGTTTGCAAAGGAAATTGAGAGGAAAAACTGAGAACTACAATTATTTTCAGCTCAGTTTAAGGAAATTTTCAAAAACTTTGCCATTGGTTTTTTAGCTCAGCAGAAACCTGATTCTAAACCCGCTGTGCTGAGCATACCTCGCTCTCTGGGTCTAAGAAAGACCAGCCCCCCTGCTCGAAGAAGCCCTCGGGATCGTCCACGATGGTCTTCATGATCTTGGTCCAGTTCAGAGACTGGACACCCTCCGTGTACTTGATGTCACACGAGCTGAGAAGGAGACGGGAAACAAGTAAGTACACAAAAACCGGGGCAGCAGATGTGACGCAGACGTTTGATCCGCACAACATGAGTTGTTCATAAAACATCCGTGCTAACTGGGCCTTACTTGAGCCACTCCTTGATGGGGTCGAGGGAGTTGACAGGCACGGCGTTGATCATGGTGACCTTCTTGTTGTAGTCCTTGTAGACGATGACCACGTCGAAGTTCTTCAGGTGGAACTGCACTCGCTCGAAGTGGACCAACTCCACCTCGTCCAGGGTGACGACAAACGGCGGCTGGACGTGAACGGGAAGGATTTAACACAGAGAGGGGAGAAAAGATATTGACAAAATGTTTAGGTAAAATACTATAATATGAAATAAAATAATTAGAAATACACATTTCATGAATAAAAATATCCTTCAGAATCTTAAGATAAGAGACAGGGTTATATTTTGAGTAAACTCCCAGATGACTGTACATGTGTTGTTGACCAATTTCAACAACTACAGATTAGGCCCAAAGCATATTTATTATTATTTATTTTTTTAAACGCGATCAACCAGCTTTCTTCAAGACTTCTTTCACTATCTGAACAATTTCCAGAAGGTCTTTGAAAGTTGATGGGGTGAATCTGTTGCATCGATGCCGAGTGGCATCAAAATCGGTTACAACAGAGTAGAAACTGGTGCTGCAGAAGTTTCAGGCGTCTCAGCGCCGTCACTCACCCATTCAGTGACATTGACAAGGGAGCTGGACGTGGGTTGTAATAGGCAGGTACTCCTGTAGGGGGCACCCTGGAACCTGGAGACAAAGACGCATATCAATACAAGGTCAGTCCACTCGCTTACGGAGCTCTCCACGCTCTCACTCTACTCTCTTATGTTCGGTCATTTTCAGTTCTCACCCCAGGTCTCTGAAGGGCACCTCGAACTCCAGTTCCTCTTTAGTCAGCGTCTCCACCTTCTCGATGAAGTTCTTGAAGGCCGACTTGAGCTTGTGCCGCATCTCACGCTCCATCTGCTCGGCGTACAGGTCGTCGCGGTCGTGCATGTGTTGGTGTTTGCCCAGGTCCGTGGTGATCTCGCCGACCTCCGTGTAGAACTGGACGTCCGTGTGGCGTCTCTTACCAAACATAATGGCATTCTGGGCGGTGGGAAAGAGTGTGATGGGTGAAAAAAAAAAACAAAAACAAAAAGTAAAAATCCTTATGCTATACTGAAGGCAGTTTGGTAGAACACAGATGCATTTCTTTTGTGTTTCTGCAGGATTCACCAAGTTCAATTTGACAGTTTTTGATTCCCTTTTAATAGCATAAAAATGCTGTTTAACACCTGTTACGTGATCATTTTGGCCAGAGTATTAAGTATAGTGGAGCCAGTGGTGAAGCTATAACCTAATATTTACCACCTAATTTTTTCAGTACTTTCCAGTCGTACAACAGTCAGGTGTACTGCTACAGCTGGCAGGAGAAAATGTTACTTATATTTAATTTACAAAATTATATATAAAAGATTTTTTAACTTCTCAATGCTTTTTTTTTTTTTTTTTTTAGGGAAGTGGATGAGTTAAGTGCTTTTTAAGACTCATTTTCCTGGTGAGAAATAATACTACCCCCCCCCCCATACCAAGACTTCATTTAACATAAAGACTGGTAAAAGTTAACCTATTACTCTAAAGATGACTAATACATTTTATTTCCAATTTGTTTAATCTGTACATGTGAACGCAACAATTCCCCCGTTCTCAGTTTTAATGCTAAGATAAGCTAATCAGATGCTGGCTTTTTAATTCATATTTAGTAAATATGAATGAATAAATGAAGTATTTAGTATAGCAAAGAAGCTTATCCCCCTGAATGTTAAAGTTTTCCTTTCAAAGGAAAAAAGATCCATAACACAGTTTGGAAACTGTGCTGTGGCAGGACAGGTGAACTGATAAAAACACACCTTGAGGTGGAAGTGCAGCACAATGATCATCTCCCCGTCACACGGCTGGAAGATGGCGTGTTTGATGTTGTTGTAAAGGATGTCGACTTTGTCGCCGCGGACCGACGTGAAGCGGAAACCTGTGCGAGACAAGAGAAGTCAGCTTCAAGCCTTCACGCCACCCCCGTCGACAGCTCTCAAATTTTTACAGGGCTCAAATCTAGCTCTGTAAGAGATGGGCGTTTGAGTTTCGTCACCATTGGTATGTGCCTCCAGCGATCCCTGCATCCGCTTCTGTGCGATGTTGGGCCTGATGTAGAGGTCTTTGAGCTTGGGGTTGCTGCGGTTGAGGTTGATGACCAGCGAGTCCTGCTTGACGATGCCCTCTTTCTCCTTCTCCTCAGCCTCTCGCGTCTTGTAGCGCTTCTGCACCTCCTTGATGATGCGGAAGGCGTTCTGCAGGTTGGTAGAGGGCACCGACGTGTCGCCGGGCGCCTTCAGGTTGGACGCTCGGTATGTGCTGAGGGGAAAAGGACGGGAGGCGACAGAGGTGGTATGATTAGAATTATCAGGATGATTCAGGAGGATTTTAAGCTTCAGGGGTACAATTTATATTCTTATAATCTCTGAATTCATCTGCGTGCCAAAATATATCAAAATAGATCTTCAGTGTCCTGGAATGAACATTCTGAAAATGTTCACCGATTATTTAGTGAATAATAAAGACTCACATTTCTTTGACAAATGTGGCGTCGGGGTTGGGGAAGATATTTCCCTCCTGTCGTCCCAGGGAGCTGCCAGGGACGTAGAAGTTGATTCTCAGGTAGGTGTAGTCTCCTTCTACAGACATACTGATGTTCTGGAAATGGGAAAAAAGAAAGAAGAACACAAAATCAAAGATCTCAGTGAAAGACTATCAGGAAATAAGTATATATACATATATAAATAGGTTTTAAATTTATTGTCATCAATATTATTCAGTAACAGAAACACTGGCAGGCATCTGCAGGTGACCTCGGCCTACCTTGATGGTGGCGATGTGGAACGGCGTGGCGATGCCGAAGACGGGCATGACGACGGTCTCGTACTTCTTGTCGATGAAGATCTTCATTTCTCGGATGTCTTTTTCTCTGGGCATCTGAGAGACGTTCTTATAGGACACGTTAGATTTTCTGGCCCTGGGGGGGGGGGTTTAAAAGAAAAAGAAGAGTGGACTCAATTAACGACCACAAACTTAATTACAGTTCTGTGAATTTACAGAGCTTCTACTGCTTCTTGCTGCTCCCTTTAGCTCAGGGATGCATTGATTGGTATTGAACGCCTCATCTGTTCTTCTTGATTCAAACAGTTAGAAAAATCCACATCCAATTTGCAAAACTAAAAAAAAACAAACAGCTTATCTGTGATCTATAAAACAAACAGCTCATCTGTGACCTATAAGCATGCAGGGGCTTTTGTCATGTCTTCCAGCGCCCCTTGCAGGCCCTCGCCACTCACTTCTGAATATGCTGCTCTCCCTTCTGCTCTGTCAGGCGGCGCTTGGCCTCCTCGTTTAAATGATTGGCCAGCTCCTTCTGGTGCGCCCGCCGCTTCTCCTCCGCCGTCATCTCGTTCTGAGGTTGACAACAGACACAACTGAGTGACAACGCAGAGACGCCGGAGACCAAGATATTGTTACAAAAATTTAAAAAAGGAATAATGAAAAATGGAGAACCACGACACACATGCAGAATACAGACGTGTTAGGGCTTTGGATGGTAAGGAAAAAAATAAATATATAAAAACAAAACAAAAAACAATGCACAAATGAAAATGAAAAACTTTTTCCCCCATCAGCAAGTGGATATTTTAATTTTAATAACTAAACCAATTCAGCTGATGAGATTTGAGAAGAAACAACGAATACTTACCTTCCCAAGTAGCTGGTAGAGTACAAAAACATTCACACTCTTAGTTATCGACAGTCTGTCAAGGTGGCAAATTAACACTCAACATCGGTCGCGTATTTAACGACACACTCACTCTGGTTCTGTCTGCGAGCAGCGCCGCGCTCCGGGCGCCCTTCCCCAGTAGCTCCTCAGCGTCGTCACCGTCTTCCTCCTCATCCTCCTCGTCGTCATTCTGAGACACAGACACACATACACACAAAAAGACGAGACACACGTCAAAATATGTTCCATTAAATTAAATTTCGTTTTTTCCGCTCCAACTCCCTGGTCGCCACTACTGTATTTTAAAGCAGATAGATTTACGATATAATAATTATGATTATTTACATAGGTTTCTGTTATAAAACAGTTTGATGACCAGCAGTCATTAACTGCTCCAGATGAAAATCACGACTTTATGATCACAACATTGTCAAACATGAAAACCATTACACTGGGTATACTGAGATTTTAAATTAAGGACATTTTGAAGCAACATAAGGTCAACATATTGAGGTACAACAAAATAGCATCAGTTTCCATATAAAAAAGGAGCTGAAATTGTGCATTTATACTTGTAGAACACAAAAAGGTCACAAAAACAACTCTACACTATATTAGAAATGTGGCTGTTGAACAACAGACACTTCACTGAAACGTTTCCAGTAAATATGGAACCGTGTCTGAGCACAAGTGTGAAGTGCTTTCATTATAGACAATACAAAAAACATGCTAAAAAATTGGGGGGGGGTACTAATACTGGATGAAATGGTCTATATATATATATACACACACACACACACACACACACACACACACACACACACACACACACACACACACACACACACACACACACACACAATGTGTGTCTATAAAAGACCCATTAAATACATAATTGAAAGACTCCAGTCTTGCATTGGCCATAACAACCCCAATTATTTACCATGAAAATAAATTGAAATATCAATATTGTCGGAAAAAACAAAAACAAAACAAAATCCCCCCCAAAAAACAGTATAGATCAAAAACTATAATTTTTAGAATATAGAAATTTCAAATAAAACTTGTTTCGTTTGTGCAGTTACTTAAGAACAGTTGAATGTAAACAGAACCTCACCTTCAAGAAGATTCCCACATTTTTTATCTTCTTCTTCACTGGCGTCAGTATTGTGGCAGCCTCTTCCTGTCTCACAAACACGGGTTGTTAGATGCCGCAGAACTGGGCCAAGAGAATTAACCTTTGTGCTAAAGTTAACTCAATCATATCAAGTGATGGAGAAACACTAAAATGCAACATCAAATTCTTTACATTAGGAAGTTTACAAAACAGCAATGCCCGTAAGTATGAAAATCCCATTCTAATGTTTTTTTATGCACAGAAGTTAAAGCTCCTGAAAGGCTCTTTAAATGTGGAAAAGTTTATCTTACCTCATTGATCTGTATTGTGTCGCCAATAAACAAGGCGTACTTTTTCTGCTCCTCCTTCTTCCCGTCCTTATTCAGAAGGTCAGCGAAACCCAGACTGATGCTGAACACCATGCCTGGGACACAGACACACAGACAGACAGACACACAGAAAGACACACAGACAGACAGACACACACGGTTTGAGTTCTCAATATCAAAGAAAATGGCAAAAACTAAACTTTTGTGTCCGGATACACTGAATTAAAAAACCCCTTAAACGGTGTCATTCAACATAGAGCACAATAGAAAAACATGATTAGTAAAAAAAAAGTCAAATACAAAACCAAACTCTCACCTTTTTTCAGTTTGTACTGGTTTTTAGTGTTCAAAACCAATGAGCCTTCCCTGAACTCTATTCCCATCGCAAAGCTGCAAAGAAGAAAAACAAACAAAAATAAAGCGAGGTCACAAGCATAAAAGTGTGCGGGTACGTGGGGAGAGAACGATGGTATTTGCACGCATTTACCCGAGGTTCTTGGTCAGCTTCGACACGAGGTCGGGCTTCTCCTTCTTCACGTAATCCAGAACCGTGTTGTAGGCTTCACAGATCTTTACACCTACGGAGGAGAAAGGAAAGGGTTAAGGAAACAAAAATAAAACAAAAATATTCTCACCATGCTCAGTGTTTCTTTATTTGGTGAAAAGGACCCTGATTATCGCAGCTCCCCACATCAATTGTTTATTCTGGAGCGATTAGCAAATTTATTGTTTATTCATTCAACAAAACATTAAACAGCAATAATACTTGAATTGACGCTGACATTTTGAGGGAAACAAAAAAACAAAACAAATTTATCTCGTCTTTTGAAATGTGAGGATTTGATGCTTTTCTATTAAAACAGCCTTTGAGTTTTATTGTTTGTTTGAATTAAAAAGGATTTTAAATAAATCACCCTAAGTTCCTAGAAGTTGCAATGAACATTTTTCATTGCAATTCAATCAAGAGAATATTAATTTGATTCAATCGATTAAAATATTTGCTAGCTTCAGTTCCAATTCAAAAATTTCCATTTTGCTGAATCACATCAATCTGCGATTTGTTGGAAAAACCAATATATGTGTGAAAATGTTTAAGATTATTGCTTAGGGATAAAAATTACAAAATAAATGTGACTACATAGTAGAATCTGGCTTCCACCTGCCAATTCTCTGATCGATAACCAACTGCAAGTGGTTGGCATCACACCTGGCTGCTTCACAGAGAACCCAAACCTCCCACCCTCCTGAACCCACCGTGTTTGAGCTCTTTGAGCAGCTCCTCCTCCACCTGCAGCAGGAAGTTGTAGTTGTCCTGCATCTCCTGAGAGGGGTCCACCATGAGGGTCCGCACCAGGTTGGAGCAGTACGACTTGTAGCGGATCCCCATGGCACACGTGATGGCACCAAAGTGCATGTGGTTCTTGTCGCTGGTGAGGGAGGGTGAGAGAAAGAGTGTTAAAATGATAGAACAGTAATTTAGGATCGACTAAGGATTACAGCTTCTCTCTTGTAAACATCTGGTGGGGTCAGAGGTCATGATTGGAGTGCAACCTGGTAAAGCTCCAGTAGGTCTGGAACATATTTAATCCATACATTTTTCCTTATGGGATGGGTACCTGACCACGCTGAACTTGAGGCTGTAGTTTCCTCCGCTCTGAATGATGGGGGGATAACACATTTCCACCGTGGAGGGATCGGCGCCGCCCAGGTACTTCTTCTCCTCAATGGCCTTCTCCACCGACTCAGCCAGCTTACTGTGACGCACTTTCTGTTTTGTTTTGGGGTGGGGAGAAAAAAAAAAAGAAAGACAGAAAGAAAGAAAGAAAGAAAGAAAAAAAAGGAGTCATTCAACACAGGCACTTACATGGACATATTTGGTACTAGCTCTTATGTCCTTGTGGAGTAATTTTCTCAACGTCAAGTTATTCCTAAAAATTTGTACTATCTGAAAAAACAAGATGCTTTCTGCTTTTTTCTGTTGAATCCCAACCACTGCTTCTAGAGTGCGATATTATTTAAATGATGACTTGTCGCGACACAGTCTGTAGATAATGCATCTGATGCCGCATTCGCACGGTCAGCAGGATGGGAAGAAGGAGAAAGCCTCCCATTATTCTACCTCGGGGGTGTTCACCAATTATCCCAAGATGGTTAAGACCCTGCTAGCCTTCAAATAGCCTCCATTCGCTACTTGCATCATCGCCCGACTGTAGCGATTTTATCTACAAATGAAAACAGATGCAAACAAGCTGCGCAGCTCCTTTTTCATCAGCCGAACTGGATGCATTAGCATTAACATTGGATATCATGTATATGCAAATGACAGTGGTGGTGGATCTGTGGCAAAAGTGCCAAATGTTTGAAGACATCACAGTCTATTGTCTTAATTGCAGTTCCATGTTGGAGATTCTGGGAACTTAAGAGCACTGTGCACAATTTTCCCCAAACTTGGTGGCTTGAAATTACATGTAAACGATCTGACGTGAATGCAGCATCTAACAGAAGCTGAAAAATGACTGTTTCTATGCAGGGGAAACTTTATAAGACAGCTGAGTAGGGTCAAGAGAGACCAAACCTGCCGCTCCTTCTTCTCACCTCATCAGCGTCAACGATCTCCATGACGCGCTCTTTGAAGAACTTGGAATAAACCTCGCTGGTGATGGCTGCCGCCTTCTTCATCAGGCCGAGCTCCCCATCCTCTTTCACTGCCATCGTGTACGCCACCACGGCGCTGATGTCCACCTGCAAGACAGGGCAAGCGTCAAGAAGAGGGAGAACTGCAGATGGCTAGAACAGACAGAATACTGTGAGTCTTTATTTCTAATCAAGGGTCGTAGAAATCCAGTATTACGGTACACCTCAGGTCACGGCTCACCTTCTCCAGTCCCTCAGCAGTGATCGTGTCGTTCCAGCTCTTCATGTACTCCCCAGGGAACTTGTCCTTGCTGAAGACTCCCACCGTCTTGCCTTCTTTGCTGCCTCGGATCGCCTCGATCATCTTGTCGAAGTTGGCCTTGTTGCTTTCATTCTGGGGAAGGAAAAAAAACAAACAAGAAACCCCCCCCACAAAAAACACCGGTGCATTAGGAGTCATTATTTATTTATTTATTTATTTATTTATATATTTATTTATTCCTCGTTCAGACAAGTGCATCAATCGTAAAGAAACAACATCCTAAAATCTTGAGCTAATGTGTGGATCATTGTACAAAGGAGAGCGTGTTCCTTTTACCTTTTCTCTGGTGAGCAGGGTGATGGGCGGCACGCCGTTGGCATTCTCGTTGCCCTTGGTTATAGCCACCTGTTTGAGGAAATCCACCTTCTTCTTGCTGGCGAGGAAGATGATTTTGGTGTCGCAGAACACCATGATGGTGTCTGTCAACTCGTAGCCAAAGAGCCAGGTCTGAGGAAAAAAAAGGGCGAAAATTCATGCACTGAGATGAGAACCAACAGACGTACGGTGAGTAATTCATCCATACGGCCCTGAACATGCACATGTAGTCCTATTTATTTTTTAGCCAGGGTGCAGCTCAACGCTGATTTATGGGAAAACAGGCAACATAAGAACACAGCAAAGTAATAAATTAGCCTGTCTTGGACACAGAGTCGGCAACAAGCACGGGTGAGGTCAATTCAGTGTTATACTCAAGCAAAAGGCCAGAAAAAAAAAACAACAAAAAGACCAACACAGCCTTATCACAGCCTTATCACAGCCTAAAGGTTCAATTTACTCATAATTTAGTGATAATGCCTTAGCAAGAAAATCCAGTAAACCTAATGTGCAATGAACATGAGGCGACTGTGGGAAATTGCCTGCATCCAGATCATAATCATGCAGCTCCTGACTTTCCTGTCCCTGCGCTCAGCATCCTCTCTGATGTTATCATGCCACTTGGGCTGGGATATCCACTTACCTGTATGGCCGTAGACTTGGCATAGACGATCTCCTCATCCACGCCGACGGACACCACGATGGCGTCGACTTTGCCGAACTCATCCTCTCCCTTCTGGAAGATTATATTAAAGAAAGAAAGAAAGATAAGAACATGTGATTTAATCTGCAAGAAAGAGTAAAAAAAAACCAAACAAACCAAAACACAAAAAACAAAGACCAAAGCCAAGGCACTCCTACTTCATCCACAGTAGTTGTTTTGGGGGAAAGTTGAGGAAGACAAAGTGATTTTAATAGGAGTGGTGTGTGGTTGCAGCATCACTGAAAAGTTGATGTGTAACACTTCATCAGCAATCTCTGCACCTGATGCTACATCACCTGGCAGCAAATACAACCGGGGGGGGGGGTGCAAATCTCACAAAGCAGATTTAAAGCCTCCAAACACGGGTAATAAAAATGCCCAGGAAACGCTTATCTTTTAACTCGCGTACGTGAACATGAGAGCCGCTTATCTGCGTGACTGGGCTGCGATATCAACCGCAGCCTCGCCGGGCGACATCATGCCACAACTTCTGAGAACGAGTTTCAAAGAGCGAGAATTAAAAAGTGGGCACAAGATTACGAGAAGTTGTCCGACACATTAGAGACTTTACGTAAAAGTACATTTACCAGAAAACTGCAGGCGCACTGCACATGTTACTTAATTCTGGTGCTACTTAGCCGGCTAACGCTAGCATGTAGCGACGGTTACGAGTGCAACCTGGCTAACATAATAAACAGCTTGGCAGATGGCCGAATGTTGAGCATAAATACGTGGTCAAATGTGGTTTTTTGTACGGACTTTAACGCAGTTTAACAAAAAATAAAAAACCTGCCAGTGCTGGTCCGCTACAAATTTAGCCGCTCGGCTAGTAAGTTAGCTCGGTGGTAAACTTGCGAGCTAGCGGGCTAGCTAACGTGGTGAATGGGACGATGGGTGTGCTAACATGAGGTAGCTAGCCCGTTAGTCTGACTCAAGACTCAAGTCGAACACCTTCCAGTTGGAGATAAGTTTCAGCGCTGAAATAAAGCCGGTCGAACCGTGCGGACCGAGGCCTGTTCCCACCCCGCCATCAGCCCCCACCCCCGGGTCGTCGTTTCTGGATGCGGGACCCCGGGGAGACCTCACCGCTCACGCCGACAACAGAGTCAACTCGCTCGGCTGAAAAACGCGGCTAACTCAGCGACTGGCATCCTCCGGTAGATGCTACTTTCTCCGGGTTGAAATTAAAACACGGGGGACACAGTAACTCCGACAAATCGTCCGGTTTTTACCTTCCAGTTGCTGTATAATCTTTTGATCCGGCGGTAGTACGCTTCCTTGTCCAGGTTTACCGCCATGGCGCGTCCTCTGTTGCAAACTCCAGCTCCCGGCTTCGGCTTCTCAGCAGGCCGGAGGATGAGGAGGAGGAGGAGGATGAGGATGATGATCCGTGTCAACTAACAACAACGCACTTTCTTTCCACGCCTGCCGAGACACCGCCACCACAAGATGCTGCTGCTGCTGCCCTCGTAGATTTCACGACGGAGGCCTCTTCTCCTCGGAAGCCATGTAATAAACAAACGGCGCGACGGCCCTAAAAATAACCGGCCGCTCCGTTAAAAGACGCAGGAGAAAAACCAATAATTAATAAAAGGCGCTATAACCGCGGCGTTTTATTGGGAGCCCGGAGCAGCCTGGTACCGTTAAGCCCTCGGCCCCTTCCTTTCCTCCTTCCTTTCCTTCCTTTCCTTCCTTTCCTTCTTCCTGTGCCGCCCCCCCCCCCGACTCCACGTACATCAGCTTTTTACAATAAACAAACGTTATTTAAAACCCGTTACGACCTAAATCAACATCCGTGCTCGACTCTAACTCAAACCATTTTACGGGGGAGAAAAAAGAAGGAAAAAGTGGCCAGAAACGTGTGATCGCTTGATGCGAAATTCCTCTACAGGGTTTTTGTTTTTTTGTTGTTACTTTGTAATTTTATTTCGAGGTTTGTGGCGCATTTTAAAGTAAATTGTATCAACAGCGCCCCCTGTCTTGTGTCGACCACGCTGCTTTTTCCCGCCTTGGCGGGTTTTCCCGCCGTCGTCATCGAACACGCCCACCGACGTCAATCTCGCGAGACCAGGCGCGGCGAAGGCACCACCTGTGTGAAACGTCTCTAATCTGCCTTTTTGGGGGAGTTTTCTTTTTTTTTCGTAATAACTCTAGTGTGTGTGTTTTAACAGCAACGGTGAAAAACATTTTATAATATTTCGGTATAATTTGTTATCTGATGAACTGACAAATATGAATAGCACCGTGAAAAATACTAGTAAAAGTCCTGCAGTTTAAGTTAAAGTGCCTAGGTATTGTCATAAAAGTTTCAAAAGTAGAATTATTGTATTATATTAACTCAAACTGAATTTTTTTTCATCTATGGTTTTACATGTATTCAGAATTATGATGTTAACTGATTTTTTTTCCTTAACTATCGAGGTCATATTGTGTTTCTTCCTTGAAATAAATGAAAAAAGAATCTGCCTGCCTGGGTAATTTATTTCCACCTCTATTCTAACAGAAACTCATTTGCTTTAGATATGAGCGTGAGGATCCTCAGAGTAATGTAATCAAGTAAACATCACTTTTGTTCTGTCTTATAACACACCCATGGGTAACACCTGTGTGAACGCAGCATTTTGATGTTAACATCATCAAGGTGGAGCTGATTTGAACTATTTCGATTTGTGATTGTGCCGTGAAATGAGTGAGAGCGAAAAACAAACAAACAAAAACTACCAGTCCAGTTTGATTAATTCAGCCTTATCTGCTTATTTCACAATGTTTTGGAAATGACTGAGTAAATCATCAGAATAAAGGATCACTGCTTTAGAATCGAGACAAAATGTCTCCTTACTCTATAAATTAAAAAAAAAACAACTATAAGGTTATTCAAACAGTGCAGCCTTATCTCATTTGCTTATTGTTTTTACTTGTTTTAAGAAAATAAAACTTTCAGGACTCAAAAACAAACCAATTGCTTAATAAGATGACAACTTTTGCAGAGAGTGCAAAGTTGAGTGGGGTAAAAGTAAAATATTTCTCCATGTCGCAGAATATTTACAGGTACCTGTTAATCTAATTAAAGAATTTAAAGACGATAATCATGGCAAAACAGATGGCTCATTCCATTTAAGCTTCTAAACAAATTAAAAGGAAAAATGTATTTTAACAAATGTTCTGAAATGAAAAAAATGTATCCACTGCGAAACTTAACATGTCACTCCAAGTGTTTGTGAGGCCAAAATGTGCATCACAAGATGTATATTAAAACATAAAATATTTTATTTCACCATTAAAAACATTTCCAGGATATCTACAATAAACCAGACCCACCACTGCATCAATTCATTTGACAGGGAACAATTTTGTTTGTTTTTTTGAAAGCAACTATCCCTTCTTTGATTCTTTAACAGACCTGAAAGCAATTCCTTAAATGAAAAGCCGTCGTGTTAAAAATTAAAGCTTTTACACTGTATTCCCTTTCCCCTTACAGTAAGTAGTGTTGTCAGAGCTGGTGTGTTTATTTCATTCCGATATTGGTTTTCTTGTTTGTCTTCCCCCTCAAATGGCAATTTTCACCACAAAATGTTCCTGGTAAAACAAAATGCGCACCGCGTGTCTAAAAAGCTCATATGTCGCCGGGTGTTTTAGCAGGAGAAAAACCTTAGAGCTACTTTTTTTTTTCCTGAATCTTAGCACCTGTTTTTGAAGTTTTGAGTAAAATGCTTTGAGTTCTGGTGGTGGACCCCCTCCCCCTCCCCAAAGTGGCTTTTAAAGGTGACAAACAGCATTCAGCTGGTGGCAGGTTCATTTCCGCCTAGCTCCCTACCAACATATTACCCTTTTGTACGACTCCAAATTAGCTTTAAGACTGTTTGTGCTTTGCCCACTTTGATGGTTGTTTAAATCTCTGAAGAAGCTGTGGGCTCTTCGATGCCGAAGCCCCACCCCCCCATCTTGCTCTCTCACTCACACTCTCACTCTCTCTCACTCTCTCTCTCTCACACACACACACACACACTTCTCTGATTTAATTCACATCGACCCATCCTCAGTGTAACAGTAAAGGGAAGCGCATACTCCTCAGAGGTTGATTTTCTGAAATGAATAAAATGAACCGAACACGACTGTAAGATCATGATTTCCTTCCTGCACTTTTTTTTTTCCTCTGTCAAAATAATTAAAAACACCATAAGTACATATAAAATGTTCTTTTTTTTATCATATCGGGTCCATATTTCAAATTCACAATAGATGATCGAAAGGAACGTCTGGAGCAGCAGAGCCAAGTCTGTAGTTTCTTCTTCTGTTTTTCTTCCACATTATTATTCATCCACTCATTCATACATCTTGTTTAAAGCAGTCACTACCACTCCACTATTTGCAAATAACTGCTTTTTTTTTTTCTTCTGGAGAACCATTTGTACAGGACGAGAGAGTCGGAGGAAAGTAGATTATAGCACTTTTAGATACTTTCCTTTTTCCCGTATGCCCGTCTGACATGATACAACAAAACAAAACCATTATGTGCCGATACCTGAGGCCGATCTGGCTATTTTTTCTACAGATTCATTCATTCTCCTGTTGTCTTGCATTTCGCGGGTTTTTCTTTTTGTCCTTTTCTCTCTCCACGTCTGTCCGCGCTCGTCCGTCGGATGCGTCCCGTCCCTATGTGACGGTGGTGGAGTTCTGCCCCCGGATTGCACACCAGGCCATGAACACGTCTCTGTGGAGGAGGAAATGAGGGAAATTGTTTGTTTTCGCTCTCAGTTTCTGACATCTCCCACTGTCTGTGGGGTGTGATGTCTGCATTTAACGTCTAGTTGTGTAATGACTGCTAAATGCACACGTCATGTCACTGTGTGTTGGCATTGAGCACATTTACAGGAACACTGGTATCCCAGTTTTGACTTTTATCTTTGTTAGACCATAATCAAGATATGATGTTTATATAAATCATACAGAAACAGAGTTGTTCATCTACTTGTATGTACGATCATAAGAGTGCGGAGGGGTTTTAACATCTGCATGTAGTTGTGTTTTCAACTCTACGCCCCCCCCAGCAGCTCATTTCTGTGCCAAGTGAGTAATCGCAGTGGTTGAGGATGAGAACACTTCAGTGTCTGACTCGACTGGGACACTACTGGTGTCAGGACGGTCCCTTTCGACAGAACATCATTTATAGACATCAATTTTTTGTTCTACTGAAAAACTGCTACATAACCAGAGTTGACAACGCACCTGCTCACTTGACAGAGTATGTTCAGAAACATGGGATGAGGTGTTTTAGTGCCACAGTATCCTTTGATACTGCCGGTATTTCAAAACAGACTCATTAATGTTAGAAGTATATACTACTTCCATGCAAATTTAGAATTTAACAGGTTGTAGTTATGCACCCAACACATTGATGAAAATATCAGCTATGAAGCACATTTTTCACTACACCATCAAACCCTCCCACAATTTTCCTTCCTGTAACTTTGCATCATACTGTTTCACCTTCAAACTGCTAATTACTTATTAGAGGCCTTTAAAAAAATCTTCACTTTTTTGGGAAACACTCTCGTTTACTTTCTCGCCAAAAAGGTAGACGAGACGATCGATACCACTCACATCTGTCTGAGGTGCTGGCAAGTGGATTTTATTACCTTTGGACAGATCCAGGCCAGCAGTTTCCTCCAGTTTCCAGTAATTATGCTAAGCTAAGCTAACTTGCTGTAGCTTCATATCGTACAAACGTGCGAGTGGTACCGATGTTCTCATCAACCCCTCGGCAAGAAATCAAAGTAAAGCTATATCCCAAAATGTTGAGCTGTTCCTTTGAATTGTCGCCGGTCATCATAGATTTTTAAAGAAAGAAAACAACAACACTTTCAGGGCAAGTTTATTAGCGCAGAATGTTTCAACAACAAGATGACTCAAGGTTCTTTACATAAAACTTAAGTTTGATAACTCACTTGCTGCCTTGCAGATAAACTAACTGAATATCATAACTAAATAGACCAAACAAAAATAAGAATAATAAAAACTCCTTCCACCGGTTAAGTGAACATACCTGCAGTGGGTGGCGACGCACTCGTTGCTACAGTACTCCTTGTCCCAGTCTTTGCTCTCCACTGCGGGGTTGGTGCAGCCGGCACGCACGCAGATGTTGGGACTGGAGGCGGGGGTCACACTGGGGCCGGGGGCAACATTGACCTCCACCTCCATCTGAGAGACGTGACAAGACAGCAAGACAGAAGCAGGCGTTTACATTTAAAGTATTTCTTAGCCTCATATCAGACCAACTTGTTTTAAACTGACAGTAGTGGGAGGTGTGAACTGGATGTTGTGTTCCTGGATTTTTGAGGCCTAAAACATATATTTTACATTTTTTTACTATAATTTGTCTTTTGTTGACGCTTGTGAAAAACATACTGGCTTTAAGTTAAGTCTCAAATACTTTGGCATATCTGCTTTCAGATGATTCATAGTCGTATTGAACCATTTAGTGTATTTTACTGATCTTACCCCTTCCTCTGCCTCTGCTACTTCCTCTCCACCCGTCACTACCGCCGCCGACTGTCCCACCTCCACTGTCAGCGCGGAGGAGGACACCGATGAGGGCGTTTCACCAGCCGACGTCACGATTATCGGCGTACTCGAATCCGACTGGCGCGATGACGGGACGACTTTGATCTGCAGCGGAGGAGGGGCGGTGGCAGCCGCCGTGCCACCACCTCGTGGCTTCGCCTGCAGAGGCGGAGGGGCATGTACCATCTGCTGCAGCCGAGGCGGAGGAGGGGTGCTCTGCATCTGCTGCAGTGGCGGCGGCTGCCGCGGCGAGGAGGCGGGTGTTGCCGTGACAGATACACCGCCGGAGGGCAGCTGCGTCTGTTTGATGATGATCTTGGTGACGGTGGGCGGGTTAGGCGCGGTGGTGGCAGGTGGAGGTTGAGGTTTGATGGCGCCGGTGCGGGACCTTGTGGTGACCTGGGGCAAGTCCAGGATGATGTTGGAGGTACAGATGTTTGTAATGGTGTTCTCCTCTGGGTTGTAATGCTGGGACCTGGTGGCGCGAGCAGCCGGGGTGGTGGCAGGTGTGGCTGTGACTGTGGGAGCTGGGGCCGGAGGTGGGGGTGACGGGGCAGTGTCCATGACTTCGATGGGGGCCTGGAGGGACGAATGAGGACATGCAGGAAACCAACATGTTAAAACACATCATCTGAGATGATGTGAAACATGACTCAACACTTCAAAAGGATTTTTTGACCCAAAGTTGATGTAAAGCAGTAGTAGAATCTAACCTAGTGCTGTACTGAGATAAAAAAAAACTTTAAGGTACCTTTATTTTCTGTTGCTTTATCCTTCTACTCTACTACATTTCAGAGATAAATATTGCATTTTTTTTTTTTTTTTTTTACTCCACTACCTTTATTTGATAGCTATAGTTGATGGACAATTTGCAGATTCAGATTATTAATACAGACTATGAATTGACTGATAGATTATGAGGTATTCCAATGGATTAAGCTACCAGCAGTCAATAGAGCAGTCACAATGAGCCCCAGCTTTACCAGCCACAACATTAGAGGTGCATATATGTTAAGGAATCAGTAGTTATAATCCAATAATATACTGTATATCATTCCGAAATTCTGCATAATAGTGGTGCTGCATTTTGCAGCATTTTTTCTCTCTCTTAACAGAAGAAAGTCAAATACTCAAACAGGAGAGATGAGGAGACTTTTTTGTGTCGGCGCACACACAACAGTTACAACATCCTCATATGTGAAGAAATGTGGATAGACAAGTCGGCGGCGGCGTGGCAAAACTTTGGCTACTCAAAGCCCCGTTTGGCCACACAGTGGATGAGATGGGGACACGCAGCTTTACCAGACCAGTGACGCACTCGCTCTTTGTTAACGGACACATCATAGATGCTGTTGTGTTGTCTTTTTTTGATGCCAAAAGATGATTCAGAATGAATTATTTTAACTGATGAATCTAACTGACCCTAGACATGGGCTAATTGGACATTTGCTGGATTTATGTAAAAACATTTGAAGTTTGAAAACATTCACCTGAGAATTCTGGCTGGCTCTGTACTCTGCCAGCGCTTTCAAGTAATCCTTCTTTGCCGCTTCGTTTTTCCTCTTGTAAACCTGAAAACACAAAAAGGGGGAAATTATGCACTGACATCAGCATTATATGTAAAACTCACCACACATTGCTTATACTTTTAAAAGACATCTTCTATTCCATCGCATATACCCCCATAGCTTGAGACATCTTTTCTGTGTGGTATCTGAACTCTAGCTGAGTTGCATTAAGCACTTGACCAGTTCACTGACTAAAGAGGGGAATTGATGGATAAATGAACTTTATCCAGCACATTTTAAATATGTGAGGTTATTTTTTTACTATTTCATATCTAAAAGACAAATTCCTAGATTTCCATGACAGCAGGAACCCCAGCGGGAGTTTCTCCTGCTTCCCCCTCACCTGTTTCTGTTCCTCCCCTAGACTGTCCCACATGGAGGCCACTATCTTGGAAACTTCTCCAAACGTAGCGTTGGGGTTTTGTCCTTTAATAGCTGCCTGCGTGTCCCTGAAGAACAACGCATAGGCTGACACAGGTTTCTGAGGCTCGTTGGGGTCCTTCTTCTTCTTCCCCTTCTTCCCTCCTCCAGCGCCTCCTTTCCGCCCGACGGCTGGAGAGACGCTCGAGGTCGGGGCGGAGAGCGGGGACTCGGCCAGGGAGGGATCGAGGGAGATGACGCCAGGGGAGACGGCCAGAGACACCGGAGATTCAACCAGGACGCTCTGGATATGGAGGGAAGAGAATGATGAATGTTGGGAAAATTATAGCATCTTCTAGCAAATGAGTGGATAAGAAATTTTAAGTTCAGGTCTTATTTATTTTTTGTTTTTGTTTTTTTATTAAAAGTGTGAATCATGAATATATTCAGCGACTTACAGGCATATATAGACTTTCAACTAAAAAGGGACAATAATCAGTTGGGGTCAAAGCCCTTTACATGTAAATAGACTTTATCGTAGTTTCATTTTCTTACATTTTTCTACTGTAAATATAGTGGAATACTTTATTAAACTTGAACTTTTCCATAATAATAAATTGTGTATTTTTGGTTCCTAGCAGCTTTATGCTTTGGTCAATTGAAAAGATGAGATGTCAAAATTATTTCTGAGTTTGTGTTGAGGAAAAAAAAAGAAAAGATATACATGTGGAGTAAGGACATTCATACAGAGGAAGTTGACAGAAATTGACCAAAATTAACTTGGAAATTCCAAAGGGTTAAAGCACAGATAAGAGTTTTATCCACAATGAACAGTGGTTCCTCCAAGTCACATCGAATCTTAAAATATCTCTATTATGTCCGTGTTTTTAAATATCAAAGGAGGAGTATGATTTTGGACACAAACTGTATCTTTAGCTGGTGAACACGGTCGAGCATTTAGCAGCTAAAGAGCCAGATATTTCCCTCAGGAGCTGGTGGAGACCAAAAAACAGAGCTGAAATACAGGGAATAGTGGACCTAAGTTATTTTTTGTTCCATAACTACTGGATGTGTAAACAAGTAACTATTTGCTAGTTGACTACATTTACTTAAAATGTGATGATTTGTCGACATTGTATACACAACCTGTTTTCCCTTCCCCCAAGTGGTCAAAAAAAAAATCACTTATTGCAGGTTTTATAGCTCCTGAAAACTTTTCCGGATATAAAAATGTAAATGTGAAGTTAGAACAAAAACTTTCATACATTTATTCAGAGTTTCAAAAACCTTCATCTACATCAACCGTCATTAGGCCTGTGTGGCTGCAGTTTGATCAGATCTGCTGTTCGAGGAAAAAGCTGTTTACAAAACAACTATTAGCAGAATATGAGTCACACTGTCATTTTCTGACTGGTGCATAGAAACACCTGGGAGAACCCTGCCTACTTCGAAAAATACCCTTAATCTTTTCAGTGAAAGAACCTATATAGTTCCAACTCTAGAGGATGATAGTGTGTTCACGTGGGAACTCACAGCTTATGGTAAGAAGCCGATTATTAAAAGGGACTTTAAGTCTCACCCTTCTAAAATCATCCATGTCGTCATCCTGCAGCGAGCTGGTTGGCGACGCCGTGGCCGACAGAGGGTGTTCAGGAGACTGGGGGCGTTGCAGTATGTTTCCGCCTCCCAGTCCGAGCCCCAGCTGGGCGCTGAGCTCAGACTGGTCGATAGTGGTGAGCTGGTTGGACCCCAGCAGGCCCTGGCTCATGTCGCCCAGTGGGACGTCGATGGTTACTGGGGACGAGCTGCTGAATTGGGAGCCGATGGGATGGGCGAGATCCTGGGGAAGGACAGATGTTAGGAGCGGCAAGTGTGAGTGAATTAACTGGTGTTCAATGGCGAGTTAATTTCTTGAAAACGTCCCGTGCTCCTCACCATTCCCAGCGACGACCCTAGCAGAGCGCTTCCTCCCGACTGGTTCATGACCCCGAGACTCAGGTGCTCCAGCCCCTGCGAGGGGGCGTTCACGAAGGTGGAGGCAAAGGAGGGGTCATCCCCTTCGACCACGGCGTTCCCAGGTACCACCACGCTGTCCGAGGGGCCGGTGTCCGACAGCTCCCCAAAATGGGACACCACGTCCGACACGGTGAGGGCCGAGTCCGGGTCCAAGGAGATGGGGGGGATCTCGAACTCCTCATCGCCGAGGCTGGGAGTGTGGAAGGTCTGGAGAAGAGCGGTGGAAAGACACAAGGATAGAAGTTAAAGGAGACATGGAGAGAACGGAAAGAATGGAAGAGGAAAAGAGGGATAACAATGGGAAAAGAAGGCAAGAGAGCCATAAGAAAGTGTCAAAGTGACAAGTGTCAATAATTACAGCTTTCTTGAACGCATTAGTTTCCTATCAAGGACAAAAGTTCATCGAAAGACTTGCTTCAAGATGAATTATCTATGATTCTTAAAACCGTCTGAGGTCTTCAATTACTGCTTGTGTCAGGAGGGATCAAGTCAAGGGTAGAAAATTCCTTTTAGTGTTCAGGGGCTTCTATCATGACCAGCTCTCTGTGGGCTTTACCCACACTTTCTGGTACCGGCGGAGTTTTAAAACAAAAGCCTGACAACTGACCGATCGGATCACTAGAAAACTTGAGTCATATTCCTACATGGTCCTGACAGGGACAAAAAGCACTGACTTCACAACAAAGTGACAAGTAATAAATGACCTTACAACGACGCTTTTATAGACCTGTTGAAGCTTTGCTCTGACAAACGCGGAGAGATAATTTACCACACTAGCAGACTGATGAATGCTGATTATAGTTGGATATCAATTATCTTTATATTCCACTCCAGATTTACTACAAGGGTTGAAAGTGCTGGCCATATTTACAAAGACCTACATAATAATAATTACCACACTTATTTACAGCTTTATTTTAATATCTGGGAATTATTAATAATACTTATACATTTTATAATCCTGTTCTGGTTGCATGATTATCTTGTGCCTACACTAAGTGGCCACTTTATTAGGTACACCAGCACAGTCTAATGCAGTCAAATACACCAGCTCTGGCCATAACATCTATCTCTACCAAGCTCTTACTGCAATGTTAATTTTTAAAGGCGGTATTGTATTTGACTACATACTATGGAGAGATGGTTCTTAAGTATTTGTCCGCTATGATTATATTCAGTGCAGGTATCATTTCATCTACCGTAAAATTTCATGTATCTGACTTGTAGGCAGGACCTCTGGCTATTTTACATAAACACTCCCACAGCTGGATGTGGTAACAATTATCTAGCATCATCAATGACTCAGTGTCTCAGCGTGGCAAGACGGCACAAAGAAAACGAGACCAGGCAAAAGTTGCTTTGTGATTCAGGCTCCAGTTTGTGTACTGGTTAAAAAAACAAAAAAAAAAACAAAAAACAAAAAAAAACAGCCTTAAGCTTAAAACTGCCAATGCATGCTGTTACTCACAGCTGCACAATATGCTAAAGGGTTAACAATAGGCAGAAGATTGTGCTGCTGATTGCGATATATGCACACAAAACTGCCTTTGTAGATTTAGAGCTGTTTTAGACAGTTTAAGACTACATATTAAATAGTTATGTATTAACGGATTTAGAAAGATTTGTTCAATGGGTCATTACACGAGATGACACGGACACCACCCTTCCTACATTTGAAGTTTACTTTTGCACTTAAATTTCCATACTTAATATGTTCCTTTAACACAGTTTTCTGATCCGCTTCACTTCATTCACCGAAAAATTTATTAATCAACTTATATCATGCAACAGGTTAAACTCAAACTCAAACTCAACGCCTCCACACTCATGATGTGTCTGTGGCTGCTTCACAGTGAAATCCACTCCATCGCCAATCATTCCACACTAAACACTTTGGAGGACTTAGGTTTTTGCATTTTTTTTCCATTTAGCATCCTAACATTGTATGTGAAGATTCAGGCTCTTTAAGAAGAACAGCTTTTTCCCCCCACAGGAGACCTTGTAACCTGTTATTTCCCAGGTCCTCTGTCTTCCAGCTATTTTCCTGGAATCTTTCCTCATGTCCAAAGTTCTTGCTCAGACAGAAAATGCACATCACTGAGCTGCTTTATGCTACCAGTCTGTCCAGTGGAAGTTAGGTAGAAATATGTCTAAGTGTAACTGCAGAGGCTGTGTAGTATCACAGTGTGGCATAGTTTTTGATGATGCTGATGATGATGATCATCATCATCATCACCAGTTCTGAAGGAATTTCCAATGCAGCTGAAAGCTACAGGTGAGCATATGCAGCATAAACGTCAGTTAAATTAATATTTAGTGATTACGGAGCACCTTTGTAATGTATGGCAGTTCTTTCTAGGAAATGCTGATGACTATGGACATCGGTTTATATACAATTTTTTTATTTATCTAACACATAATTCCCTTTTTTTTTTTAATAAACTCAAGTATAACAAGCAGGTATTTAATAACTGTAGCAACTAACACTTTATCCAAACTCTGTGGACATTTCTTGGAACTATCCTGGCAAAACTCCTCTTACTTCTGTGGAAATTACAAGGAACATTTCCAGGAAAATTAGCTGGAAAATAAAGGACCCGTAAAACAAAGTGTTCCTCACAATGTTACTCAGAGACAAAGTGCTGAATTTATTCAGCGGGTTTGTGGAAAAAAAATTTTAAAAATAAAAGTACTGATAAACAGTTCATACTCCACCAGCAGTGGAGTGCACGTTGAAGTGGACCACAAAAGGTTTTATTTCTCATCTTTGTCCGGTAAATGCAACAACACGGCCGATTCTTATACCAACTCATGGAAAAGATGTTAAATTAGATCCCACATCGGCCTCGTGCTGAATGATTTACACACTACCAAGAATTTAGAAATGGTAGAAACTATCAATTTGATGGCAGTAACGAAAATAAGGCCTCAAAACCGGGAGTCACGTGCATGTGGGTCAAAAATTATCCTCCTAAGCCCGAACATATGTCCACATGGGGAGGGGCCGACAGAATTGAAGATTTAAAAAAAAAAGAAAAACAAACAAACAAACAAAAAACCCCAACCTGTCAGAGAGACATTGAATGCCACAAAATGAAAGGTGTGAAGGCCTACCTCTGAGGAGGAGAGGAAGGGATGGCCGGACCCTGAAATTGTCAGGTAGTTGTCACTGCCTCCGGGGAACTGAAACATTCAGGTGCACAAGTCAGGAAAAAGGGCCATTCTGACATTTCCCCCCTTTTATTGTCCAAAACTAGAATTAACAGGGACAATAAAACCATTCCTAAAAAAAAAAACAAAACAAAAAAAAAAAAGACAACAACCCAGACACAAAACCCCAACACACACACACACACACACACACACACACACACACTACACGAAGCACGCGACCTACAGCAGAGGCTCCATTAAACTCAAACAGGTAAGGTCTGCACGCCGAGGTGCGTTCAGCGGCAGCCTTCAGTCAGGGTCAAACGTGCACAGCCGATGCAAAAGAAGTGACATTGTGCCCGTCTGCGGGTGACAGACGTCAGGTGGAGTCACCTTGTTGTCGGAGTCAAATCCATTGAATGACTGCGGGTCCAGGAACTCCGGGTCGCCGTCGTGCTGCCCGGTACCGTCCGTTAAATCCGAATAAAAATTCAGGTCCATGTTTTCCTTCCTTTTCTTTTTTTTTCAGCCGGGCCTCATGTGTTAGCTACGGGGCAGCCCCTCTTCGATTCAACGAGATGTTACGCAATTAACCGAAAATTTCCCTGTGGCTTCGCCTCGGTTCGAGATTTAGTGGTTTCATGTAGCTACCGAGTGGAAACGCCGGACGCCGGACGCCGCGTCGAGATCAGCCGCGTTTCTAATGGAACCGCCGACGCCGACAGACCTGGCACGGACGCGGGGCTAGCTCACCCGAGCGAAGCATGTGTACGGCGGCGACCGTGCCAAAAATAACCTGCCCGCTGGCTGGCTAGCTACCGAGGTAACGTGGCTGTTACCCGTCTTTCCTGCTGACTTGTCCTAACGCGGTTTTAGCTTTAGCTGGCTTTGACGCAAGGCTGCGGTACTCCTCGCTGTCGCCGCCAGCCTGGCGCCCGTTTGTCTGTCGCCCCTCGAACGTCTCATCCGGAGCGGGCCGACGCGGCGACGGCGAACGTGGCGGACGAGCGGTCGGCGCTGCCCCGGAGGCTCTGGGTCGGCGGCGGCGGCGGCGGCGGCGGCGGCGGCCGTTTCTCGGTGTCTGACAGCGGCGGAAGACAGACCGAACCCCCCGTCTACGCTTCGCGTTGGCCCGGGCCAGGCCGCTCAGTGGAGCCGGAGACACCGATCGTGGGGGGCGGGGGAGGCGGGGCGGGACGAACCGGAGGCGGCCGAGCGAAACCGGGCTAACGCCGGATGTCGAGCTCCAAAATAAAACCGGATGGCTAACGGGGTACGTTTTAGGATTTAGTTGGTCCGGTTAGAACAAACAAACAAGCGAGCGAGCAAGCAAGCAAACAAAAACCAACACCAAAATATTTCCTATCCACGCCGTGGCCGGATTGACCCCTGAGTGGCACAGGCCCAGGGGCCAAAGCGGCCAGGGGGCCAATGTGCTGCAGCCTCTGTTCGAAGAGACTTGTCACCATCTCTTACCAAGGTCAATCAAGTGACCGCACAAATACGGCTTAAAAAAAAGAGACACGAAATGACAGATAAAGCATAAAATGCCAACGAGGAGACACAAAACAACCACAGGGCGACTCAGAAATGACTAGAGAGAGGCACCGAACACCCGCAGAGAGTCGGAACAACCACAGGGAGACTCAGGACTACAAACAGACTCAAAAAGACTACTAAAAGACACACAGCAACTACAAAGGGTTGCACAGCACCCTCCGAGAGACTCCAGATAACCACGGAGAAAATATGAACACCCAAAGGACTCACAAAATGGCCGCAAAACGCTCAAAACAAATAAAAAGAATCTCAAGAAGACCGGAAAAAGTACTCAAAACATCTACTCGTCTAATTTTACTTGTCCGTAATGAGGGACCCTTTTTCTCACAATTTGTACACTGGGGCAACATTTTTTTGTCGGGCCCCCGCTGACCTCCGACTACACATTGGAGTTTCATTATTTTCCAAGGCACCAAAAACCAAACAGTTGTTCTGAGATTAAATAACAAGCATTTTTCACTCTGCTCTGACATTTTATGCAATGAACAATCAACTGATTGTTCGGTGCTGCTGATAATGAAAGTAATTGTGGCAGTGGCCCCACAGTTCACCTATGATTGAGGAACACACCCGAGCTTTTCTGTTTGTTAATTAATTGATGTACAAAAAAAAAAATAAAGGTAATTTGATCACAAGTTGTACGCAGCTTTCCAAAAAATCAGCACAACATAAACTGAGTAAATAATAAATAATACAAACTAAAACAATTTGAGCTAGATTTGAGCTAGAGCTTGGTTTTGATACAGAGCAAGGGCCACGGGACCCAAATGTTAGGGAGTAAACCTGGGGCTTTTGGGGTCTATGGTGGTCTGGTACCCCTGGGAAACTGACTGTTTAGTTTGGATGGTAAATCAGCCTTGACCCCCTAACACAAAATTAGGGGCAAAATGACACCATGTTTTCTGTTTTGTCAGTCAATTTGGGTTAATTTGAGTAAACAAAAACTTACACCACAGGAGCAAATTATAAACTAAAATATTACTAGTAGATTTTGAAACAGGTTCCTCTGCAAGACTGGGCTTGATTATTAGGCAATAATACACTTCAGTTAGTGCTGTGTTTAAGTGCAGCAAATTCCTGAAGATGTTTGCAAACAAATTATTAAATTACAACTGATGCACAGACTAAGGGTTCTTGGGGCCCTGGGGCTTTTGCTTGCTTTTCACATTGGTAATCAAGCCTCGATCATTACTAGAGCTCAGCAGTATTGTATAGTCTTACTTTGCAATTATTGGTGTCAATGTTGACCAATAAGCAACAGAAATCTTCTGCAGGTTACAGAAATGCCCAAATGTTTAAGGTCTTATAGAAACTAATGTCAATAATTTTAGTCCATTACAGATCAAAAATTCATATCATGTTTATAATACGGGTCTGCCTCCACCACACTGATGTTCATTATACGCCAGTATTCATAATTATAATTATAGTCTGGATTTTTTTAATACACTTCTGTTTGACCTTGTTTTTCTTATTAACTTTCATAATTTTGATAAAATTTAGTTGGATTTGTCCAGTTCAGAGTTGAATTCTTTTATTACTTACTTTTATTATCATTTAATATTTCAATTATTTTCCAAAAATAACTGATTGGTCATTGCAGCTGTCATTGTCACCTTATGTTCCTTTATTACAAATTTGACGCCATTTAGTTGTAGTTGTGTTGTGTTATTGTCCACAGTTGTTACTAGTTAACTTTCTTATGACATTTACGGTATACAAAACAATTGTTAAATTTCCAGTCAGTGTAATGTATTTGAGAATTTAATTTCCTACCTTAATTTGCAAATACTTCTCCACAACTTCTTGGTGGCCAAATTAAAGGGATCCATATCAGAAACGTTTGATTATGGGTTTATGTTTATTAAAAATATAAACTGGGCGACATTTTTTACAACGTTATTAAAAGATTTTATATTCGTCGTTTTATTTTGAAGGCTATCACAGGAAGTCACCTGTCATTAGCTTCCCCACAAAGGAGTCGATCTGCTATAGTTGGTTACTTTAGATTTTTACAAACGTTTTAGCGTCTGAAATGCAGTTTATAAGTTAGTGAAATTTCCAATGATTCCATTTAACAATAAAACAAATAAAATTATATTTTGATGGAGTATATTTAACAAGTTGTTTAAGTTCCGGTTAGTAGCTTTAAACACCAGCGCATTATTAATTTACACCAAACCCCAGGTGTGTAGAATTAACTGTCTCTAAAGGGGAGAACAGAGGTGGTAAAGTTAAATAAAATATTTTAAAAAGGGGATAATAGAGAAGACAGCTTCGGCCGCTCGTAGCAACATTGTTGTGTTTGTGATAACCAAAGATCATGTTGTAGTTGATCATCACATACGAAGACAAACGTGATTCTTTTATTAAGTCAAAAGTTTCTAATGCTAACTACTCTTACCTCCATGCTCACCCCCGAAATCTGATTAATGTTTTTGTTTTATCCCACTTTTGTTAGTGAACTTCGCCCAGCACTGATTTCCTCAAATATCTCAACATGGCACCGGCTTCCGAATTGTACGTGCAAGTGGAAGTGACCTCATCACGCAAACAGGAAAAAAAGCCTTCCAAAATAAAAGGCATCTTAATTTGACAGCTGTCACATTACCAAGCAGCACTACAGATTAAAAGCCTTGTTTTCTAAATCGAAAAATAAATATACTTTGTTAGTGACAAAATTTTTCTTTCACTAGCGCAAAACTGAAATCAATTTTTTTTGAGGCATTTATATACAAAAAAAGACGACGGTCTTGCACAGAGCCTCCAAAAACAGTTTTTCTCAATTTACTGTATGTGACTCCTTTTGTTTAATCATTTGCAATTTTATTTTACTTTCTATGGACTAAATAAAATTAAAATTGGCAGCCATAGTGGGTTTTTTTGTGCGCGTTTTTGTAATAGTAAGCCAGTGGAGCAGGACATTAACAGGTCCCTTTGCTTCATGAAATTAGCTAATCTCAGTGTATAAATATGGTGTTTGTAAAAGTGTCTTCGGCTCCAAAAAGTTTGTAGTAAAACTGCTGAACTAGTCGAGTAGAAGAAAATATCAACAATAACATCTTCGATAATCAAATGAATGGTGGAAGTAATTTATCATGCAAAACATGGCAAACATTCGCTCAGTGTTATATCTTTGGGTTTTGGACTGTTGGTCCAACAGAACAAGCAATGTGTAGATGCTTCCTTTGGGCTTGGGAGGCTGTAGTGGGCATTTTTCACTATTTTCTGACAACTTGACTATTATTAGACTAAAAAGTTGATGAAACGCTAATCAACATGGTAACCAAAAATGAATCTAATTGTTAGTTGCAGCTCTCCTAGAATATATTTGGTTCTTTTCCAAAAGAAAATGAAAAAAATTAAAAGCTGACATTGTACAAAAATTTGTATTCATTCCATAGATAAAATAAATTCTTGCTTTGATCAAAAAAATAATAATTAAGGATTCTTAATGTATAGTCAAAAAATTAAGAAAAAAATGCTTGCTATAAGCGCAAGGTGACAAACCTAATTTAAAGAGAAAAGTAATAAATCTTCACATCTGAGAAGCTGTGGTTTATCTTTTACCTGATAAATGACTTTGACGATTAATTTGCCTTTAAATTGTTGTCTTGACAAAAAGGCTCCTCCATAACAGGAAAATGAATCTAATCATTCAACAAAACCAATATCAACCAGCAAAAACAGACATACGTATAACTTTTCTTTCAAAATTGCTTTATTTATTCCCATATTTTTCAAGCAAATTTTTTTATGATACCTTTTATATTAATGTAATTAAAAAAAGATAAAACTTGGGATTTTTTTTTTTCATTTATGTACAAGCAAAAAAACGTTTAGGAAATAACAATGAACAATGAAAGAATCCCTGCACGATAACACTGTAAAAAAAAAAAAAAAAAAAAGCATTAGAGTGGAATCAAACACCTCTAGTGTACAGCTCCTTACATTAGCAAATAGCTCAGGTTCACTCAGACACACACACACACACACACACACACACACACACACACAAACAAAGCAGGATGCAAGTAAGTAGGTGTATTTCAGGTGTACGGTGAGTTGGAGAGTTTCAGGGCACAAGTTCACACTACACAGCGCAGCCAATGTTCTCACTAGAGGGAACAGAAAACACCATTTTACTGTGTCAAATTAATACATGTATCATTCATACATTGCGCGCACACACATATATACACACTTCTCTTACAGACATTGACATCGACTTTGACAGCATGCAGTGCAGTGGTCCTCTCCACAAAGGTCCAGTGTTTCAACAATACTCTCCCTGAACTCTTCCCTTTCCGAGGCCCTCATGACAAAAACAACAAAACTTGCTCCTTCTCACTCACACACACACACACACACACACACACACACACACACACACACACACACAGTCTACACTAACGCACTAACTGGACGCACACAGTCCAACATGGAGCCAGTTTATGGCACAACAGAGAGAAGACCTCACACTGGTTTAATACAACTGATTTGTTTTCCCTGGGGTCCCGGTCGACGCTGATTGATCCATAAGTGTGTGCGTGTGGGTTTTTTTGTTTTTTAAAGACTGACTGCGTTACAGGTAAAGATGTGCCAGGTGGTGATTCTTAATCATTTCTGTCATTTATTCTCATCACATTATCTGCGCTCAACATAATGAGGCCCATTTCTGCAGAGAGAGACAAAAACATTAATTAAAAGTCAAACATGACGATTAAAAAAAACCCACAAAGTCAAAATTATGAGATAGCAGAAAATTATGATTTAAGAATTTTGACCTTTATCCAATAATTTTGACTTAGTATCACATGATTTTAGCTTTAGTGAAGAAAAATTTTGACTTATCTCATAATTATGACATTGCCTCACAACTTGTGTGAGATCTAGAAGTAAAAGATAAATCTCAGGAATTTGATTTTTTTTATCTTGTTTTAATTACAAAACTATAAATTCTGACTTTATATTTCAAAATGTATATTTTAGGTCAAAAACAAATTTAATTTTTATCCAATAATTTTAACCTACTGTCTCATTATTTGGACCAATATTATAAATTTGCATTAGCTGATCAAAATTTTGCCTCAGTAAACCAAATTTTTTTATTTTTGGTATCATAGTAGTTACTTTATATCTTTTAAATTTTATTATAATTTTGAGTCACTGTCTCAAAATTTTTTATCAATCTCAAATTTTTGAATGATCTTATAATTATGACTTCGGAAGTCAGAATTTTTGCTCATCAGGTCGTAGTTAGGATGGCTTCTTCTTTTATTTGAGGTAAGTCATAATATCTGTTATTTCATGACTAACTGATATGTCATTTTTTCTTTTTCCTGGCAGAAATGGTTTTCCCATACAGGAGAGCAGATTCTGAGAAACAACACACACAAGAATTAGAAAATAATTTAGAGTCGCTCAACTTTGAATTTCACTCCGGGATAAAACAAACTGAGGGTTTGTGCAAATATTAGTGGATATCAGAAGATAAGGGGCCAGTATTGATATGCGACCGATAACCATTTCTTTCTTCCATCTCCTTAAATGCGATATAAACTTTCAGGTCTGGAGATGGCACAAAAGCACACTGATATTCCTCACATGTAGCACTAAGCGGGTCTAAAGCTACTGACTCCTCCTTTGATGCAGTGTTAATTTTCCAGGTTTTTTTTCATATATGAAGCACAGGAACAGACTTTTCAACATGCTCTCAAACGCTCGGTTCAGACATTCGGGCTATGCTCAGAACGCTCACAACCGTTCCTAAAATATATTCTGTACAAAAAAACCAAACCAAAAAAAAAAACACACACACACACACACACAGTCTACACTAACGCACTAACTGGACGCACACAGTCCAACATGGAGCCAGTTTATGGCACAACAGAGAGAAGACCTCACACTGGTTTAATACAACTGATTTGTTTTCCCTGGGGTCCCGGTCGACGCTGATTGATCCATAAGTGTGTGCGTGTGGGTTTTTTTTGTTTTTTAAAGACTGACTGCGTTACAGGTAAAGATGTGCCAGGTGGTGATTCTTAATCATTTCTGTCATTTATTCTCATCACATTATCTGTGCTCAACATAATGAGGCCCATTTCTGCAGAGAGAGACAAAAACATTAATTAAAAGTCAAACATGACGATTAAAAAAAACCCACAAAGTCAAAATTATGATAGCAGAAAATTATGATTTAAGAATTTTGACCTTTATCCAATAATTTTGACTTAGTATCACATGATTTTAGCTTTAGTGAAGAAAAATTTTGACTTATCTCATAATTATGACATTGCCTCACAACTTGTGTGAGATCTAGAAGTAAAAGATAAATCTCAGATTTGATTTTTTTTTTTATCTTGTTTTAATTACAAAACCATAAATTCTGACTTTATATTTCAAAATGTATATTTTAGGTCAAAAAAACAAATTTTTTTATCCAATAATTTTAACTTACTGTCTCATTATTTGGACCAATATTATAAATTTGCATTAGCTGATCAAAATTTTGCCTCAGTAAACCAAATTTTTTTATTTTTGGTATCATAGTAGTTACTTTATATCTTTTAAATTTTATTATAATTTTGAGTCACTGTCTCAACATTTTTTATCAATCTCAAATTTTTGAATGATCTTATAATTATGACTTCGGAAGTCAGAATTTTTGCTCATCAGGTCGTAGTTAGGATGGCTTCTTCTTTTATTTGAGGTAAGTCATAATATCTGTTATTTCATGACTAACTGATATGTCATTTTTTCTTTTTCCTGGCAGAAATGGTTTTCCCATACAGGAGAGCAGATTCTGAGAAACAACACACACAAGAATTAGAAAATAATTTAGAGTCGCTCAACTTTGAATTTCACTCCGGGATAAAACAAACTGAGGGTTTGTGCAAATATTAGTGGATATCAGAAGATAAGGGGCCAGTATTGATATGCGACCGATAACCATTTCTTTCTTCCATCTCCTTAAATGCGATATAAACTTTCAGGTCTGGAGATGGCACAAAAGCACACTGATATTCCTCACATGTAGCACTAAGCGGGTCTAAAGCTACTGACTCCTCCTTTGATGCAGTGTTAATTTTCCAGGTTTTTTTTCATATATGAAGCACAGGAACAGACTTTTCAACATGCTCTCAAACGCTCGGTTCAGACATTCGGGCTATGCTCAGAACGCTCACAACCGTTCCTAAAATATATTCTGTACAAAAAAACCAAACCAAAAAAAAAAAAAAAAGCGACCCTGAGTCTCGTCAGTGCGACGGCAGCTCCGCCCGGGAACGCCCCCGCCGCCCTGACACCCTCGCTCCTAATGCAACGCTGGTCCCTTCTGCGATAAAAACCAATCCTCTTTCACATGGATGACTTTCACACATGCATACACACAGACACGCTCTTGGGTTTGCTTTTTTTTGTTTGTTTGTTTGTTTGTTGGGTTTTGTTTGTTTGTTCGGGGTTTTCTTTTTGCTCATTTGTGGAATAGTGTTGGCAATACTGTAGCTCAACAACAAGTAGAAAGGAAACCCTGGTCATGACGGTGACGTGTAAATATGAAGGGAAAAGGGCTAAAGAGGTTGGGCGGGGTGTTGGGACGCTGCAGCCGATGACGGTCTTCCCCTTATGCCCCCCCCGGACACTTCTGTGTGACCAGCCGCTTCTTTAACGCTGAATCTCTCCGTTTTTTTCACCCCGATCAGGAATAGATGGTGATGACTTCGCTTCCTCCGCCTCTGACCAACAGGACACGCTCCAGCCCTTCTGTTAAGACCTCAAGGAACTCCATGTCTAGGCAGCGAGTCAAGGAACATCTTTCGCACCGAGCAAAGAGAACATCACAAACTCCCCCACGTCAAGGCCTCCTCCTGAGGGTCTCCTCTTGTTTAGTTAAAAGTCAAAGCGATGCTGTTTGAAAATACAAATAAAGCATAAATCTAACCCATCTCTTCCTTGTCTAAGTGTGTAAATTAAGCAGCCAAATGGGTCTATGACAGAAAAAAATGTTTGATTTTTCATTTTTTCCTAAATGTACTTCAGGGTCTGAAATACAAGAGCAGTGCTGCGTCTTTATTTCCATGTTTTCCACATGGATCATCAACAGGTGATGTTGCCAACTTTCTGCCTCCATCAGGCACCTTTAGCCTCCCCCTTTAAGAACAGTTTCATGTATGTGGACATCAAGTGGGTATTTAAAAGGCCTTTTATGTGAATCTTGTTTTAAAACACATCAGCCAGACATGGAATGTTCAACCAACTCTAATCTTAACTTATTTCGTTGACTCACTGCAGCTGATAAAAACTGTTGTCACTTCAGATGGAAAAAATTGATGGTCGCCACCTAAGAGAGAGATTGGCATTGATTTAAAAATTATCTTAAAAATGAGCTGAATTCACTGAATTCTTCTATGTATCTTAGAAGCAAGCTGCAAGGTGTTCTACAAAAATATTTGTATCATTCTAACCCCAATGGCATGGCTGTAGACTAAAGTCGATTTGAACGCTGAGGCTAAGAGCGACTGAACGTGTCGCTTTCCACCCTTGGCGATAAGGATACAGTTCTCATCTCCCTCTGTGTTCTTCGGGGGTCCCGGCATGTTGAGCAGGACGAGTCGAGCTTCGTGGGATTTGTTGACGATCACCTCGTTGAGTTTGACGGCGGTGTGCATCCGCCTGACATTGGAGTGGTCCCTGGATGGGGGGAGGGGAAAAGAAAAAGAAAAAAAAAAAGAAAAAAGGTGAATCAATCCACTTGTTTTTTTACCTGCTGTGCTGAGAGAAACATCGGTACTCCCACTTACGGCCTGATGCTGAGCATGTCCCTGAAGCCCTCGGGTGTGGAGCAGCCGGAATGCGTGGCTCTGTACTGCGAGGTCTTCTCTTTGGTCCAGGTCATCTGCACCCGACGGTGGTGCTCAGAGCCGCTGCCGCCGCCGCCTCCGCCGCTCGCCACCCTGTCCCGCTCGCCGCCGTCCGTGTCGTCGTCGTCATCCGAGCCGATGCTGGTCAGACGCAGCATGGAGTTACGGTCCTTCACCAGCTGGGCCTGGTTCGGTAGACGGACAGACGCAAACATGTTCTCTCTCGTCGCCCATTCGACCGTTTTTCTACCTTATTCGATGTCTCCCTCCTCTACACCACTTCTCTCCCTTCCCCAACTCCTTACTCCTGTCTCTCTCACTCTATCTGTCCCTTTGTACCTGTCTGTCTCTGTTTCCTTTGCAGGTGTTTGAGGGGACTCCAATACTCCTGTACCTGGGGGAAAGATACACCTACAGACAACACAAAGTCACCTAACTTGCTAAAAACAAAACAATGGCCATTCTACTCTAGTAGAAGCACTGGAGGGGAACTACAGGGACACAACAGCGTTAGTGCTCAGGTTTTCTGAATAAGGCAGACCTGAGTCAAAAGGCACTTGAAATGAGAGTTGAAAAAGGAAATGAGAGTTGACAAAGAGTCAAAAGGGGGATGAATGGAGGAGGGAAAAGAGTGACACAGAAATGAAAGAGTGGAAGCAGAGTAGAGAGAAATCTCTCTGCTCTGACATTTTTTTTTTTATGAAGAATAGCCCATTTGACCCAGGTCAGAATATATTAAGTTACTAGATTAAACTGGACAAATTTTTAATTGAATCCTTCAGATAAAAAAAAAAAAATACCTTAATATGACATAGCTGAAATCTTTAGACGAACAATGATTTGGAATCTCATCGTTTTAACATAGGAGAGTAATAAATGTGAAATCTAGTCCTGATAATAGTTTCATGGATTCTGGATGATTCAGGTTGATACTGATACTACTATAAATATTCGAGATTTTCCAATCGCAAACTAGGAGCCAATGGTAGAAGGACATTTTTCAGTGTAAGAATCAATTTGTCAATGCTCTGCGATAAAAAATAAATGAATGAATGAATGAACTATGTATAGTCACTGTCTCTAGCAATCCTATTACTTATCGGCTGACATATACACCAATAAAAATTTAGTAGCAGTAAGCTAATGTTTGTCAGTCTGTGGGGATTCAGTGTTTCGGTCCAGGACCCTTCATCCTCTTCAATCTACCAATGTTTTCCAAAATGTGGAGTAAAAATTCTTGACAACGGATTTGGTGTCTTGAGAAAATGCATTCCAAATAACAGAAATAACAAATAACAAATGCTTTTTGTCTTTTTTTCTGAAGGATCCAGTTGCTTGGAGGTGTTCGCTGATCCGAACCGCGCGATCAGGAGAACCTCTTCGCTGTAACCATGTCCAGGACAACCACTACGTCTAAATTGCTCTACGTCGGTTGGCTGACGCATCACTACTGTGCAGCCAGTGGACTTACATCGTCAAAACTCCAGCGGACCCGCTGAGGAGACCAGTGGCAGAGGGAGACAACATTAGCTTTAAAAGTCAAGCTGAACGTGAGATGCTGTTCATGTCGTTTCACTGCAAAAAATGACATTTCTGTGTCGCTGCCTTGTGTCAATGAATGTAATATAATGCAAATATTTAGGCTCTTTGCTCAATTTTAAAATCAAAATCCTGATATTTTCTATTCCTGTAACACCTCATCGTCTGGATTGACATATTTTGCTCTCAGCAGCAAACCACAAATTTCAGTCTTCTGATCACATCTTTTGTGCGTCGAATCAACTCCTGCATGTCAGACTCTAACAACAACTTCTATGTGGAAACTTTGAAAGGAAAGAATGATCTCAAAGTCGTTTCATTGACCTTTAGAGAGCAAGTATTCTCAGTTTGCTCGTACGGAGACAGCTATTGATTCCAAACCTTTTCCACCGTGTCATTTCTCGATTGGATTTAAGTTCAGCCAATTCTGATTTATTGTAAGTATTCCTACAGCTAAATATAGTGTATTTATGTGTGTTCTTTATATCTTCCACCTACCTTTACCAGAGGGAACTCATCACTTTTAACTTTACACAGACTAGTGCAGGTTTGGTTTTTACATTTTTAGGGACATTTTTGAAATCTGATAGTTACACGTATAAGAGTTCACACACGTGTTTTGGATTCTGCAAAATTTTTGCTTTACATTTGCGTGTAACATTTGCCTCCAAAAGGATTTTTCCCATTTTCCCCCCAATTATTTTACATTTCAATAATTTAATTTACAGACATAACTTACATTCAAAAAATGATAAAAAAAAAAAAAAAAGCAGCAGATTTTAAGTAATTAACGAGAAAACCAGGGGTATCCAACAGGTGAAAATGTGCAGCTGTCTGTATGCTACTGTATCTTTTAACCACCTGAACAATGTCCTGTACAATTTATATTTCATGGAAACTGATGACCTTACAGCCGGCCATGACCACTGACCTCACCTGAGACCTCGTAGCGGCACCTGCCTCTGGCCTACTGCTGCTGCTACCGGGGTTTCCCTGACAAAATGATGCACGACATTTACAGACAAATCAGATGCGAGTGTGTTAAGGCTGATCTTGCATACAACCCTTAATAATGACCCAAATCCAATCCCTTAATCAGGGACTGATCCATCACCAGGACTGACTGGTGGAGACACTTTAGGGAATTGTCCTGGCTGCTCGTATGCAAGTCTAAAAACCGTTTTATTTCTTTTGCACAGGAATGTTTTCCGTTGACCGAACCTCACCTCTTTTTCCCGGTCTGATTTTGACAGTCGCATCTGTCTGAGCATCTGAGATCTTTGCTCCATCATCAGGGTCCTTTCATAGGTGTAAGCACTGATGTCGCTGTCATGCTGAGGGAAGAAGAGAAGAAGGAAGTGAAAAGACAAGTAAGAGGAAAGAAAATGTGTTGAGATGAGCATGGTTGTACTCACTGGTTACTGCTGCTCAGTAGTTAAGCCAATTGCTGTTAGAACTTAATTTTAAATTCTAGAGGGAACCCCAAAGTTTCCAAACACTAAAAATGTGTCACATTGAATTTTGGGGAAATGTGTATAAGTGAAGCACGAATTTCCCTTTTGTGGAATGGTGCATCTATAAAAAGACAGTCTGTAGGATCATTTTACCAAGTTTGAAGGTGGTGAGGGACAACTACCAAAATATAATTATAATATTAAAATATTAAAGAGCCCTGACTTTATCGCCAGTGCTTCGCATGAAACACAATTCAATCAACTTCAGTTAAACGATGACCGGCGCAGCGAGCAGCATACCATCTCCACTACCTCCACCTCAGCCTCAATGCGGAGGTGATAGAGGAAGGTTGCCAGGTCCTTCTTCATCTGGATTGAATTATCCTCCATCTGGGCCACTGTGAAGATTCGCATTCCGCATTTACGCCACACCTGGGGAGGGGAGAACGGCGAAGCAGAGCGGTTAGAGGTGCAGAAATGTTCTCGATGTAGAAAATATTTTAATTTTTTTTTTTTTTAAACTAAAAGAGAGAAAAAAAATCTACCTTGTGCTGGCGCAGGAGGAAGGGCAGCAGCATTAGCATCCCCCCGTCATGGACGATCCACCAGACATCAATATAACCCTCTGTGCAGGGTTCACTATTTGTGGGGAACAGGGAGATGTTTTTGGGCACCAGCAGGGCCAGGTGTGCCGCTGTGGTCACCCGCACTGTGTCTGAGGAGAAGAGAGGGGGCACTGTTAGCCTGCTAACGTTGAAAGTAAAACTGAAATCTGTAGATCAGGTAAAGAAAAAGATCCTCTGTGCCGTTTAGGATTGTTTTCCATCCCCTTCCACTCACTGATGAAGGTCTTCCATGACTGCGGGTCCTCACTCTGCCTCCATGCATGAGGCCAGCCCATCACCACCGTGTTGGGTTTCATTCCTCCCAGGCCGCTGGACTGGATCATGTGGCTGATGCCCTCACGTGGTTTCTGGGCCACAATGCACTGACAGAAGCCCTTCACACGCTCCTTATCCATCAGGTGCTTTAGGGTCTGAAATAGCCGAAAAACAGCTATAAGATTGTGATGTTAAATGCCTTATTAGAGTTGGCTTATACCATTTTTTTTATTTTAATTCTCAGGGATTGTATTTAACATCACTGACTTTAGTCCAACTTCTCTCATTTACATGAAACTTTCCCCTGTTTTGTGGCCACTGTAACCCCTATAACAGCTTCCCACCTGTTCAGCGGCAAGGGCCTCGCCGTAGCTCTGCAGGAAGTTGCCGGAGACAACGGTGCCGACGATGGTCAGGCCCTTTCCTGCCTTAAGCTGGCTAGCAAATGTCAACAGGCGAGGGGACTTGACGTGGGCGTCCTCATCCAGCTTTAGTAACACTAACAGCTGGGGCCTAGAGAGGAAGAGGTGAGCCGACAAGCAGGGCATGGATTCCCCCCATATCGATATCAATAAGAGCATAGCTTCATCTATGAACAGGTTTTTCCTACATGTTCTAGGAAGTCACTATGGTAGAGATACTAAAGACTCTTTCAGTATAATATCAAGACTGAACCTTATTGCCGCTTTTGTTGTTTCACCTTCTGCATCTTTGACAATAACAATGCGGCCCCAGGGGCACAGGTCACTCTTATATAGCAAGTTTATTCTTGACCTAAAGTTTGGTATTTTCAGCAGCAGTAGAAAAAGGTGTATGTTCTTGTAAATAAGACCACTACACACACCAGCTAGCTACTGAGGTAACTTTAGTTGACCTGATTTCCTTGGTAAAATATCAGCTGACCGCCCGAGGCCCACAAGCAATGCACAATATATGCTAAAGTATATTAAGTCTACAGCTTAGACCAAATTATAACAACTTAAGATACAGGTTGAGAAAAAAGTGAGTGAAAAAATGAAATTAATGTGTTCACGTTGCGTCTCAGTACCTCCAGTTTTTGGTGTGCGGTGGTCCCTCCTCTAACCTCAGGAGGGCATAACGGGCGGCACTGAGCGAGAGGCCGCGGATCCCATCCCCCCACTCCTTCTCCGCTCTGACACACACACACACACACACACACACACACGGATACATGAGATATACAGTATATAAAGACATTTACTGTGTTATGCAATGTGTTTTCTGTTACCTCCCCCTGACAAACATCCACAAGAACAGAGGATTCACACTTGATATAAATAAAAATACAAAAACACACACTTTTACACACACCACTCCTGACCATGCTGTACATGTACAATCATGTGGGGTGGGGGTGGGGGTTGAGGGGCATAAGTCTCCATGGCAACATACCCGTGATACTCAATGTATTTGTAGATCATGCCTGCGATCACCATGGCAACAATTGCGTAGTACCAGGAAGATATGAACATGAGCGCCAGGCAGATAGTCATCCCCAGAAAGGACAAGGTCCTGGACACAGAAGAGCACCAGAGACACAGATCAGTGTGGGTGTTCATGTGTGTGGATTCATGTGTGTGTTTGTGTGTTTTGTAGTACCAGTGGTAGTAGGAAAAGCGCGGTCTCCAGTTGGGTGTCCTCAGGAGGGTCTGGAGGGCACAGGCCAGGTTTACAAATAGATAACACATAAGGAAGAACCTAGATGGAGAGAAAATTAATCAATCATTCTTATAGCAAAAGTGTACGATGCTTAGGAGTGAGACAGACAGACAGACAGACAGACTGACAGACACACACACACGCACGCACACACACACACAGATGTGTCTCACATCGTTAGGATGGGGGCCACCAGGTCCAGTGAGGCGATGAGAATCCCCAGTTCAGCAATCAGGGCCGTCAGCAGCAGGGCCCAGGTGGGCTCACCGTTAGTCTTCCCATGGCCAAACACCTGGAGGAAAAACACACGAACGGGGTGAAAATATGTCTTGAGTCAACAGGTGAATCACACTGGAAGTAGTTTAAAGGCACAGTTCACATAGTAAAGCTGTATCTCACCTGTGACCTGTTCAGACACCTTCACAGGGTTTTCTGCAGGGTTTAGAATTTCTAATACCACATAAAATGTTGACTTTTTTCTTTTTTTTTTTTTTTACAGTCCTACCAGTCAAAGAATGATGGAAAACCAGTAGGAACAATAAGGCCTCCAACTATTAATTAACTAATTGTTGCTAATTGTTTACACACAGAGGGAAATATACGTGTTCACTACTAGGTCTGTCGATTGTTATATTCATCCGTGTTATTGTACAGTTTGAGTGCAGCAAAACAAACGTCACTGGGCTCCACAACTTAAGCATGAGCGACAGAAAATACAGTATCTCCAAATCTCATCAAATTAAACCGACACTTCCTGAATAACTGGATCACACTTCCATTCAGAGGAAACAGTGTCTTCCTGAATGCTCTGTCTGTTTTTTGCGTTTCATTCTCACTTTCAGTTAAAGGTGGACATTGTTATGATCTAGTTATGGGTTGTTGCATCAGCTAAGGAGACAGTTAACAACAACTGCCGTTTCAAATTGAATCCCCTATAATTAAAAATAAATATATGCAGCTCAAACCCGGAGGAAGGGGATGATGTTGTCCTTGGCGATTGCCTGCAGGAGTCGGGGAGCGCCGGTCAGCGACTGGAGGCCTGCGCCACATGTTGAGAAGAAAGAGCCAATCACAATGACCCAGTGGCTGGGCCAGGCCAGAGTCCCCACCACTAGCCTTCCTTTTACTGAGTCGCCAAACCTGCAGGAGGCAATCACATGTCAAACTCTAAAAAGATTTTAACAGCGGTGGAAAAAAATATTACAGCTCCTCTTTTTTAATAGAGCACACACAACAAAATAATCTCTCCCACATTTAACAGGACATAACAAACACACATATTTTATATATATTTAAAAAAAAAAAACAAAACAGACAGAGAGGAGCAGATGTACTGACTTGTCTCTGAGGACAACCCCATCGATGCAGGCTCCAAACAAAACAACGCTGCTCAGGTCTGGATGGAGAGTGCTCAGGAAAACAACACCCAGCAGTCGAATCAAATCAAATGTAACCTAAGCGCCTTTTAGAGATAACACTACCATAAATCAACAGGTTAGCTATGGCCGCTGTCACAAAATGATGCAGGAAAAAATGTGAAATAGAGAGCAATTCGAAAAGTCAAAAGAAAAGGCAGACAGACTGTTTCCTAAACAATACAGTGTAAAGTTGACCTATAAAAATTCCCCGATTATCATGAAATATTAGGATCTAATAGTTGGTTCATAACATGATCTAAGCACTTCATTGTTGATGTGCAGAGGGAAGCAAGTATTTGTTTAGACAATAGCACAGTGCTGCATTGCACTGAGTTGTGATTCTAACTCACTTGAGACAAAAATGTGTGAATGGTGCTTTGAGCTGTTGTTGGCTCAGATCGCATTGGTGTCCACTTAAAGTCGAAAGGATACAGACGATGGAAGTGGTGAGGATGGCGAGGATGGTTCCAATGGGGATTGAGCGCTGGGCATCTTTCAGGTCCCCCGACCGGTTGGAGCCTGCCATGATTCCTGGGGGAAAAGAAGACGATCATTACAATTAATAGGGGATTATTTATACAAAAATCATTATTAGTATAACCCAGTGGTATTATTATGTATGAAATAGATTTGTGGCAAAAAAACAACTATATAGAGGCTGAGAACCCTCTGACATAAGCTTTAATATTATTCTTTTTTTTTTTAAATGTATCTGAAGAGTGAAGAAAAATCCATCTCTTTTGAGCCTTTTATAATTTCAAGATAAAGTATGTAACACAAACTAAACAGAATTGAGTTTCATTTTATTATACTGAGTTAGGAAAAAGAAATCCAAGAATAGACACCTGACAGAACAAGAGTCATTGATCCTGAAATGGCAACTGTTCCATGAGCAAGAATCAATATCACACCACTGTGCTCCTGTTGTCAACAAGGCACTTTCATAACAGAATGATGCAAACAATTATGTCCACATTTCCTAAGCACTGTGTATTTCTGTTTGCAAGTTGGCCTTTAACACAGCTGGTTGAGTATTTGAGGAAGAGTGAGAAAAAGAAAAAAAATGAGTATGTACCTGTGACAGATGGGAAGAAGATGCCCACCAGCAGCGTGAAGGAGGTGGTGATGTCAGCAAATACGTACGGCTGGTGCATGGATGCTGGATGTGCAAGGTGAGAGGAGTTGAGGGTGCCTTTCTCCACCACGTCCCCTTTGCTGAGGTAGGAGCTCCACACATTCTCTGTGAGGACGAGATTCAATGTGAGCTGGTTGGCAGGAGAATGTATTTATTAATTATTCATCCTTGTAAACTGCATCTGAGTTACTGATGTTCATCAAAACAAATGTGGACAGCAGATGTGATTCTGCTGAAGCAGCAGCAGCAGCAGCAGCAGCAGCAGCAGCAGCAGCAGCTACTACTACTACCACTACTACTACTACTACTACAACCACCACCACCACCACATGCAGAGTCAAGTACTTGTAGCCATGTACAGTTTGGGTTAACACAGATGTCCCCTCTCAAGATTTATGACTGCAGAGACCCTCACAGAGATGAGTAGATATTATCTATGGACATAATTTATGTATCGGACCCTTCCAGCTATGTGGATGCAGAAAGTGTTATTTGAGGAATGCAGTTTTCATGTGTAGATAAATGAGTAGAGCACAGCATCAAATATGACTTAAATAGAGTGACATTAAAACACCCTTTTGCTTTATGGCTGAGAGTTACATGAGAAGATGGATTCCAATCCCATGTATACATGCCAACACAGCTCAATGCACAGGTAAAAAAAAAATTGCCTGCAAGCACCTCTAAAAATCACTAATTAACATGTTACAAAAAAAAAGAAAAACAAGATTTTTTAAAATGTATACAGAAAACAAAGTGCAAACTGATAGTGAATTTCCTCTAAGTAGGGATAAAATTCATTGTGGATTAGTGCCACCAAAGAGAGGCAGAATTTTATTGTATGTGGGAAAAAAAAAGTAATTTTCACAATCTGTAAACCAATTTTAATTGAAAATGTAAAAACACTTGATATAAATATATACCCATTGTACCAAAATACTTTCTATATCTAAGAATTCCAATATGTCCACGCATACTACATGTAACACACACAAGAACACACTCTACCTGAAATGATCCCACTGGCCAGCCCAGGGATCCCTTTAATCGTAGAAAAATTGTTGGACATGAAGTATTCATCGCAGGAGGAGTTGAGCGCCGGGCCCTGGCAAAACTGCTTCCAGAGATATGTGGTCTTCTCCTCAGGAGCAGGGACATGGCTGGGGTCAGAGGTCGGGCCTGCTGTGCTGTTTTCTGTCGAGAGAGACGCAGTATGTCAAGAAAAAAAATGGGACAGACGTAACTGAGCAGGCTAATACCAGTGCTCTTCCTCCGCTACCCACCATTAGTAATCGTGATGTTGAGATCCTTTTTCTCCCCTGCAGGAATGGTTTTTTCACAAAGGTTGTCTAAAATTTCATGACCGTTGATGGTTCTGTTTCCCAGTATGCACACGCTGCAGAGAGAAGCCCAGTCAGTCAGTCAAGACCCTGAGAGTTCAAAGGACTGGTCAGCAAGGTGTTCTTGCACACACACAATCGGTACTTACTCGAAATCAGATGGTTTGAAGGCGGAAACCAGCGCTCCGATATAGATGGAAACAATGGAGACGATTACACAGGCCAGGAAAATGGAGGCCAACTTGTTGACATACTTCACACCCACAAAGACCAGCAAGGACATCAGGAGGAGACAGATCGAGCCGTAGACCCGCATGTTGTTCAACATGGCCGCCCCTTCACCTTCTGGGAACTTTGACTCAAAAATGGCTGCTTTGGGTGCTATGTACATCTGGGGATTTGGGGGGGGGGGCACACTACATTAATTTAATGCAAAAACTTTACGAATCTAATCGGAAAGTGAAAATACAAGACATATAATCATGCAGATATTTTTAGGGCCATAAAAAACTAATTTTAATGGGTTTCTAACAGCAAAAATCAGTGTTGTGGGATGAGTTAGTGTCCATCTACCTCCAGCTACTCTGGCCATGACTTGTCAGAGCCCAATGAATCTGTGGCTGTGCTGCGATCCATTACTATTAAAAGATTGTCTTTTAAATATCTTCAACCAGAACCTAACATTTATTTCTTAAAGCTCTTGCACTCAAGAAAATCTGATGGACAAGGGGGTCATATCATTAACTGACTTTGAAAGAGGCAACAATCCTGCTCACTAAAATTCAACTTGTGAATTTTACCTCATGAAAGATGGTCTGGGGACAGTCATGTCTTAAAGTGAAAAAAATTGCTTGACAGTATGCAGGATTTTTTTGGTTCTTGCAACTCTTGCCACATAAAATTCAGACCTTGCAGCAGTAATTTTTTAAGCAACTGTTGAGCAACGCTGCAATGCGCAGTTCACTGATACATTTGTTTGGTTTTAATAATTCCAAGGCAACTATGGCATGAAGCAACTTTTTTTTTTTTTTTTTTAATCATATTATAGAATGAAAAGTAGTACTACAGGACAGTTTGATTATTATCATCATCATCTCATTTACCATGGAATTTTTTGATTATTATCAGTTGAGGAACCAAAGCTGTCCTGAAGTACTGATGCTACATATATTTAATATTACAAGAGGAAACCTGGAGAAAGTGTGATAATGCTAATGAAAAATGATAACAGACATAATGGTGGTGAAAGGCAAATACCAATGTGCACCAATAGTAATGATAAACATGAGAGGGAGGAGGCCAAAACCCACCAGAAGGATCTCGATGGCTCCCAGGATGTACATGGCTCCTGCGAAGGTGGTGCCCAAGTAGAAACACAGGCCCACGGCCCCCCCAAACTCTGGCCCCAGGGAGCGGCTAATCATGAAGTAGGAGCCTCCCGCTGAAGGAGGGGGGAGGGGGGAAGGGGAGAGAGAGAAAGAGAGACAGATAGAAGGAAGGAGAGAGGGAGAGCAGGGCAGGTTGGAGAGGGAGAGAAAGAAGGATGGCAGAAGAATAAGAAAGAAAGAAAAAAAAACAAGATTGTAAAGAGAAGAGAAGGAAAGAATGGAGAAGGGGAGGGACAAGAGGAGGTGGTGGGACATAGAGAGAGAGAGAGGGGGATGGTTGGTTAGTAACATTATGATGTTAGGAGGTAAAGGGAGAGAAAAGGGGACAGCTGATGAGAGAAGTCATCCTATGCTTGTAGAAATAAGCATAATGTTCTACATGACACAGTAAGAAGACAGAGCAGATATCTGGTCAAATCATATCTGCAAATGACTATTTACAGCTGTTTTTGTGCCTCACTCATCGTACAGGACTGGGTTTGGTTCACTGGATCTGAAGCTAACCCCTGCCTGTGGTTAACGGCTGGTTACCAAACCTAAAACTGTCCTGGCTCCGACCAAAACGGGTCAGTAGCACTCAATCATGAAAATAATTCCCTCAGCCCAACATCACGTCCATTCATTAGCATTTGGTAATTGCTTCCTGATTTAGGGTTGATTTTTTGTGCATCAGTAGCATTATAGAGCTACTTGTTCTAAATCAGTTAAGATTGACGAATCAATTCTTTGTCAACTGTGGTTGACAGGGTCGCTGTGGTAGCAGCTGCTAGGAGAAGTTTACTCAGTTTCTTTTTAAAACGCTGATCAGAGAAATGTGTTGATTAATGAGATTTTATTTCTGCAAGTCAACTTACAACAACTTGTGCAACTGCATCAGTCTCAGCCAGGTTTCTTTGTCATTTTTCAATGACTATTTTTATGCATCTAGCTAGGCAGCTGGCTAGCCTTGTAAGAAGATGACATCCCTATTCTTAATACAGCCAACTAAGCCAAATAGATTAATTGTTTCTCCAACCAGGGAAAAAGCCAGACATGTGTGGGCAGTGGTTCAGAAATCTGGAACCAGGCTATCAGAATAATACTTTTATCATCTTTATCAAAAGTCAAACATTGCATTGGCACAGTTTCAAAATAAACCCAGCCCTAATTGTGTTAAACTTACTGACACACACAGCAATTCTCTATTCAACTAGTACTCCAAGTGAGCTCAAATAAACAGTCAGGATTCATTTGCTGATATAATTTGAACCAGTTATAAACGGATTATATGAGGGAGTCATAAAGTAAGAGCGACTACAAATTCGCTACAGACTGAAAGTCAAGAATTCAGTGTTTGGTTTCCGAAGTGCAGGCTCCCAGAGGTATTTCCCATACAGTGGACAAACACACCAGGTGTGATAACCTGGATGAACTCCACCGCCCTAACCGTCGCCAAGACGTCCCTGAACGAGGCGAGCGTGCTCCAAAAAACAAACAAACAAAAAATTCTCTCCACACAACAATTCAACTCAAAACATAAAAAAATAACAACAAAACTCAGTTAGCCCAACTGCAGATGAATTTTTTTTTAAATACCTGAGCTGTATTTGGGAAGCCAAACACTTTTGATTACTCCTTTACATTAACCACGGTAAACTACATACACACAGTATTAACTACCATCTGACACTAGATGGTGAGAGACCATGAGAAAAAAAAAAAGAGGGCATGAAATGAAATGTCTGATGCCAAACAAGGAATGTTAGACATTAATTCTCTATGTTACCTACCCAGGGTTTTTCTTTCTACATTCAATCATTGAAATGTCACATGCGAGTGGAAATTTCACACTACTCTGACATTTTGGACATTCAGCTCGAGGCTTTTCAGTGAAAAAGGTAAAGTCGATGGCGGATAAATATACTGGGTTTTTAAAATGTGAGTACAGGCAGAGAGGGAGAGGTAGACAGAAGGAGAGACGAGACAAACAGAGATAACACTCATTAGAGGAAACATTTGCACTTCATCGACACCACCACGGCTGGAAGATGAGAAGGAAAACTGGTGGTAAGCAACCTGGAAAAGTCAAAGGGACACCTATGGAGCTCGCTTGGCTTGGTAAAATCAAAACTGTTGCTGTGAAAATGGAGATTATTGTGGAAATAAGCTTTAGCTTTAGCTGTGAGAATTAGGGAGCAGATGATGCGTCGCATAATGGATGAAACATTCTGTCGGCCACAATTGCACGTCCTCAGCTCCGTCTTCGCTGGTTGGGTTTTACTGCAGCTTCACTGCAGAGCCACCAAGTTGGCTGAACCTCATTTTGCGGTGAAGCACACAAGTAGACAAACGTGAGTGACATGGAAGAGTGGAAGCCCACAGACACAAACTGCAGCACTGTGAGAAAACCGTAACTCTTTTAAATGATAATCATCCGGTATTTATTACACCGGATTAAGCAAAATTATGCTTTTATCATGTGCTGAATCACAATCTTTCACTTAGTATGATCAGCGAACAAAAAAATGTCAAAATATGAATTTTGCAACTTAATCTTGGCTTTTTATATTTCAACACATAAATAATTTTCATGACAATTAACTTGTGGAATTAATAGTGATAGTGATAACCAACATCTGATGTATGAAGAACCACAGATCTTATTTATGTTAAAAAACTGTCGTAACATCATGATAAGTTGTGTGTCTAAGTTTAGTGAAGGAGGTCAGACCTGGGCCATTCAACCCACATGTATCGAAAGGATGAGAAGGAAAGACACAGAGGTAAAGGCGTACCTGGTACGACTCCATTAGTGGCAATGGCACTCATCGATATCGCAGTCAACATTGTCTGAAGAGGAGAGACAGATAAAGAGCACATTTAGACAGTTTTTTTCCCCCCATCATCTGTCCCATCATGCTTCCTATCTACAGAACCAGACACTCACACAGCAACAGCATATGAAGACGATGCAGAGGGCCTGCAGCACCCCAGCGGTCCCCACCACCCAGGTCAGCCGCAGGAACAGGATGACGCCGAAGATGTTCTGGAGGCAAGGCAGGTAAACACCCATGAACGTCCCCATCTGTGGCGACTGGAAGGTGCAGCAGAGAGGGGGAATAAAAATCAAGTCTGATTTATTAATGGAAGCAAATCCCAAGGATTGTACATGATGTTATTCCATTTGGACAATTTCCTCTTATTTCTACTTTTTCCTCCATGGTAACAGAGAGAAGCATAGACACACACATCCCCATGTGCCTCGTCATCAACACCATCTTCCATGTTCCAGATGTTCCATGTTCCATGTTCCTAAGCTGATTTCAACCTAGATGTCAGCTTATACTCTCTTATATAAAAGTGAATGTTTTCTATACAACTGAAGTATCAATGTCAATGTTGCATTCATATAACAGTCCCTTAGAGTGGCAGAGGCTGGATGTCTTAAACGCTTCTCCGTCACTTTCATCTACTGTATTTAAACTGTTTATAAATTTTCCCTGGCTCACTGTTGCAATAATTCATTATTTTTGCCCAAATACTTAAAATGATTATTCATCACAATAAGCATTTTAGATTATTCTTAAATTACTTTAAGCTATGCATTTAATTCCTTTAATTCCTTTACCCTTTACAATAAATTTTAACTGTTTCAACCATTTAGCACTTTGCTCTAGCTCGCTATTTCAACTAATTATTCCTTACTTTTAGCTTACTTTAAACTATATATTTCAACCAAGTGTCTATTACTTTAACTGAGTAGTTTAACCAATAATTCATTTTTTTGGCTAACCATTCGGACTGCGCTCAATCCCCCCCCCCCCCAAAAAAGTGCAATACATGGTGTTACGGCATCTCAGCAGCCTCAGGTTGGTGGGAGAGGAGTTCTGGGCTGTTAGCTTTTCATGGCTGCCACTTTACTAGTTACTGCGAAAAACATAAATCACTAAATATCAGCACTGCACCAATTTGTAAACGCGTCTGTTTTTTCCCTCCTTCACACAAACATGTGGATACATCTTCTAAAATATTCTTTTTAAATTAGCTGAGCTACTCCACAAAGTATCCCCCCTCCGGCAACTGCAGAAGTACCCCCCTGGAAATCACTGCGCTCCACCACCCTGATGCGCCAGCCTTATGCTAATGCTTTATTCCGGGCACGCCGCCTGGCCAGAAGGGAGGATTAAAAATGTTTTGGTTTAACATCCCCGGCCGTCTGCTGGCAGATGCGCCCAATCCTGAAAACGTACGGTCGGAACGGGTGGAAGTGCTGAGTTTCTCTGAACCACCACAGCGGACCGTCTTATCAGTGCCAGCCGGCTCCTTATCAGCTGGGGATTTCGGTGCAGATCAGGGTCACATCCTACTGTACTTTCGCTTGCAGACACCAAGTCGCAACAGCAACAGTTGAACATTAGTCAGTGAATCAATGAGCAAGTTAAATGTTCTATTTTTGATTAAAATTTTGTTTTACTCCTTTTCTTTTTATTCCTTTGTATCATTTCAGGTAGCACATTATGTAACGTCACTTAAGGGCCAATCATGCATCTCCGTACCTGTTACATCACAATGTGTTCCCACAATTATCACCTCAGTTATGACTGCTGTGGTGTAGGAACACTGCGCGGCGAGACAAAGTACATCTGGGATCATATACAATGTACAGGCGCTGTCATGGGCATAAAAGTCCTGCAGTACATATAAACAGACAACGTGTACATATTTTAGCTTTGCTGTAGCTGAATAATATTTTCATCCCATGATACAGGTATTTTATTCCACCAAAGGGTATCTTGATACTGTTTTTTATATGCATTACTGCGCTTTTATTCTTTTACCGTGTGTTTATGCCTTCCCCTTGATGAGTTTTAAAGCCTTTTGGCTTTTACAGCGATGAGTTTGGCAAACAAGACTCTGGTATACCTTGCTGGTTTTCTTCTTCTCGCCAATGCTCTCGGCCTCCTCGTGCTCCTTGGCCCCCTGTGTCAGGTTGGTGTAGTTTGCCAGGCGGCTGAGCAGAGAGGACACCTTCGGCCGAGTGTCCATCTCCTCCTGTGGGATGAGGAGAGAGGGGAGATGGGCGGGTGAAATAAGGAAGAAGGCAAAGGATGTCAGAAAAGGGGAGGTATGAGATAGCCAGGGGGATAAAGAAGAAGGGGGAATTGAGAGAGAAACACAGAGGAGGAAGGGAAGAAAGAAGAGAAAGAACAAGGACAAGGTAGCAAGATGACAGGGAAGCAACAAATGACTTAATGGAAGGAGAGTAAGTGGGTAAAGAAGAGAAAGGATGACCACCACAATGGAAGGAAACAGACAGGATATAAAAGAAAAGGCAATTCAGGAGGGAAAGGGGCATCTTAAATGGCTTGTTAAAAGTGGTTGGAGATAGAACATAGGGAACTACATAATCTATAAAAACTAAAATATCCACACCAAACAAGTGCCGGATTTTATTTTTGGCTGTAGTTTAGTAGAAAAAAATTATAGAATTGGCAAATAATCAGCCACCATTTGGAGGTTCTGTTTTTATCCATGTATCATAAAAAACAAGAAATGTGAACATTTGAAAGGAAAGCAGCAAACGTGACTGCAAGAGACCTTTAACTCAAACCAGAGATTAGAATGAGCTAAGTTTTATCAATGTTGCATTTCGAACCTCGAATAAGGCCAAGTTTCTGTCGTAGAAGTCATCATCATCCATCCCATGACTGTTGTTGATGTACACACTGGAGATTTTGGAATTTCCATCACCTAGACACAAATAAGGAGATTATAAAGCAGAGAGAGAGGAACAAAGGAGAAGAGCACACACGGCAGGACACCACCTTTAATACGTCTGGACACACCGGGGGCCATTTTCCTCACCGCCATGGATTTTTGTTTTGTTTTTTTTGGTGTCAGGTTGCACTTAGATTCATTCTAACTTTCCCCCTCTCGCACAACACACACACACACACACACACACACACACACACACACACACACACACACACACACACACACAGTATAGTACAGCAGTCACCATGTCACCAATTCGTTTCCACCTCAGTCAGCACAGACCACTGCATCAGCAGCACCTGAGTCAGCAACATCACTTCCCTTCCCCACTCCACCAGACTCACGACAACGCCAGCCGCATGCAGCGACACACTTGACAGGGGGACGCACATGTCACTTGCCTTGAGACCCGTGTCAAGCATGGGGTGTATGAAACAGAAAAAAAGCAGGACATTCTGTGGGGCAGTCAACTGTCACGTCACTTTCAGTTGTATTAGCTGGTTGGACATTGGAAAAAAATGTTGGTAGCCAAGTAAAGAAAGAAAGAAAGAAAAAAAAAGCTAGCATTTGGCTGGTGGGTGGTAACTTCCCATCCTGTTCACAGTCCTTCGTTCGGCCCAAGATAGTGAGTGTGAAACTGACTCCGCACCGACTCGCTGGTTAATATTGAGCGGCTGAAGCGCATCAGCCCGGCGGTAAAAGATTAACTAAGGGGCTGTTTGATCATTTGTTCTTGCGTAGAATAAAAAGGTGTCAGGATAAATACAGATACGTATCAGGGCGTGCACGCACGTTCCAGTGAATGTCAGCGAGATCGGGCAGTTCACACACAGGGACGTGGGATGTAACACTGGTATGTACGTCTAACCTGTTGATCAGGACAGTCCGGAGTCTCAGGGACAGCGACCAGCGTCTCGTGGGTGTGGACGCTTCCTGACTGCTTGGACCATCTCGGCTCAAACCCGGCAGACTGGACCGCTGCCTCATTACACTGACGTCTCTCCCTACCACTGAAGTCGCAACAGTGTTTATCCACCGTGGCTCTAGTGTTTATTCAATGAAGAGTCAATGCAGTGACATCTGTGCTAATTTCGGTAATCTGATGTGGAGCTGTTAACAGTCAGTTGGACAAAGCAAGACATATGAGCACACACCTTGGGCTCAACATTTATTTATATGGACCAAAGGGTTATTTGAGAAAATACTCTAAAAAGTAGTAAAAAAGAAAGAAAAGAAAATAATGTTTAGATAAATCCCCAGTTCTGAAGCAATTTTTTTTTAACTGCCAAAATGCTGCAGTTCCAGCTTCTCAACTTTGACAACTTTCGTAGAAGACTAAAAAGAACCCTTAGATAATCAAACAGTGCTCCAGCATTACTCTGTGTACAATGACACAGCTAAAAAAAAAGAAGAAGAAGAGGAAAAAAAAAAGGATAAAAGTGCAATGTTTCGACTCACAACATACAAGTTGACATAGTCTTTTTCTAATGACTCAAATGGACTTTTAAAGGGGCAGCCCTGTTGGCATTGGCCTCAAAAATTGGTTTGGGCCATGATCCAAAATTGTCCAGCATCACCTGTGAGTTATTAGTGCAGAAAAAAAAAAATAGCAGTCCTGTAAATACCTCTGTAAATGCCTCAGCTGCTGGACGGCAGTGTTCACACTCAACTTAACACAGAGGAACACAGCTGTGTGCAGTGTGCTCCGTGTGTGTGTGTGTGTGTGTGTGTTCATTCCCCAAGGGCAGTCCCTCACAAGAGATTACAACACCTCAGTATAATGCTTTTTTTTCCTGTATGTGTGCGTATTTGAGCAACCGGTGAAGGAGAAAACTACTGGAGCCAGATGTGTGAATTTGTTTGTGTATGTGTTTCCGTGCATGTGTGCTGTAAGGACAACAAATTCGACAGCTAACTTTATTTGTGTTAAAAATAATGGATCAAAGAGCATTTGACCTGTCTGAAAATAACTCTCCACTCCTCCTGCCTCCACTCCTCTTCATCGCCTCTCAGAACCTTGACTCATTCACATTAATGGCATCGTTTTTTTGTTTCTTTTTTTCCCTCGTCAGCTTGCTGGCCAGGGAGACGACGGCTCTGCTATTTCTGACATTTTTTGTGTGGGTTGATAGAAAGACGGGTAGGCTGTGCGGTCGCGTGTCCGACAGTTTCCCCTCTTTGTTTCGCTGCAGAAACAACCGAAGCATCACCACAGTCCGATCGAAACTTAATCGGATTAACAGGCTCAATTTCTATTTATGGAAGCTTATTAAAACAACGTGGGGCATCCTTACTACTATGCAACTGCTTAAGTGGATCAGTGCAGCTAATACAGTTACATCTCTCCACGGCTATAACCCTCTTGTTGAGCCTGTGAATCAGCACAGCTATTCTTAAAATACTTCTGGAAAGTGAATTACTGCCATCCAAATAACAACTGCAGTCCCAGAAGTCAGAAGAAAACAGTGGATTTTTTTTTTTGGTTTTCACGTCAAACTAGACAAGCAGTTAAAACCACGTGAGAAGGTTTCCATAGCCATCTTCACGTTAAGACCTAAATCACTTTATCTGCTCTGTAGGTGGGATGAACAGCAGTGGAGGAAGTGAAACCTACACTATGATCACAACATGTTTTGGTCCCATCACTGTTCTCATCGTCTGCAAAGTGAAGTAGTAGTGCCTTCGAAAGCTGTAGGTTTTGCTGCAGACCAACCCCCCCACCCACACACACTCACACAACCAACCCCACCCCACCACCAAGGAGTCAAGCTCTCGTTCAGGAAGCAAACTGGAGAGCTTAATGACCCAGAGAGCCATAAAAACCCATTTAAATACATCTTGTTAAACTTGAAACATGCATGATGACGAAACTAAAAGGAGCAGTTTTTACTTCTCATTAAACTGACATTTTGGACACAGAGCTGGTTGAGACCTTGCAAGCTTTATCATCTTTCTTGCCAGTCTGAGCCAGTGTGCTGCCTGTCCTGGGACATAGCATGACTGATTTCACAGTGGTTGTGTGCGAATTTCTGTGTTACGTCTGTAACCAATGAGCAGTTCTCTATGTTTGTGCCGTGAAAGCGAGCCAAAGCTCTGTGGGACAAAATTGACACACAGACGGATCCAAGCAAGAAGCTAATGCTTGAAAAAAATTTCAGATAAGCTTACAAGTCTTGCAAAGTGAGGTAAAGAAACTACATGATAAGAGTGTCTTTAGTGTTGCTTCTTATCCAATTGAGCCCAACGCCCCACCCCGGCGTCCTGGAGCCCTGCTGGTGTAGTGATTCTTTTTGCACGCGTTTTCCCTATTCGTATGCCTTTTTTGTATTTGTTACAATTCTGGATTTGGAGCGTGTTCCCCCTCAATTTTTGTTTGTTTGTTTGCTCTCGTATGTGCTTTGTCCTCACAGAGATCCAATAGGGACATTTTCCCCTGACTGCCGTTCTATTTTGTCTACAGAATTTCATGGGAATCCAGTGGCCACATGCTGCTCATATATGCAACGTCTCTCAATGCAGGACTCTAGACGGTCAGGTTAGGACAAGTTCTGTTCAGGCAGGTGGGATATTACCTGATTATTTCTCAGCTAGTGTGTCATGATAGAGGAGTGGCTGTCTTACATGTCTCAAACGTATGGATTAAACTGTCGGTAGCAATCTAAGCAGTTTAGATTAGGGATTACTTACAATAGAGTCACATGCTGTTACATAGAATAGATGTGTGATCTGTGTGCAAGAAGCATTCCAGTCAGGGCTTCTGTACCAACATAAAAGTGTGAACGAGCCTTATGAAGTAAAATTTAAACCAAAAAAAAAATTGCAATGTGCCCTTTGAAACCACAGTAACAACATATTATGTCTATTAGTGGGTTTTGTGTTGCATTGCACATGTTTGCTCTTCACCTTGCTCCAGGTTGCTATGGTCCGGCGTGTCGGTCCCCCCTCCTCCCACTGTGGTGGTGGTCAGGCTCCCCGACGCCTCGCTGAGCGGGTCACTCCGACTGACGCTCTCCCTGGAGCCGAAGCGAACACGGGCGCCCGAGCGCGAGCTGAGGTCAGGAGATGTGTCCGACAGCCCCGGGAGGTCCTCAGCCTTGGTGGGCGTCACCGTGAAACGCACCGATGCCATGACAGCTCACTTGGGAAAGTTAGACTGGGAGCGAAGAGGTGTTGTGTTGGGATGTAGGAGAAGAAGGACAGCTAGGGGGGTGTCACGGACTAGCTAGAGGGGGGCTGCGCTGACCTGAGCTAAGCTGTGCTAGGCTATGCGATCACCCAGTTGATGCTGAGGTAACGGCAGCCTCTACAATTTGTCCTTTTGCAGCTCAAGTTCTCCATTGACGCAAACTGGTCGTCTTCCACCAGGCATGTGAAAAGGAAAACGTACAACAGGCCTCTTCTTCTGCCTACAACTGTCAAATGTTTTTCCGTTGCGTTTGAAATGTAGCGGATTTAGTAATGCATAAGTGATACCAGCACAGTAGCATTAGTTCCTCTACTATAAATGTGTGTCTGTGTTGTTTCCACCTGCTATCAGAGATGCTAAGTACACAAACACAAAGAGGCGAGGGTGTCTCCTCTTGTAATTACAAGTTAAATCTTTTTTCTTCTTCTACATCAAACTGAAACAGTGTTTCTCCACTTTGTACAGTATCTTTTCTACCTATAGTGTGTCTTGATTCCTATGGATAAGGTTCAGGATAGCAGTTGTTAAATGTGTTAAACTCGTTTTTCACTCTGCCATTCCTCAAGTAAACAAAACTAAAATTTATCTGACATGCACCTTGGAGATAAAAGTCTTTCTATGGAAAGCACCCAACAGTAATGACAGCAAAGGCAGTGGAAGACATGGTCGAAAAAAAAAAAAAAAGGCATTGGTGCAGTAAGGCAGAGGATGGGAGAGGATGGGAGAGGATGGGAGAGGATGGGAGGGAATGATATAAGAGAGAGGAAGAAAAAAGAATAAAGCAGAAGTTAGTTTATACAGCAAACACTGGCCAAAATGTTTGTGTAAAGCTCCACAACATCTTAAAATGTAAGTAGGCTACGTGTGCTTTGAATAAAAATTAGGAAAACTGGCACAAGTCTTGTAGCCGGCATTTCAGATTTTTGCAAAATCTGAAATGGGATCTTGTGGTAGCATGTAGGGGTCATCGCCAAGCAGCCTCGGTGTCATGTGTTTACAATGCTTCCTCTGTAGTCCCATAAATTCATGCGCCATGGAAAGCTCAAAACAGAGCTCCAGTTTTTTGGATAAAAGGATTGTTGATTGTCCCTTTAAGTTCATCGCGGCATGATCCTAATTTAAAAAATAAATAAATAAATAAATATTCAACAAATACAGCCCCTGACACACCTTTCTACACAATAAAATGCCAATAAAACAGTGGCTACTATGTATATTGCATCCTTTCACTACAGATTCATCATTTTTGCCTACTTTATCGCCATATAGGTCTCTTTGTTCCTAAAGTGACACTAACCCTGGAAGGAAAACTGTATCTGGAGTTTCATCCATCAAACAACATGACAGCTCTCCAAACAAAGGAGGTGTAAAACAATAACCAGCATGAACCTCACTGTCTGCCCCTGTGCCTTTCAGGTGCACAGTCAACTTTGGAATTTACTCCGTCGTCTTGGAAGAGAAGTGACGAGACAGGTGGATACAGCTGGATTGTTGTTTTAGCATGCTTCATAATTTAATTATTAAAGGGGAAGGCGGTTTCAACCGGTTGTGCCAGTAGCTGCTGGCTGTTTTCTCTCGCACTGGGTGCAGGCGCATAGATCATTCTCCTGTTTTATAATGCTGCCCTGCCTAACATACTCTTGTCAGGCCACTTCGCAAGATGTACAGGGAGAGACAAGAAAAAGAGGTGGGGTAGGTGGGGTCTTGCAGGCTGAAGGGAGCTGTGACGCTCTTCTTTTCGTGTTCGACATGCAAAGCGTCTCCTCGGGAAGAGGGGGTGAGTTTATTTTCACAAAGTTCCAGCTGCGTTTTTGCCAGCCTGGGGGGGGGGCTGCTGAGGCCTATCCGAGCACACGTTGTGAGGTTATTAATCTAAACAAACATATTCACCCCTTCGGGCAATTTATTTATCTCCTGTCCAACACTTTGGACTGAATAAGAAACAAGGGGATTTTACTAGTCTTATTCTAACCCAGGACCTTCTCTTAATCATTTCAGTTCCATAGCCATACTGTACTGTTCCCACCACAGCCACGGAAATGTTGTAATATACCTCGGTACAGCAACAACTGTCGTTTATCAATACACTGAAACTGACATTGCAATATATTCTCTTATGACGCCACGTCAGGACTGTTTCCCCTTTTTCTTTTTTCCTGCAGATATTTGCTCCCTTATTCTTGTTGCTTATGTGCCAATGCAGCAGATCTTTTGTGTACAAAATCCTTAAGTTTTTCGACTTCTGCCCACTTTCAGTCTGAGCATATCATTACAGTGGGACAAGTTGCAGAACATTTTGTCCTCCTCTCTAGCGATTCGGCCCCCGATTTCTGACCAACTGAGATGTTACTTTGCATCTGAGAGGATTGTTTTTCCGTTCGGTTACATCAGTGCCCTGCTTGTAATATACTGCATGGCACAGAATTGATGTTGTTCTACCCTAATTCTCTGCAACTGGTCTAGTGTTTACTTCTCCGGAACACACATTCAAACAGCCCTGGTTAATGTCTAATCAATATCATACAAGACCTGCAACTTACCCTGGCATCTACAGGTTGATCTCCTCCAGGTCTTAAAGGCCACATTACGGATGCATGTAAGAGACTTTTCTGAATTCACTGTTTTATAGCACCAACGATTAGTCGCTCGACAGAAAAATTAATCTGCAACTGCTGTGATAATAGAATATCACAGTCTTAAGCAAAAATGCTGGAAAACTGCTGGCTGCAGCCACTCAGTTGAGAGGAAATGATGCATCTCTTTGTTGTAAACGAGAGTTAACTGGACATCTATAGGATTCGAACTGTTGATGAGACAAACACAAGAAACCATATAAGTCGATAAGTCGAGAAAATAGTCAATAGTTGCAGCCCTGCATTTTTATTTTTAAAAGGCTCTTATTGTTACCTTGCCTGGCTGTCACATCGTATTAAGTTACTGATATTTGTCAGCAGGGTGGTATTAAAGAGGGGGTTTGAGATACCGCATCATAGCGCCACAGCTCTTGTCCGACGTACCGTTTAAAAAATTACCACCATAAAGGAAATAACAGAGCAAACACGGAGGGGACGGTGTCGTCCTGCTCGCCTGGATAAGCTGTCGGTCCCTGCCGCGGGGGGCTCGCGTCAACGCGGCCGTAAAGCGGGTCCGATCCGGCGGCGAGCCTGTAACCGAACAAGCCTCGATCCGCGAAGCGTGAGCCGGGTACGGTCCCGACCCGCTTCCGATGCTCGGTCGCTAGCCGCCACTCAGATGCCACTGTAAGCCAATTAAGCTAGCCATAATAATTCTGGCTTGAACCGGTCGCTAAACACCTCCCCGATAATATTGCACAGTCAGAGCTGGCGTTAGGATAAAGCCGTGAGAATGTGCGTTGTTCCAAACCCCGACCTCAGACCGCGTTTACTAGACAAAAGGATTGCGGCATCTGGCGTTAAACCGCGGCGGGGCTTTGGGGGTTTTTTCCTTAAAAAGAAAAAGAAAAACCGCATTTCTAAAACACGCTGCCGCCGGAAAGGCGCGCGGATTTGGGGGATAAACCGGTGGAGCGACCGCGTCGTTATCGACAAAAGTTGCGATTCGCGTTTTAAAATCGAGCGTCTTGTACCGGAGGGAGGCGTGAGAGGCGCCGGGGCATCACTTCCACAGGTACCGGGGGGAGGGGAGGAGGGGGGCGGCGGGGTTTGCGTCGGCTGAGGTGGCCGCCGGCGGCGGCGGCGGCGGCGGCTAGCCGAGGCTAACGCTAGCCGCGCCGCCGGTGCGCCGTCGGCTCGGCGGATCCTCCACACCGACCCCCGCCGGCGGCGACCAGGCGTCCGCCGGCCGATCTCACGTACCTGGCCCGGGCCGCCCGCCGGGGAGAAGGCGTCCGCCGTCCGGCTCGGTTCGCTCACATCTGGGGAGATCCGGCTCCGCTCCCGGGGCGTCTCGGCACTTTTCTTTTTTTGTTTAGTCGGTTGGACAAAAAAAAAAAAAAACAAAAAAACAAAAAACAACATGCGAGAGCAGCCGGCGGGTCCCGTCGACTCACGCATGCGCACACAGGCTCCCGATGACACCTGGAAAATGTAGTCCTTAGAGAACTCTCACGCCTCGTTCCTGGTGTAACCTTTGTTTCTTTCATTATTGTATCAGCTTTCATGTAGACGTTCAACTAGTTTAAAAATCGTTGTTGTGATAGCGGAGAACACGAATTCTAATAGAAACACGAACTCGGGTCAGATTAATGGGACAAACTAGAGGTTGTACGTGAGTGTTTTCATTTTGCTCACTTCTACAACGCTTAACACGGAAGATGGCATTATTTCCCCATGGGAGTCATCTGACAGCTGTAGTTATTAGTTCGTTTTTAGTTTTAAGGTTTTGAAATTTTTAAAAATGATTTTGAAATATAACAGTGTTTAGGATTACAGCGGGGGTACCCATCTTGTTGTCTTCTAATAACTGTTTAAGTCCCCGAAAGGTAAAAGTAGTCAATATTTATGTAAAAGTCCAATAAATTAATACAAATCAGTGTTTTTTCACCCGTTTTCCTACATAGTTATTCATCTCATGACCCCTCATATTTATCTTGTGATTCTTTGGCAGGGCCACGACCCCCAGGGCTGGGAACCACTGGACTTAAATACCTAACTGTATATACAGCACCCAAAACTAGTTCCACCTACAAAATTTGCTTACACGTTCTTACTAATTATCTATTATGCAATTTGTTAACCTCTAACCCTTTTTAGTTTTGATATGCATCTTACTGACAAAACACCTGCACTTTTGCTTAAACAAGGCTTTGAATGCCATACTTTTACTTGAAGTGTCTTTAGATCGTTGTATTATATTACAACTACAGAACTTAGCTGAGCAAATGTGCAAAATGGTTGTTGGCAATTCTTTAGTTCAGAAAGGAGTCTACTCAATAGAAAATGTTTATCTCTGGAAGAAAGTTGCTCTAGAGGCAGTAATAAATCAGTTTTGTCTCTGTTTTGTCATAAAATAAAAAGCCATTTTCTGAAGGGTCAGTGAATCAAATGAATACTTCCTCAAAATTTATCATTGGACCGCCCTTTCCATAATGTGACTAATTTCCCGATCATGTTAGTTCATTGGGTAAATTTTGTGAGAAGTCAACATTCATCACAAAATAATGAAGTAATGTCACGCCGTCTGACACAGTGCTGAGAAAATCTGACATTGGTTTTCATCTAGGTTGAGATCCGTTGACTGAAGGCCAAAGCATAGGATTAAAATCTGTTTCATTCTCATCAACACAGGTGCTTGCATTTGTTATGTTACTCTGCTCAATTAATTCAGGTTTTATTCTTTAATATGTCGCCCACAATGCCTTGTATACACACACACGCACAGACAGACAAAGGAACTCAGTCCATCAACTGAACAGTTATTCAGTGTGAAAAAAAAAATCTAAATGTTATGTCAACAAACTATAGCACCAATTAAAAAAAAGATCCATAACACCAACAACAGTTGATATACAAACAGTCCTGTCAATTTGCCCTTTGCTTTCCAATCCCATCTTCGCCTTCATCCCTCCATTTCTTGGTCTTGACCTCCATCCATCCACCTCCCTCTCCTTCCTCTTTCTCCTCTGCTCTCTCTCTCTCTCTCACTCTCTCTCACAGAACGGGTCTGGGCTGCTGGGTGAGCAGGAGGCCGAAGCGTTTCTTCATCAACACCCGGTGCCGGGAGAACTTGTCATCTGGGGAGAAGCGGGCCGGGTGGGCCGAGCTGGTCTGCTGCCCATCAGGACTCACTTTCTGTTGGTGACGAGGAAGGAAAGAGAGAGCTCGGGTGATTTTGGTGCTTGATTATATGAATAGAACACATTTCTTTATATCATATATACATATAAGTGCTTATTCAATCATGTGCTTCAGTGGCCCCCAAACATTCTGGCTCATGAACAATGTCTACTTTCACTGCATCATCAAAAGGTCACATCAGTCTACAAGCTGCAAGCGGTCTAACCATGAAGTGACCTTGTCTTTCTAGGTCTCTTCCTTTGAATATCCAGAGTTTCCAACAATAAAGCAAATATTTAGAGAAAAATAAACGTTGCAAAAAATGTGGTATGTTTTGCTTCTTACCTGTCGTATTATTTGCCTGAAAACTCTAAAGATTTATATCAGGACTCTAATGGTTTATTTCATACCCATGTTGCTGGACTGCATCACAATAAATGGCCAAATATTCTCAAATATTACAACTCCAGAAACCTCCCTGTAACAAATCTGAAAAGTCAAAATCTGCTTTGTAGTGTTAAATCAGTCAACAAAAATTACATAACAATTTAAGATATGATATGAAAAGAGAATAACTTGTGATTATCTATGTATTGTTTTGCTCTAGTAGCTCTCAGTGATGGCGATGACAACATATTTGGAGAGGAAACCTTTTCTTTTCCATCTCGAAGATTCAGCTGATGATGTATTTCCCCACAGACCAAAATGATGATTTCAATTGTCCAAAACAGTCCAAAAACCCAAAGATATTCAGTTTACTATCACGTGTGACAAGGTAAAGCATTAAATCTCCATGTATTTCAGAAACTAGAAACAGCAAATATTTGACATTTTTGCTTTGCAAAAGCAAAATCGAGTACTAGATTATTTCCTGCCCACTGACTGATTGATAAATCAACTGATCGTTGCAACTCTTGATGTTAAAACTAGAATGAACACAGATTTACAAGATTTTCTCTGAAAATATTCATTAGAATCTAAATGTTAATTAATAATGTCAAGACCCAAAAACTTGGATTCTAGTAGCTCAAGATGAACATTTATTGTTGTGGATATCTGATCGGCTAAATTACCCATAGAAATTGGTTGATAGATTATATATGATTAAAATAACTTTGGGCTGAAGCTCCAGTTATCTGATTATTCAATCCAGTAACAATTTCCAGCTGTACATCACCTATGATAAGACTTCACTTGCTGATGTTCTTTCTTATTTATTTCTGTGTTTTAGTTCAACCGCTTTGTTTGCTCCATTTAGGTTTAATCGTAGATTTACAGGCTTTAAATCGTTTGAATTCAGGCCCCGGCGAGGTCATTTAATAATAATCATATATCACTTTTGCCAATGAGTAAAAAGACTCCAGAGAGGTAAAATAAGCCTCCGGTCGAGAAGAGCTACAGAGAAACGACGAGCAAATTGCATTTATACGGAATTAATGCGACTTGTGGAAGATGTAAACACAACGTTACCTTCAGAGTGTAAACTCTATCCCCGTTGTCGTTGATGTAAAACTGCAGAAACATCGCGATACAAATTCTTTACTTGTAGATCCAAGAAGATTTAAAAACAATAAATCGATATTGGTTGATTTGTATCGGCAAAAAAGAGATTTCCTCCTTTCGATCCCACGTGTGGCGAAGTTTATCGTTGTCCGGATGGCATTGCGGATATCCGGTCCAGAATTCAGAGCGCTCGGGATGCTGGGAAATGATGTTCGTTCATGTAAGGCATTGCCCAACGCCCCGAGGAGCCAGGAGCCAACTTCCGAGTTCTACCGGAGAGAAACGGCGATGCTCTCGGGCTCGAAGCTTCATAGTCAACCATGGAAATAGTAGTTCTCCCCTCAAAGTCCACCTTTTTTCCGGAGCTCTCAGCCACATGGGCTTCATGAGCAGATGGCTAATGCACAACTTTAATGGAGACGGCTCAGTCTTGACTATGGAACTTTTGTTATGGGAATATAAAGATTAATATATTTATATCTAATAATCATTATTTAAAAATACAGAAATAGTTTACTCATTTCAAAGATGACACCGAAACGTTGGCTGTTTTATTGTGCAACTGCATGGAAAACTATTTGGATCAGTGCACAAACTAGATTATAGAGATGATGCTCTAAAAAATTAAATAATAGACATATAAAACAGCAGCAAGTTTTACTTTGAGACTTTCTGAGGTTTGGAATGTTTATATGCTCAGAACCTTTACTCGGAATTGAACAAAATCAACCTGAGCCTGGTTTATATTTAAAACAGAAGGAGATACAAACTTCTTACAAACAGATTTTCACAACCCTGCTTGAAAACTCGTCATCTCCCACTAGAGAGGTAGGCCGGATGAGAACCGTTTGATCGAACTATAATGTGTGTTATATGTCATTTATATTGTTTCATTATTAGTTTGGAAGAGCATCTTACACATGAAATAGTTTTGTGCTTGAACGTGTACAAACATGTGAGTAAGTAATAAGCATTAATAATGAAACGGCCTGATTGAATAAGAAACAAAGGTTTAACTGATCCAAAGAAGGAATCTTTAATATCTTAGAGTGGGGGGCTGTAACATTGTTCGGCTCTAGACAATTGCATGAGTCTATTATGTTTAAATCAGTTGTGCAGTGGAAATGTGCTGTAAAAACAAACTTAATGGGAACGGTTCATTCAATTGCTGATTTAAAAAAAATATGTCAGTGAAGAAAAATGGTAAATGTTAAATTAAGGAAAAATATAAACGTTATTATTCCTGGACCTAAAAATAAAGAGCAACATTTATCATTCTCCAGTGTGAGCAAATAACATGAATTTAATTAATTAAAATAATGCAAAACAAGCAAAAGAATATTATTGACCCTTGGAAATAACCCAGTAGCCTGACAAGATAATCCCAACTCTTTTCAAAGTCTGCTTACTAGCTTTTCCTTGAGGTTTCAATTGTATCGTACAGTTTTCATCAGTAGATGGGAGTTGGTTTGCAAAGTCACTATGGAGACAGATCTGTTGAAATGTCACAGAGGAAGCTGCAGCAGCTACTGAGCTTCAAAAATTGTCCAACGTGCAAACGCATCTAGGAAGAAATTAAAAATTTTATTAGACTGTAAAACCCCTTGAGATGCATCTTCTTGTCTTCCAACACAAAAACAAAAACTGAGCAAACAAACAAACATAAATACATCAATAATAGTAATGATGCTTGATTAAATTTTCAAAGCTCACATAGAAAACTAACATGATTACATCAACAAGAACACACACACTTAAAAGTCTGTGGTGGTTGAATCTGTTCACGTTCCCTGATGCAGATGCAACATTGATTTTCCACTAGTTGTGTTACCATTTTTAAGCAAAGAGGTACGGTATTGCATGAATTTACATTGTTTTCTGTTTTTTGTTCTCTTTCCTTTGACAGTTACAAGGCCACAGAGATAGATCATGGATCCAGTGCCGGTTTCTTCACCTGAGGTCATCCTAGATGGCGGCGAAGATCCCAGTTGCTCCCCACTGGGATCCCCATCCTTGTCCCGTTTCCCCCCACATCATCACAGACCATCTTCTGCCAGCAGATCCGCCTCACATGAAGAGCCGAATGCCGGCAAACCGTCCGACAGCAGAGCCCAGCAGACCTGTCCATCGCAGCCTCATCCAGCGAGAACAGATGACTCCGCTTCCCAGAGGGCGTCTGCGGTCGCAGGAATGCAGGAGGGGATGGCTGATGCTGATCGTAACACTGACCCGCTTCCTTGGGCACAAAGGGAATCAAACCCAAACCAGCAATCTCAACCACATCTCCCCGAGCACAATGTTTCCCCCCCCCTGCTGCACCCCCAGGCTCCATCAGCAGGCGCCAGGTTCCAGCCCGAACTGACGCCGCTTCTACCGGAGCTCAGACTGGGTGTCTGTTCTTGTCAAGAGGACTGTGGGGCGAGTCCTAGCGCGGCCACCTCCCTTCCCTGCCCAGGGTTCGGCATTGGCCCCGGGTTCGGCGTCGGCCCCTGCGTGTTGGTCCCGTCCTGCCCGTTTTTGCCCCCTCCCACCTGGCTCTTCCTGCCCATGGTTCCCCCCGACTGGTGCCCCTGTCAACAGACCGTGCCCGTCCGTCAGCCCTGCAGTCCAGGCCTGTGAGGGAATACACAGCGGACAAGCATCACATCACCACGGCGGCTGGTTCACGATTAGATCCTGGTTTCAATGCTGTCTCTGTGTGACCCCAGGTTGTCAGGGAATGGCGGCAAGCCGGTCAGCGAGCAGTTAAATGTAGCAACGAGGTCGGCAGCATCAGGGAAAGAACAGAGTGAAGGGGAGATCAAGTCAGAAGGTCAGAGATCAAGGAATTATTTATATAAAAGACCAAAGCATGGTGGAAATATCAACAACTACTTGATGGATTCTTGTTAAAGTTTGTACAAATACTCATTAGGCCCAAAGGACGAATCCTAAAGACAATAGTGACCCTCTGACTTTTCCTCTAGCACCATCTTGAGGTTCAAATTGGTGGTTTGGTGTTAAAATTCTGACATCTACTGGACCCACTGCCTTGAAATTCAGCACCAACATGCATGTCTCCCTCAGAATCAATGGTTATAACTTGACGTGACATTTGCATCTAGAACTTACTAGGTTTTAAGTGGTGTTAAGTAACAAAGTACATTTACTCAGGTACTGTACTTAAGCGCAAATTTGAGGTACTTGTACTTCACTGGAGTCTTTAATTTTCATGACACTTTACACCTCTTTTTTATTTAAAATTTTCAGCCATATCTCCCTATAAAACATGGAGTTATTAGGAAACAGGGATGCTTGGAAGAACTGAAAATGGTTAAAAGTTTTTAGTCCCTGTTTCCTCCCTTTTTTTTTTTTTTTTTTAAATGTTTCTTTCTCCATCTTTCCTCATAGAAAATCAGCAGAAAAACGATACACTGGACATGAACCGGCTACAAGCAAATAGCACGGATGATAAAGCGACTACGTTCGAGGTTTCTCCTGGACCTCTGCCCTCTTTGGACGAGGAGTCGCTGGCTGACTGCGCCTTCAAGGACTACATGGCGATCATGGACTCCCTCTGTCCCCAGGTGTTATCATACAAAACCACCACCTGAAAAAAAAAAGAAATCGTTAAAAGTTTTGATTCTGTTTTCAAATGGCAAATATTTAATTATGGAACAGAATCCTACAATGTGCAAAGCTGTTTGCTTTTTCAAACCAAGGCTCCGCCACCAGACACCTACTCTGCCGTTTCCAACTGCGCTCAGATCCACGAAGGTGCGGAGGCCGAAGAGAAAGAAAACGAGGAGGACAAGTGTGGAGAGGAGGAGAAACTAGAGACAGAAAACAGGGAATTTATGGAGTTGCTGGACGAACTGTGTAGTGATGAGGACTTTGTCAGGAACGTAAGTTAACACAAGCATAAATATAAAATTTAAATCATAAATCATAACACTGGGAAGATTTTGAAGCTGAGATTTGTAAGTACATCAAGTAGGAACTTTTAAATGCTGCTATTACTAGAGAGCAATTCATTTATTAATTTTCACTGAATCAACAACAGGGCAACAGAGCTTGTTTTCAGGGCAAGTATTTGTGTACTTGTTGCCTTTTTAATCATGACAATGTGTTTATCTTCTTTCCAGCAAATGCTGAAAATAAATTTGGCATTTTGTTTTATTAATGTGCTTGGTTTTATAACACAACACATTAATAAAACAAATTTATTTTATTATTGAATAAACTAATAGTAATTAAATAGTGAGGAACTTTTAGTTCGATAGTGATTAAACTAATAGTTTCCAACTGGTTTGTGAGCCGTCACCAAAGAGCTCTGTCTAGTCGGGGCCCCTCGTCCCTCGTCCCCTCTAAATTTCTAAAATGTTTTTATTTATATAACTGTATAACAAAAACATCAAAGATTAGATATAAGAAGAAAAAATGAATATAAATGAGTAGCAAATCTTTGTATTTGCTTATCTCCAACTCTCATTAATCATCTAATGAACAAACTATTTTATGTTACGACCCTGTAATGTATCTCAAGCAGTTAAAATTATTTAACTATGTGAGATATTATCATAACACATCCATCAGGGGACATTTTACGACAGAACGACCACTTTTACTTTCTCATGCTGTAAATTCAATTTGCTTATAACACTTGTAATTTTACTTCAGTAACATCTTGAATGTAGGACTTTTACTTTGTAATTGCAAACTTTTACAATATTCTACTGGTTCTTTTACTTGAGTAAAGGATCTGAATACCTCTTCCACCACAAACTGTGGACTGCTGTGTAGGAAACTAAGGAGAAGGCTTTTTCTTTTCTCGTTTTTCAGTGTGTGCTCATCTCTCCTCAGGTGGAGTCGACACTGAATGTAGATTATCTGGATTTTCTCTTCTCCTCAGACCCCGAGCCCCTTGACCTCCTCGCGCTGGAAACACAGGAGCAAGAGGTAACATGATAATAAGTACAGGAAATGATGGTGAATGATGCTTTTTGTTGCCAGTAGCTGTGGCCAGTCAAGTAATTTTTTAAAAATGTTGGAAATGTATTTTTGTGATGGTGCAGGAGCAATCCAAACAACCTTCAGTTGGCTCCACCGTCGATCCTGTAACTGACACCGGCGCATCTCAGGTGCATTTCCAAGTAGTTTTCACTTTTAATTAATCCCAATAGTAACAACTTGAGGCCAACAGAGATGTTAAACATAGACAACTGGCTCTTTGTTTTACCATCTTGTTCATGGATGGATTACCAATAGGGCCCTGCAGCCACAGACTGTGTGTATGTGTGTGTGTGTGTGTGTGTGTGTGTGGGGGGGGGGGTTAACGTCTCTTTGCCCAGAGAGCCATTGTATCAGAATCCATCCACGGTCTTACCACAGGATGACTAAGGTACTAAGGACTATGACCATCAATCAACATGACGTTCATTTTCTTAATTTCTGCTCAGAGGTTTGAGGAAGACTGGTGTCAAAAATTGCCAGATAGTTTCTTATTCTGTGTATGTAAAAAATATATATACACATAATTGTTTTACTGTATCTTCTCTTAATTTGTACCTGTGCTCAGGTGGGGTCGACTGTGAATAATATCGACTACCTGGACTCCCTCCCTCCTTCAGGCCCGGGGTCCCACGACTTTTTTGCTTTTGAAGAACAAGAGCAAATGGTAACATTATAATGAGTATAGGGATTATTTTGTCAGTGCATGTTTAGATTCTTTGAGTTAAAAGTACCAATACAACAATGTAAAATACAAAATGAAAAAGTAATGCTTTTAAAATGCTACTTATGTAAAAGTACAGTATTTATTAAGATGTACCTAAAGTATAAAAGCTGCTGCTGTAAGCAATCTTAAACTGTCAGGGTGTTAATACTGAGGCATTAGTACTTGATTAGCGGTTTACTTTTGTAGCAGGTGCAGGTGGGTGAAATTCAACTACTTCATAAGCAGTTACTTTAAGTACTTTAGCCCAGGAAGTCTCAAACTCAGGGGGTCAGTCCTTGTGTCATCATTGCCTATATTATTATGCACAAAATAAATGATTAAAAGTAAATATTCACTATTTGTTTCTCTGTTTTGCTGCTAGTGCTGGATGATAAGACACTAAAACTCTTTTCTAAAAGTCTGTATCAGAAGCCGCAGAAGCTGCTCAGCTTGGGCTTGAGACCAAAAATTGTAAACACAAAGTACTTTAAGACCTGGGGTGGTGGAGTTGAAAGATGCAGGCGTTAATCAGGCAGGAAGGGTCCACAGAAAGATGCTATAGAGTTGCATTGAGGGAAATGTAGGATTCAGGGTTTTTGGCCTTTAACTTCTTGACTGGGTTAAATATAAATGTGATTGGATTAAATATTTTCTTCCTTGATTCACAGGCGTTGGAGGCGACGCTGCAGGACCTGTCCCGTCGACTTTCGGCTGACCCCATCAGTGATCCTGCAACTGGTGAAACGTCTCAGGGGACTTCACATGTCGAGGATAGAGCCAGGACTGCCATTTTGGATCAATCGGGCACATGGTCTGACACTGATCCGGATCATGATGGACAAAATGCACCGCTGAGAGAGATAGGGACGGCGTCAGAGGAAGAGCCACTGCTGACAGATGCCACACCAGAATACCCGAACCCTCTTAATGCCTCATCTAGTCTTTGTCACTACGGCTCCCCTGTCATGGATGTTTTTACTTTGCCTCTACACTTTGGCACAGAGATTCTTACTTTCGATTTGGAGGCAACAGACCATGATGCATTGGCCGCCTTCTTTCTTGAAAATGTGTCAGAAGATGCCTCAATGTCCCCCTCAAACTTGGCAAACATCCAGTCCACTCAGTTGTCCCAGAAGATTCAGAGTGGACCTCTACCAGGGAACCCCCCTGCTGGTGAGTTCTCAACTTCCGGTGTTGAAGGATCAACCGAGGACCCTCCCACACCTCATTTCCGGGCTTATTTGTCAACTGAAAAGCCACAACAGTCAGCCAGCCCTCTAGCTCTGACAGTCCCGGCTGGGGAACCACTTCCTCTAGCCCAGATAAGGGAGGCTGATACACAACGTAGCCCCAGGAACATAAATCCCAGTACCGCTCGTCTTAAAGATATGTCCCACCCACCCAAAGTCGACCTTGACAATACAGTTCCTGTGCCAGCTAGTTCATCTTTCATGGAAGATTCTCATCCTGATTCCTTTGATGCCCGAGTTGATGGCAATTCATCAGGCTCAGTGCCTGGAAAACAGTCACTAGAGGCACCAAAAGGACAGAAAATTCCTCAAGAAATAGCAACACCTGCCATTTTGCATGAGCTCAGAGCAAGACAGTGTTGTGACAGTGAGAAAAAATGTGAGAAAAAATTGGGAAAAGGCGCTAGAACATCAGTGACACCAAAGGAAACAGCTACAAAAGAAAGAGAGGAAGGGATGACCAAAAAGATTTTTGAAAGGAAGGTAGAGGATAAAGAGAATGACTCTAAACTCGTTAAAATCAGACGCAGTCAGAGGCTGTCTGATCAAAACAAGAATGAAAAAGATGGACTGAGTGGTGAATTCAAAATAGAAGAAGCAAAGGAGAGGAAATCAAGTGAAAAGAGCATGAAGAAAATGTCAAAAGTCACCCCAGAGAAGGAAAGGGTAATTTATGAAAAACAGAGCAGACGGTCCTCAGGAGGAATGCAGCTGTGTATAAGCGATGTGGGTAATGTCGAAGAGCAGAGCCAAGGACCAAAAATAGCACACACTGTTGAGCAATTTTCAGTGATGGGAGGAAAGGACCGACATCCAAAGCTCACAGGGGAGATACAGAGACTGGAGGTAGAGGCAGGGGAACAGTGTGAGGCCAGTGACTCCAATCTCTGCACCGAAATGGGGGCAGAAAACGCTCTTTCCACCCAAAGACCACAGGAGAAAAGTGAGAGGGATGAGGGGAGAGTAAAAAGGCGAGAGGGAAGGATTCAAATGTCCAGTTTTGTGAGAACTTGGAGCCTGACTGCTGAGGAAAAAGTCCTCTTGACTCCTCTTCCTGCCACTAGAGATAGAAGGAAAATCACAGACTCAGAGATGGAAAGAGGTGAGAAAAAGGCCTCACCTGAGAGGGAAATGCAGGACAAACTACAAGTAAATGTAAAGGAGTGTGCAAATAAAGAGTTGGTTTCAAGTCCAATTAAAAGAAGCAGAATTAGGAGAGATGAGGAGGAGAGTAGCGAGAAAGCTAAAGATGCAAATGAGACAGATTTGACTGCACGACTGGCCGACGAGGACACGGTGTCTGGAAACCGCAGTCCCATCTCTCTGCCTGCCTCATCGTCTCCGCACAGCCCTAGAGTTAGGACAGACACCCCACCAATAAAAGACATGAAAACAGAGGGCCTAGGTGGTCAGAAAGCCCCAGTGGAAGCAAAACGGAATGATGGAAATGGACATACACATCCAGGATCCAGCCCGGAGTCGCCGTCTGTGAAAGCCTGTGAGAAAAATCCAAAGTTATCCCCCCTTCTGCACCTGAGGCCGATTGAGCCGAACAAGCAACAAAGGAAAACGGCAGCGCCAATTGAAGATGGAACTGGTGGACGCAGTGAAGTCGTGGACAAAGTGAAAACTGGGGACTTTTACAGCTTGAGGTCACTGAGTCTGAAGTCAAATGCATCAATAGGGACAGTGAATAAGACAGGGAGTCAGAGGAGCAAAGCAGCCGAGCGCTCATCTAGTCCCGAACCAGGTCCAGACCAGACAGCAGATGTGAAAGGTGAAGAGGCAAAACAGCAGAGCCTCAATTTGAGCCCAGTGAAAAGACATCGGCAGGAATGTGGGGCTCCAGAAGAGATGGAGAAGGTGGGGAATGAAACAGAGACCCTCAAGAGTCCGCTGAAAAGAGCAAAGTGGAAGGGCCAGGCAGAGGTAAACTCTCCGAGAGCCGAGGAGCAGAAGCAAACACGGGTCGAGGAAGATGACAAGGGGTCCGGAGGCAAGGATGAAAAGTTTGGCATCTGTACACAGAGCACAAGGAGTGAAACAAAGGCTCAGGACAAACCGATTTCAGATCCCTCTGGGTCGACTAGACAAGAAACGGCTGAAGGTGAAAAAAATGCAGGCGAGACACCCTCAAGAGATAAGAGGAGCGCAATGAAAACCGGAACGCGTCTTCAGGGAGTCCAGGCACCACGTTCTCGTCACAGGAAACAAATGTGGCGCTCCAGAAAGTTTCCCTCAAAATATAAAGACTTTATCCTGTGTAAGCTAACTGTGAGGGGAAAGGCAAGAAAAGGAAGAAGACTAAGAATGGGAAGAAGATTGGACAGGTAAAATTAAAGTGTGTGACTAGAGCAGAAGGTGATAGTGGGAAAAACCCAAACAGCAAAACCTACTTAAAACAGTTCACAGTTTAATTGTCAAATATAAACAATATCCACAAAAAAATTTAAGAAAAATTCATTTACATAAAATAAACATTAATTTACTGAGTGTTTAGTTTCTTTTTGCAGATATCATTGTCCCTTTAAAAAAATTTATATACATAAGAGGAAATTCTATAAATAAGAAATTTTGTGGCTTCATGTGACAAAAGTAACAAAGTCCTTTAACAGCATCTGGAACAACACGTGAACAAGATTTCTTGAGGATGATTAAAAAGGCAAACTGGTAAACATGCACACACCTTCAAGTCCTGCAAACATACAAGGACCAGTCCTCAAAAACACACACACACACACACACACACACACACACACACACACACACACACACACACACACACACACACACACTTTGTAAAGCCACTGTAGTGTCACTTACTCATGGTTTCAGTCTCTCTTTTTTTTTTTGGCTTACCAATGTCAGCATGACAGACACGATGATCTGAAAAATGCCATACAGCCACACACATACTACCTGACACAAAACTTTAAAAATACAATCCTTCGTCGATGATTATTCTGGTTTGAAGACTCAACTTGATGTGCTAGGCGCATTAAAAAAAACTTGACTGAACATCCTGCAAGGAGAGGAATCTGAGTTCCAGTCAATATTCAGAAAAAAAAATAAATCCTCATTCAAACTTTTTGCTGTAGTGGTGGGATCCGTTGCCGTTATCCATGTTCCCATTGTTGTTCACAGCCTTCCCATTGGCCAGCGGAGTGAACGGCAGTCGAGAGCCCGCCTCCTCCGACTGCAGGTACTCATTCAGCACTCTCTGATAGGTCGGGTGGGTGGTCAGCACTTGCAGCAGATTTTCTGAGGGGAAGAAAAACGCAGACACAATGAGGATTTTTGTCAGTGTTCTGGCCTTTAAATGTCAGATGATGAAACAAAAATGTTTGGTGAAATTTCAGTTGCCTTTTTCCTTGCTTCATCAACTACTAAATCACCTTTTAATATGAAATATATATAAATTAGATCATGTCTAAATTTCTTTAACTCTTCTGTATTATCTAAAACACTGGGCTTTTAGTTCACATAATGTAATAGCAGTGGAGAGGACTACCAAAAATAGACTGATGAAAGAAACTGCCAATACTGAAGTTGATGGAAGAAGAATAATCTGGAGAAACAACAGACCAGTAAGTATTTAGCGGGGGGAGGGGGGACCCCAAATCCTAACACAAGTTTCTGTCAATGTTGTATCACAGAATACAGAACACAAACCCATAACCACACACACAAAAAAGATTTCACTTCTTTAATATGCAAATTTATGCAGCAAATTATAATCAGAACATCTAATCAATGTGAGCACTTGTGGTCTAAGTATGAAGATTCAACTACGCATCTTTCTTCAGTTATGCTACCATGACGACCTCATGTCCTTCGTACCATGTTAACTATGGTGTCAGGACATAAAAATGATTATCATGGCTGTCCAAAATCAGTCCACCATTCTCTATGTGTTTATTCTACAGTTAGCATCAATTGAGATTTCTGACACAGTCACATAAAAGGCACTTGTGCTGCCTAATATCAAACACTCATCACTGTAATGTGTAAACTATAAATGGTGATTCAAACGGAGTCGTAATTTGGAGGCACTCACCTTCAGTGGGCCAGCCTTGATTGGAGGCCTCCCTGTGCAGCTCAGCGGTGCTGTGCTGGGGAACACCCAGCAGCGCCCCCATTAGGCATGTCAACTCCTCTTCACTCAGACTGCCTTTGCCTTCCCTGTCAAACAGCTGTAAAAGACACCAAAAAATAAATAGGTTGAGAAGTAAATGAAATTTGGGACTTTGTAAGACAAAAGCAGGTCACAGAGGTTTGAGAAAATGATGTGACGTTCTCTGTCAGTGTTTTCTCCATTCATGAATAGTGTAAAATTTGGCTAACAGTCCACCCTCTAATACCTTTTATGGGCTCAGACTCAAACTTATAGGGTTGTTCTACAGGGTTAACAACCAAATTGCAACTGGACTTAGAATTTGTCTCAAAAATTAGGTTAAAAAGAATAAACATTCTTGCAGTGTTTCCTGCTCAAGTCCTACAGAGCCTGAGATTTTTACAGGTTATGTTCAACAGACATTAAAAAAAACAATACTTACATTGAAAGCGGTGTGAAGTAGTGATTTGAAGCATACAAGTCCTGAGAGGGTGGCAACACTCAAATAAATTTGTCTCAGGTCCACTGTTTCATCCTGGAAAAAAACCCAACATAATAATAGTTTTGCATTTTTTTCCAGTCTGTTTTACTTAATATTTTATTTTAATGCCCCCCCCTCTTGTCTGTTCCTGGATCACGGCAAAGAAACATTAATATACCGTTGATGCAAATTTAGCATGACAGAGTTTGCTCCAAGGTTTTAATACTTTTATAGATCATTTATCAGGATATTGAGGCAGTACCAACATGGCACGTTTTTCTTTTTAATCATCAAGAAAAATCACAACATAAAAGATTTGCTTGGTGATCAAGTGCTTTGTTGAATTAAAAAAAAAACAAACACAGCAATGTTTATTAGTTTCTTGGAAGCAGCTTTCTCTGTGTCCTCTGCAATCGAGCTTTGGAGTCATTTGGGAAACCGCAGAAGGCCGCAACTAAAAATCTGTTTCACTAACACTTAATGTGCCAGTTATTCTCTCGATTTAATGGATTAAATCGTTCAATCTCTATAATGTCAGAAAAATATAGGAAAATGCCAAAAACAATTTCCTAGAGCCCAAAGTGATGTTCATTAATTTCTAATGTATATGACTCGTATTTTTTAAATTAATTTATTAATTTATTTTTTTAAATGGTAACATCCCACAGCGTGCACTTTCCTAGCTGCAGTATCAAAGCCATAAAGCTTCAGAGGGCATTTAGAACAAACATAGGTGTAATCAACAGCATTGAAAAATTCCCTCTTTGATGCTGCGCGAAGCTAAAGCAGTTTATCTTTTTAGACACACATAGACACAATAAAAAAAAAAGAGCTTCTACCTTGGAGTAGAAGCTGCAGAGTGTGACGGCCGTCTCTTTGTCCGTCAGTCCGAGAATAGAGGCGAGTTCCTCAGCACTGACCTTTGAACCCCCAGCGCCAGACCAGCACCTGTCAATCATTCGGTCCAGTGCTACTTCCACTTCTAATGCCTCCAGGCTGAGAGAGAGAAGAAAGGGGGGACACATATTATGTTGGTTTTCACATTCGTTAAAGCCATGTGCTATTTTCCTAGTAAAACCAGGACAATTCCGAACATGAACAAAGGTCGTCTCTTGCCCGTTTTTGTGCAGCAGTGAGAGGGTTTTCCTGGCAGGAGACTCCAGCGGGAGAGAGAGTCCGCCCAGTTTACAAACAGGAACTCCACCCTCCATCACGTAATCTGTGGCTGGGACTCCAAGGGCCCTGAAACACAGCAAAAAGTGCATTATAACATCTGATTCACACACACTTTCAACCCCGTTGTCCTGTTACTATGGACAGACGTTGGTGTGCGACGTTGGTGTAAGGACACAAATACGGGATGAATGTAGAAACATTATAGACAATCGCTTCAAACAGCATAGGTGAGAGCTGACATCGAAATTAAAAAGTCTGCCATGTTTACCTAGGGACACAGAGACTGCAGTCAGACTGCAGTCTGGTAAAATCACAAGCTTTATGCGGGGGCAATCTGGTGTTCGTTTATTTGTAATTTGTTGTTTTTTTGTGCGTGTGTGGTTAATCTTACACAGACAAAGTTGTTACCTCACAGCAAATGTAAAAAAAAAAAAATACAAGATGCACAATACCAATCCCAGCTTCTCAACTATGCTGTTTTTCTATGCTTTTCTAGACATCTTTGGGTTTTGGAGTCATAGTCGGACAAAATGAGATGTGACACTGTCACCTTGGGCTTTGAGAAATTATGATGGCCCCCCCCCCAGACATTTTATGGACCAACCGGCTGACAATGAAAATAAATAGCTGCAGCCCTAAAAAAGTGTGTAATCCTCTACTTACTTGGCCATGAGTTTCTGAACATTGTCCGCATACAGGTTGGGGTCAATCTTCTCCTCCTGAGAAGGGTTGTAAACTGGCAGGAACTGGAGCACAATGAAAAGGCAACCACTGTTCTCTTTCACATTTAGTCACAATAACAGGATAAGGTGGGACAGTTTGAAGTCACTCATTTGCAAATCATCTGTATTTTTCATAAAAAAAAAAAAAAAAACTTAAAAAAGTAACTTTACAGCACGCGATAAATTGCAACCTACTTCCATCTGAAAATGTCACGTCTCCTAAACCTCTGATCCCATTACTGGTGACTGATCAGTGGTGTGGTTTTCTGCACCTGCTTCTACACCCGGCAGCAATATCAGAGTGTACTGCACACACACTAAACACACTCCTGCATTGCTGTAGCAAGGTGAGAATTTCAACCACTGCAGGCCAACACACAACATTTTCAGCTTGTATTAAAGTTGCTCTTTAAGCGCACATTTAAACAAAATGTGACAGTTTAAGGTTGTGTTGAGTTAATTAGTACTGGTAAACTCTCTTACCTCAACAGTGATGTTGGAGTAGAGCTGTGAAGTTGTGTGCCACAGGGCCTCAACCCTAAAAGGGCCAATGTTATTTTTCATGTAGAAAAATGAATACAATCACCGTGTTAAAACACTGCCCTTAGGGAAAAAAAAAAAAGATCCCCAAATCCTAAAATCTTGCACTTGCAGCAACTACTAAAGAATATTCATTTGAGCATCATATTTAAATGATGCAAGGAGTTGTGTTCTTGAAATTAACAACTTAAACACTAAATTTAAAAATATTTTAATTACCTACAACATTACCCACAAAGGCCCAATATACTGGAAATTGATACTGACTTACTGGTTGTTGTTTTGCCTAATACCAGCTAAAGGATGCAAAACATTTACATTATACCCAGAGCAATTTGTCCACCTCATGGAGAAATGAAGACATGAAAAGCAGGCACTTTCTGTATACCATCAGAGAAAAACCTACTCAACAGCAGGAAATGTAACAGCTGCATTCTACACAAAACATGCACAGGTGAAGTCACTACTATCATGACAATGAAGTAATTTTTTTGAGAAACACTTCTAAGGGTACTGAACGGATTAGAGGAGTTGAAATAAGAGAGCTGATGAAGTTCAATATAATGGAGGCTCCAAGCTGACTCCACTTCAGGCCTATGTAGAAAATCAAGTACTGTTTCAGTGGCGCCTATGCAGCCACAAAATGTCATAAACAAAGAACTCACCAGGTCGTTCCTTTGTATGTCCAGCGAACGGTATCCTGAGGAACAGTGATAAAAAGACTGTAATCAAACAGTGGACACAAGACAGCAAGGTACTAGAACAAGCCTATCCTTAGTAACCAACAGGGTGGGGAGGGTTTTTTTTTATAGCATGTGTAATTCTGTTCACATTCCCCTCATAACACACCCTGACAAGAAACCAGTATGCAAACACTGGCCTGGACAAACATCACTGTAGAGTCAGATACATAACTCCAGCCTAATAACATGCATAGCAGTGGAGTGTAAACACCCTTCTTTGGGGAGGGAACTGACAGGAGGACATGCCAACCGAACAACACCGAGTGAGAGCTGTCAGAGCAAATTGCCGTTGCAGAGCCAAGCATCTTGCTGGGCAAGCAAGGGAATGCCACCAATGCAAGTTCCCCAACTCTTTGAAAAGAACAACACAACCTCTGCTCTGTTATTGTTTGTTTTAACATCTTGTACTTGTATGGACCCTTTTGTGTGCAGTAGGACAGTGCCGTCATTGAATCGGACTACTCCTCACAAGAACAAAAACAAAGTTAACTTGGAGTCTGGTCCTGCTTTTTAATCATATCCCTTTAAGAAAGGCTTTTTATCGTTTGTACATTAATGAAGCAGCATACCTGGACTTATCTGAGAATTCATTCTCTCTTATTATTTATATAACCTCAAAATTATTTTAATTCTGTCTATTTATCTATATTGCTTTAATTATCTAATCACACACACACACACGTGTGTGTATGAATGTGTGTGTGTGTGTGTATATATATATAAATATATATAAATATATATAAATATATATAATTTATTTATTTAATTATTTATTTATTTTAAATCTGTAAAGCCCTTTGGACAACACCTGCTGCTTTTATAAACTCTATTAATGAATTTGACACTTGCGGACATTGTAGCTGAAATTCTGTACAGCAATTTCAATTGAAATTCTCATATGTTTCATGTAGAGTTTGTATGTTAATTCCCAAGGCAGAGGTACGAGCATAGACCTGGCTAGAAGTGCTTTCTTAATTTGAGGCTGTGTAATCGTGACCCCACTTGACCGAGTCTGATCTCTCTCTATAAAAACCTTCTCAGTAAATATAGAACCTGTCATGTTTATTGGTCACTGGAGGTTGTTATGGAACCAGCAGTTTAACCTTGTCACTCACCACCTTGTTGGGGTAACGCAACAGGACAGGTTGGACTGGGACTCCGGCGAGGAAGGCACCTGATGATGGATGACATTGAAAAAAGTGGAGAGACAAGAATGACAAAAGGTTAACGCTTCAGAAAAGCGGAGTTAATCATCTGGTTGTCTGCCACGCCCTTTCCCTCTCATGCCACTTATTCCTACCCAAGAAAAAACAGGTGCAGCATGTTTTTCTTCATTATATTACAATGATTCATCGACACTGATTCTATTTGCACAGGACAGGTCTACAAAAGCCACAACACCTGGCAGTAAACACGGTATAGATACCTCAGGTATTTTTTTAAATTTTGTTTTCATGCATAGCCTTCGGACGGCCAGAACTCACCAGGCTTGAATTTGATGAGAGCATGGCCATTAGTCGTCGTTCCCTCTGGAAACATCAGCATCTGGCCAAGAATGAAATGCGATTTATGAATTAGGACTTGCGGTGGCATCTTCCGCTCTTTGCTCTTTCAGCAGGTTAATTAACAAGCAATTTGACAATGTAAATAGCCTGTTAGAGGCTGGAATCAAAGAAACATGTAAAGACAGACTGGTTTCAATATGACCTAAATGCTTGGTACCTTCTGCTCTTCCTTATTGAAGCGTTTACATGGACTAGCCTGCAGCTACTGTCACATTTTACGAGCTGTAATTAAGGATTCAGTAGGAAATGTTTTCCCCTGAGGAAGTGAAGTGTGTCATATGGCACTTCTCTTAGCCAGCCAATCAACTCCCTGTCCTAAAGACTCTTTCTAACCTTGATCAGCTGTTTGCCTGTGCTGAAGCGAAGATCTATGAAGGCACCATGAGTAGGGAGAAACCGGATAGTTAATCCAGTCACTTTGCCTTTAAAGTAATTTTTTTTTTTCAAACCAGAAACAACTTAAGTTTGTATAAGCTTTGCACTGTTTTGTTCTGTGATGACATTACCCTACTGTAATTGCTTCAAAGTGTGAGTGGATAGTTTTGTAGTGCTTGCCAGATATATAAAAAAAGACCACAGCCAAGATAGAGGCTATTTCTCTGTTTTATAACTAAAATAAATGCCGATTCTTTTTTGTCAACAGTAGTCTAAAGAACGTTCAGTGACCTATCCTAAGAGACCTCACCTGAGGCCAATAGCCATTGGAGGTCAGTCTCTCTGTGAGCTGGGTGACTGCCTTTTTCCTTGACTCTGGATCCTTCCTGCTCACTAGCACTGACTGGTTGAACTCAAGCAAAGCTGGAAAACATTAAAAAAATAAATAAATATATAAAAAATTAAAACCAGAAATGAAGATAGAGGCCAAAGCAAGACAGCAAAGAAAGTAACACAGGAAGTTCCAGAGCAGATTACAAGACAAATAACTGAGTCAGTTGTTTATCTTTGGACTTCCTTGAATACTTTTATTTTCCTCGAATGCCTGTATTCCAAATATTATTCCCTGCCTAATAGATCTGCAACTTGGTCTAATAGACACAATGCATGAGCACACTGCACCGTGCCAGCCAGGGATTGAGCAGGGATTTAAAATACTAAAAAAAAAAAAAAAAAAAAAAATATATATATATATATATATATATATATATATATATATATATATATATATATATATATATATATATATATATATATAAAAAAGTTTTACTATGAAAAACTATTATGTTATCCAGGTACTCTGACAATGTGTGGCAAATGTGGCAAAAAAAAAAAAAAAAAGATTAAATCCTGATTGGAGGTGGAAAAACTAAGTTCTTGGCAGGGTGAATATTCTCCCAATTCTCACTCAAAGTCCTCCTCTGTGGGTCCATGAGGAATGGACAATGGACGCCAATCTCTCATCTAATGCAGTGTGTGTGTGTGTGTGTGTGTGTGTGTGTGTGTGTGTGTGTGTGTGTGTGTGTGTGTGTGTGTGTGTGTGTGTGTGTGTGTGTGTGTGAACTGAACCACAGCGCCTCACCTCCTATGACCGGCAGGCTGCTGTTCTCCGATCGCGACACCACCGTTGCCAGCTGGGTTGGAAACAGGACCAACATGTCCAGAAAGCCACTGTGGGGTGCCACCACCAGCACCGGGGCCTCCTTCAGGTCCGCTCTGTGACCCTTGACCTTCACCCACAGGAAGCCCAGGGAGAAGAAGACGGCGCGGCTCAGCAGCCAGATGACTGGATGGAGGAGCCAGTGCCGCCAGCCCGTGACGGGCCGAGAGCGGTCCTCCTCTGACAGGCCGGCCATTCGCAGCCGGGCCAGAGGCCACACGAGAAGGAAGAAAAGGGCCGCCAGTGTGACGCGTACAGGGAAGAGGATGCTGCCCAGAACAATGCCCTTAGGACCAGAGGACAAAAAAATGTAATTAAAAACATCGTGTGTGTCTGAAGGGGTAAAAACACTGTACAATCGCCAACATGGCTGATAATAAAGCCCTCACATATGGTTCCGAGATATTCTTAATAACATCATTACAACGATTATATAATGTTTTCCTGACCCATGACCTCTCTGTTTTACTTAGGCACCAGAGTCAGGCAGAACTGTGAACTACTCTTGGTTCTCTTATGGGATGGCCCTGCACCATTTAAAGCTGATTTGAAGAAAAGAAAAAAGGCATGGGAGAATTTGTTTAAATCACTTTTTAAAAACTTCTGAGTTTAAATTAGAGCTGCAACTAACGATTATTTTTATAACTGATTAACCTGCTGAGTTTATTTATCTATTTATTTTTAGGTTTGGTCTATATGACATCAGAAAACTGTTTAAAATATCCTTTACAATTTCCTCAATCCGAGGATGAAGTCATGAAAATATTCAATTTACTATAGTAGTGTTAAGACAAGGTAAAAGAGCAAATATTCATATTTGAGAGCTGTAATGGAAACGTTAATACTATTAACATTTTACACCTGTTAAGCTGTAGTCATATTATTAATGGAATCTACTGATTGATCACTGTTAAGCTGAAAGGTACAGTCTGGCCTTGGGAGATAAAACAAACCAGTTGGTATCAGGCAGTTGTTTTTCATCCCTGCAGATCCTATTCATCACCAGTTAATAATAAAACAAAGAAAATGTGTGTGTTTTATCTCTCTCTCTCTCTCTCTCTCTCTCTCTCTCTAAAAATGACTAACGATCAATTGATTATCAGCATTGTTGATTAATTTTCTATTGACAAACTAATTATTGCCGATCTAGTTAAGACAGATTTCCAGCGGTTTATATATAAGCAGGGCTGAAAACAATGATTATTTTGCTTATTGATAAATTGTGTTCTTGATTAATCATTTTGTCTCTAAAATGCCCAAAACATAACAAATTAAAGTTCAGGCATCCTACAGGGAAGTCCTCAGACCTCTATTTGTGTTAGACCAATACTCCAAAACCCAAATATGTTGAGTTTAGAGTGAATCCATATCAAATTGTACAGAATCCAGCAAAGTGGTGGAAGCCGCATCTCAGATTTTGTTCAATGTTCTAAAATATTTTTGCTAAATTCTAATCTCTTTTATATGTCTTCAACTCTTTTTTATTTATTTATTTTACACAAATTCCTTATCTGGGAAGCCGTGTTAGGGCATCACTATCTTGCAAAGTACATCCAGCCTAATCAAGGATGGAAGAAAAACATCAGTTTGACTGAGCCAATAAATGTTTGTACTTCATGGCTATAAAAAAGCCCTAGATTTGGAATAACGCGCAAAATTCCTAAATAAGATTAATCACAAGAGTATCATAAACCCATTTTCTCACCAATATGACATAAATCATGCTCTCCTCAAATCTTCAACAACATAAATGTGGGTTTTCAGTACCCTCAATTTTACTCTCCTTTGGGAATTTTGCTCACCTCCCCCCCACATCTAGGGCCTCATAAAAATAAAAATGGCACGCAGTACTGGCTTTAAACGGTTTTGGCACAGACAAAACATATTTGTCTTCCACCCTGCAAAGTTTGGTGAGGCCAGGAACAACATATACCAAGCTATTAATGCCCAAACACGGTTTCCCAGATAAGGCATCTTTAAGGCCATGATTATGTAAAAGGCCTGGAAAAAAAAAATGAAATTAGATTCGAAAAGACCATTTTTAAAACAGGCCTTTGTTTTGGGACTAAATTAAAGACACAGACGAGGTGTGAAAAATAAAAGTGAGACGTTGCCAAAACAGTCTTATCTGATCTGACACAAAATGACCCTCTTAAAAAAAGACGTTTTAAAAAGACATTTGAGAAGCTGCAACCAGGATATATTTGGCTCATAAACGGTTGAGTGGGGTTAAGTCATCCGCGGTCGGACTAACCGATTAATCGACTAATTGCATTTCTAAAACCCTCATTTTCTCTCGGGGTCAAGGTCGAGCGCAATGTGAGTTTGGCAGGAGGCGAGTTCGTCCTGGGAACAGACGCCTTGCGGTCGAATTACCGCCCGATGGGTTTCAGGTGGCAGGGGTCTGAGGGGGGTCGCTAAACGGGGGCCCATGCCATCTTTAACCCGGCCCGGTCGACTCCTCCGTGACCGTCGCCATCTCTATACGAAAAGTCAAGACACGGAGACTCTTAATGCGGCCGTTACCCCGATCCTCTGCGCCCTGGTCAGCTGGACCCGGTGGATGAACGGGTGTGGATAGTCCTGCGCCGCTGAGTGACAGCCGGAGCCCTCCATGGCGAAACCTGACGCTAGCAAGGTAAAAATAAAGAAATAAAATAAGAATAAAGCGCTAAAAAAAGGGGGAAAAGGGGAAGTTTTAAGTTGGAAAAAGTTTCAAAACTGTGGAAAAAAAATAAGATGCTCACAGTCCCACGCTTATTTTGAAAAACAAACAAAAAAAAAAAGTGTAAGTGTCTCTCGTAAGCTAATTTTAAAAATAGACCGTTAGCTTAAAAAACAAAAAACAAAAAACGACAACGGTCGAGGAGTATCCGGACAAAAAAAGTGAAAAAATAACAAGCAAAAGGGCGAAAATGAACAACGGGAGTGACCTAAAAACAAACTCCTACGCTACACACCGTCCACATGGCGAAAACGCTCCCCCACACACGCACAGGGAGACGGGGAGGGACGGCGAAGGGGGAAAAAACGAAACTCCCTGAACGGCCCATCCTCCGGCTCTTAAGGCGTCTCCTCACCTGTCCCGCCCCTTCACGGCCCCCGGCGGGGCCGGCCCACGGCCCACGGCCCCCGGCCGGCCCACGGCGCCCGACCCGCGGCCGCGCCGGACCCGTCGGACCGGTCCCTGGAGCCGGGACGCGAGGCGGGCGTGGAGGGCGAGAAAACCGAAACAACGACGACAAAAACAAGACGAAACCGAACCGTAAAGGTTTTTGTTCATGCTGCAGGCAGGTAGAAGACATGAGACGTTAGCTATTAGCCAAAAAAAGAGAAATAGAAGACACTGAGGCAGTGGATGAAAAAGTAAAAATGGGAAGGGATCCAACTTGCTGTTTATTCCATTTGAGTTAAAATGTCAATATTAAATCGTTAATTTGTCAATCGTTTCGCTTTAAAACTCGAATTCAAACATCGAAATCGAGGCCGCCTTGGCTGCTCGCCTCCGTCTTTCCCCCCGAATCAGAACAACTTTATCGGCCAATTTGAAATAGATGAACAAATCTAGGGAAAGCAAAGTTAACACAAGCCCGAAACACGTGTTCATACTGTATATTTAAACATACTTAGTTATCTAAAGTATCCTATGAAAGTATATGTGCTATTTACTCTCTGGCTTTCTGATATCTGCTGTTTCCATATATGAAAACCGACAGACAATAAACACATACAAACATACAGTATCTTACAGGAAAGTAAGTAAAAATCATGTATATGTAAATATCGTATTTATTGTATATTTAAAGTTTGTATGTAAATAAGATATATAGGCTTTCAGAGGTTAGGTACTTTCCTTTACATAATAGCTGCCATGTTTCTGCATATGATCTGTGTTAAGTACATGAAAACAAATGGACAACAAACATTTAAACATACAGAACGTGTAGCCTATACAAATTGTCTATATCAGTAACCTGGTAACATGAAGTTTCTTGCTAGTGGCCCCCTAGAATGTGGTCTAGTGACTCTACTACTGAAGTTCATAATAGGAACATTTCACCGGGGGGGTGTCGACAGAAAACAGCACCTCAGACAAACATCCAGAGTCACTTTAATCACAGGCAATTGTTTAAAAAAGGCACCGGAAAATCCGCCCGAATTTGATCTCATCGGTGGGCGTCTCTCGTCGCTGGAGCCTGTGGAAAAACATGTTTGAAGCAGCAAGATGCGACACTTTCATGCACACAAATTTCTGATTTATTCATCACAAGGGGAAATATTGCGTAATTTTTTTTTCCCTGCTGCAGAACTGCTTTGTAATATTATAGATGATGAATACCTACTGACAGGAAGCAGGCGCATGCTCTTTCTTTGTAAATATATTCCGTGCTGTGATTTCTGGCATTAGTTTGAAAAGTTGTTAAACAGGTAATTTCTGGGAAGCGCAGTGGAAAATCTCCACACCAGTGAGTACGACCTGCATAAAAATGTATTTCTATAACATTATTAGCTCATTTTATTTGCTTATATTATGGGATCCCAAGCAGCTTCTTCCATAGCAGTTTCACACTAATCTATCTGGGGCCACATAATAAAAGATGTAGAAATAAAACAATCATAAAAGTAAGATCGGAACAATAAATAAATAAATATAGATTAAAGGCTAATCTTAATACAACAACAACAAATCAATAACATAAAATAATCAATATATGTAATTGGCTCAAATTATAACATAATAACAGTATATACATAAATATAATAGTAGGGGAAATTAGTTTAAAAAATGTGTATTATTCAGTCATTTAGTCTGCTTTAGGGACATCTTAATTTTGTTTTTTTAGAAGTTCAAGCACATTTTCTAATTTCCCCTTTTACAGAATTCCTGTACATCACTGCCTGTTTTCAAAAGGTGAGTCCTGGGTCTATAGAAGAACTAGTTGTCATTAGATCAGATCAACAAGCAGTTTATAGATAAAATAAGCAGGCTGAAATGTCTGTATTTTGCAAAATCAGGTCCATGAAATACATGGAATAATCAACGCATTTCCTCAAGTTGATGCAAAACTCTTGTAAATTCCAATATTCTGATTAAGCGTCTATGCTCATTGATATAAAACACTGTTGTATGGGCCAAAGTTCATTATCTTGAGATAATGAATGTTTTTGATTTTTTTAATGATTGAAATATCCTATTCATGTTTTCTTTCTTTTTTTTTCAAAATTACAACAGGGCTGCTCCATCAGTGTTGCATATCGGCTTCTCGCATCAGTTACTACCGGTCAATAGATCAGGTTTTTCTTTTTAAGTGTGAAATTATCCTTATTTTCTCTTTGTAAAAGCAACTATGGCATAGTATGTTTTCACCAGAGTTCACTTTCAGAAGCAGAGCAGAAGTTGTTTAGCCCCCCCCCCAATCCAGTTTTAACTGAAACAGGCTGTCCCGAGTCATTAACATAGCAAAGGTTTTATTCACAAGAAAGACACACTTGCGTGGCAGTAACCTTAGCCTCTCTCCCTTTCAACAGAATTGTCAGTAAAAAAACAAAAAAACAAAACATCAAATTTAAAAAAAATCTGAGACTGTACTGAATGGTCAGTGTAGAACCTCACATCATATCTGACTGTTACAAAAAATGGTTTTGCAGCCTATAAAGCTGAGCATGTTAATTAAAGACTTTACAGCTTTACCAGACTCATAGGCACCCTTTAATCGTTTTTTCATTTCCTACCATGAAGGCTATTTATTATTTATCAAACTTCCATGGGAACAAGGTACAGATGCATTTCTGTAGAAATCATCAGATATCAAAACTCCCAGAGCACGATTAAGACACTTCCATACTCTGCCAACATGTTTACGACACAGTCAAAAACATTTTACTTCAACCAATAAGGATTTATTTCATAGAACATTTTTCATAGAGCAAATCAGTATAAATTAAACAGACCTATAAGTTAATCAGGTTAGTAATTGTTGTGGCCTAGCATGCTGAAATCATCTGTGTTTCACTACAAACTGAGAAACAAAGAAAATGAAGAAAGGAAAAACACACACACACACACACACACACACTTTACAGACTGTGACTCATTTTTTTTGGGAGTTATAGGTAGAATTCTGTTATTAATGAGGTTCGCCCCCCCCAAAAAATGGCTATAATTCTGTATTTTGTAAAACAAGCTCATAAATAATCTCCTATTGTGATGTACATGTGAAGTAATTTACAGTAGTTCAACAGTGGTAACATCATGATGATCTGGCTTTGAAATAATTATTTAGAGAATAAAAAAGAGAGGAATGGGGAACAGCAGAGCACAAGACATGAAGCAAAGCAGCAGGCCTTAGTAACATAACTATGTGTGTGTGTGTTTGTGTGTGTGTGTGTCTGTCTGTGTGGCGGACAAGGTCTGGGCTTAAAGTTTCACCGCACATCCCGCTGCAGATTTTAACAAACGTCTTGTCTGTGGTAACTGTCACTGTGGAGTTTGAATCTGTTTTGGACAAAAAAAAAAAAAAAGGACAGCTGGCCATTTTGTGTTCCACCTCAGCTGTGACCGGTCATCCCCGCGCGGCACTGGGGAGAATGAACAGTATATAAACCTCTGTAAATATCTGAATCCTTTATGTGCACGGTTCATCCTCCTCACAACACCATCCCTCCGCCCATGATCTCCATCCTCTGTTGAGAATAGACAAAAAAAAAAGGTTAATGTAAGCATGTGTTCAGCTTTTACCAGAAAGTGGTTACAGCCAGAAATAACCATAAATGGATAACAAATTGACATAATTTACAAAATCTTTATAATAAAAATAATAACTTCCCCCGTAAGACTGCAGCAGGAGAAATGTTTTTGATCTTCCCGGAATTAGTTACGACAAGAATAATTCTCCTCAGACAGGTTCCGTTCACTAGATCACCACAATTAACTGGCCGATTTCAGTTCACTGTGGATTTACTGTATCTGTGAATTTCTCAGCCGAGGAGAAAGAACTTTTTTAAAACTCTGATATATCAATATTTGTATTGGCCTCAAAGAAACCAATCCCACTGACATCATAAAGGTTAATACACCTTCATCAAATAAATCATTGGTCTTTAGGGAAAAAGAACAAACTATTTTCACGACTGTGGCTCAACAGGTTCCCGGGGAAAAGTCGGGATTACGTTATATTATTGAGCTGTTCCTGCTGCAGGTTTTTAAAAGATGGTGAAACTAATCAGTTTTTCTAACATCAGACAAATGTATATTTTGCCAGTTAAAAAAAACTATCAGAGTAATTATAGAAAAATTGGTATTATCATGCTTCTTTAAATTTAGAAATTTAGGACCTTTAAAAATAAACCTGATTACATTACTTTACAAATCATGATTTAACCTTTAATGACTAAGAGGGCATAGTCTGCCTTCTACTGGTCTAAAAGTGAACAGCAGATGAGATACTGCCAAATGTATGAGAACCCCCCCAAAGAGTGAGAAGTTTGAACAGAGCAGCAAAGTTGATTTCAGGTCTAGGTAAGAACTGAAGATGCTTACAACTAATCTACAATGCTCAGAAAGTATCAAAGTGGGAAACAACATATGGAACAAAAACAATGAGCTTAGCTCTGTATAATAACACTGGAAAACAGTAGCATATGTGTCAGCTCCTCTTATGCAAACCTAACAGACCTCATTGACCTCATTCACTGTTACGACATGATTAAACTCCTGCTTGGTGCCGGGGTTCAATATTTTTATGTTTTGTACATCATGAACCATAAAAATATGGACTCTTTGCTATTATATTAATCATGTTGCTTACTTGAGGCGGTTCTATGAAAGCCAGCCAATCAGACGAGTGTGTTGGGAGTAGTCCCATTGACTGACACTTGTAGATGGCCAATGCTGACCCCAGGAGATTACCGACCAGGTAGACCAGGCCCTGAAGCCACTGCTGACTGGAGCTCTCCAGCAGCTTGAAGGCTGAGACACAGGAGGACAAAGGACTGAATGTAATGATGATGTGAGGCTAAACTTGATGTGACCCAACTATTAAACAGTATAAAAACCAAACTTCCTGAATACTGGATACTCACTGGCAGACATGGACATCAGAGCCTGTATGGGCCTCCAGGCCATCATGCACACCATCATGATGGGGAAGATGGAGATGGTGTTGCCCGACATGTACATGATGAACAGGTTCATGGGGATCTGTTTTAGGGGCCCAAGGGCCACGTCCCAGCAGCGCTGCAAAACAAAAGGGAAGGACGGGGGTGACACACTCAGCAGCACATTTGTGTAATTATCACTGGTCAAATATTTTATCTTCTCTCACACATTACACTTTACATGTATTTCAGATTATTTTATTCTATTTTATTGCTTCAATTTATTTTTCTATTATTTTAGACCTTTACATTAAAAATAACAAGAATAAAAGCCTAAAAACAGAAAAAATTACATCAATGTTTGGTGCTGGAAGCGTCTTCAATAAAAACTTGCAGTAGCTTTCCTCACCTTCTCCACCAGGTTCTTGTCCGTCTCCTGGATGCTGGTGTCAGGGACGGGTTTCTCCGAGTAGCCAATGGGGTAAACCACATCTCCCTGACCGCCCTGCCGGTCACCGCGGCTCCTACAGCACAGAGGTGACACAAAGAGATCACCCTTTATGTCAGTGTGATCGTCTATGCAATCGACTCTTGCCTGCACAGGGTCCTTTTAAAATGCGAAGATGAGCTACGTCTCTAGTCACGTGTGTTCTATGTTTAAATCGTGAGAGCAACACTTCAAAGAAATGCTGGAGCTTGTGCAGAAGAAGCATCAAAAACTTCAGCCAGTTGTCATCACCGTTTAAAATTAGGAGATCGCACCTGAACCTGACATTTTAATGCTTATGTTTGGTATACAGGGTCTGGGGGTGGAATATATGGATTTGTTTTGTATGACACAGAAACTGTGCAGCCATCCTCAGGTTTGTTCCTTCATCAGAAAAGTGAGAAAAATTCCTGTGAAGTTGAGGTTTTTTTGTCTTTGCACAGGAAATTTGCATATTATCATATAAGTTAATGAGTAAGGTACATTTCATGATTAAGCCGCCTATAACTTCACCTGACACTAGGGATTTCTTTCTGAGCAAAAACACAGAGGGCTACTGATTGATTCATTTAGGTTAAAGTGTCTGTTTCTTTTGACCTCGTGTTGCCCAGGCTCAGCTCCAGTGCCCACTTCATCCTCCGGGCTCCACCGCTTCCCCTCGTCGACAGAGCTCCTCCTCCTCCACCTTGTCCCCCTGGAGACGCCATGGCGACTGACTGAACTGCTGGACCTCAGAGACAAGAAAACACCTAAAGGGATAATAAACACAGGTCAACATATATCAGATGAGTGGAGTCTTTACACTTAAGTGTAGTGGTCTCTCATCTTCCTGAGGGTAAAGGGCTAATAAACCATCAAAATAGTATATAAGGCAATAATAAGGCATTTCAAGAGAACCAAACCAAATCCTCACAGAAAATCTCACAGACAATCTAAAGCAGACATAAACACCACAACTATCTAATTCTCAATATGGACCATAAAATAGTTACTGGTCCCTTTTTTCAGCAGATATTTGACTAATTGTGGAACTTCTTCGATCTTTATTAATTTAACGAACAGGATGTACAGTAATTACGACTAGAGCTGCAACATGTAGTTTGTCTTCTTTAGAAATTAATCAACCAACTGTTCTCATGATTAATCAATTATTGGTTCAGTTTTAATCTATAATCTTAACCACTTAATTTGTCCATCCATCAGTCCAAAACTCAAATATATTCCATAAACTCTCATACATTGCAACAGAAAACTGTCACATATTGAGAAGCTAAAACCTGCAAATGCCGTTTCCTGCTCGAAATGCGGCTTAAGTGGCAGGTCGATTATCAGTTTAGTTCGATTAATCAACCATTCGACTCGACTCTACAGCTCTCATACACAAGTCTCTCACTATTTCTCTCTCGTGTTCACTCTATCAGAACAAACCCTCATCTTTCTAGGGTGATTTTAAGTTTGGTCATTATATTTACATGTCTTAAGTGATGTTTAGCGACAGTCAGATTTTATATCCTGGTCTTGAGAGAAACGATAGTTCATTCGGCTTTATTTTTTATGGTTGAAGTAAGATATCAAGTTGAATTAGACCCAATTTCTTTTGGACAAGTGTGTTAAATCACCTTCGTTTGTACTGCACCTGAATTCAGGACAGTTTTAAACGTGAATGCTGATTCCGTTATATTTTTAATCGTCTTTAAAAGACCACTTTGTGCCTTCCTGAAACTTTAGTAGTCCACGTAGTAATATGATTTCAGCCAATTTTCTCTTATTTAACGGTATAAAACGAGCCTGTGTGAATCTCGCCCGGTTTAACGACATAAAAACCTTTGGTAGAGGTAAGTAGAGGTTATTGATTATTGAGAGTCGTTGCGGTTCCAGCAATGAGCATCAGCTAGAGCTCTTGGCCATCTAGTAAAACCATTATCCACACGACAACTGAGACAGAAAACCTTAAAATTAAAAAGGCCCCCTACGATATTTTGCCAAATTAAAAACCGAGCAGAGCAGGTTGTTACGGTCACTTCCCGTAGACGTTATGCATAAATGACCCCACAAATAATCATTTAACGTTCATTTCACCTTATAGAATCATCCAAAACACCGCTACTCGGTTCCTTTATCGTTATTTTTCGATGAAATTGGGGAACTTTCGCTCGAGGTACCGAGGTCCGACTCGACCGTGTCGTCGCCTGCGGTTTCCGGGGCCCACAATTATGACGCAGTGATGACGCTGTCTTCGCGGCTCCCGTGTCGCTATCGCCCCCTAGTGGCACATTTGGAGATCTACCATGGGTTTTGCTATGTTGACGCTCATCGGTTTTTACTTTTTATAAAACTATAAAGTAAAAAATAATAATAATTTAATTACAAAATTTGTAGCATTTTGTAATTTTTTAAGTGGAAAAATTAACATGAAGAAAAGAAAAAAAATACAACCCATGCAATTTTAAAACGAGCCTTTGCTCACTGAGTTTATTCGTCACGATAGGATATCCCTGGTTGTTTTTGATACTGTCCCCTCAGGTGTTGTTTAAAACAGCCTCTATTGTTGAATGCGACTGAAAAAGCTGTTGGGAAAGTTTGTATGTTATGGTATTAAGAATAAAAAAGATATTGTTTTGGTCCATTTCATTGGAAATATTTGTTATGATAGAGACAAGACATTAATAAGGTTTCTTTTTCTGACCAACAAAGTCAAAACTGAGTGATGTCCGCATTAAATAAATTCAAACCCAATGTATGTTTAAAAAAAAACAAAAAAACAAAACAACTCAGACATTAGCAAACAAGAAAACTTTTATTATCTTGGTCCTCTATCATTATTGTTTGCAGCGGTTTTATTTTAAACAATACAAAAGTTTAAACATTTGTGTGCAATCTTCTCAGTCAGTTTAAGGCAAGTCTATTATATACACACACTGACATGTAAACGAAGCAGTGCAAAGTGAATTGTAAAGTGTACGTGTGTTATAGGTTACAGCATCATTAAGGCACAGGTAAACTCAGGTTCCAGTGTTGGTTCGGCCACCTATAAGACTCATTCAGTTCATGAGCGTACAGAGTTCTGTAATAAACTACAGGCATTTGTTCATTTGGCACGATGTGGATCATACTGCTGTTCCCGAGTAAATTCTGATGAACATCACAGTTTTATTTTGTCTGAGGAGACTGTATGTTATTCTGAGGCACTGTTCAGTTCTTTTTCAGGCAGATACTGTAGTTAAGCCACATTTGATCCAGTTCTAGCTGCAGCACACCTGGGCTGAAAAGGTCTTTAACACATCTTGAGAGTGATCAGATTTTTGCACCTTGCTCAAATTTGATTGTATCTATGGGGTAACTGCATCAGCTGCTGACACAGTCACACAAAAATCTGATCTGAGTCATTAAAATATTGAAATATGCAAATGAAAACCTTGCCTGAATTAATTGGCATGTTTCCCATTTTGAGTAAATGCATGTTTAGCAACCACTTCTCAGACATGATCTTGCACAAATTTGCATTAGAGCCTGAATGACACTGAATATTTGAGACTGAGACTAAGTTTCCATAACAATATATCAGCCAATATTAATATTTTTTTAGCAAAAACAAAACATAAGACAGTATTTTTGTTATTGATTCCTTAAATTTTTGTCATTAAAAAACTGTGACCAAAATATACACTATACTGAACATTTTAAGAAATTGAATTATAAACCGTGTTAGTGCTCTCTGGACATGACTTTTAGATGACTGTTTTGACCCCAAAACATATCTGCAATTTGGAGTTATTTATTGGCCAACGTATATGCAGATATCAATACATCTATAATAAACTAATATTGGTCACTAACACAAATCCAGCTTATGCACTGATCGGGCTCTAATTTGCATTCAAATTGCATTGAATTAACTGCTTCCCCACTGCAGTTTGGTTATAGTTATGTCTTTATTCAGAGCTACTTCCTTGTTTCAGAATCACCATGGCCCCAGTTTGTGCTGCTCATTTGTTAAGAGTTGCGTTTGAGTCACAGCAGTGAGGATGCGATTTGTTGAAAAATAAACTACTCAGCTAGTGTCACATTATTTCCAACTACCATTTTTGTTTGGATCAGGAATCAGGTTTTTTGTTGAAAAACTGGATGCTTAGCTCTTTGACTTGAATGTATTGGTGATGCATGACAGCCACAAACTTGGACTGGGATCATCCCAAGATGAATTTTACTGCAGAGTGTAAAACAGGGCCCAAGGAACTAGATACATTCTGTGTTCACTGGCTTTCTGAATATTTCATATACTACTGGAAAATTTTGAAGGTTTTTGCTATTCTTAAGCACAAAAATATTAATATTTCGTGTGTGCAATGTTTTTTTCAGTTGTATGAGATTAAGAACCTGAGGAGGACTTTGTCTGAATCAGCGCCTGTGTCGAGTGTCGGCGTCACTTGTACAGGCTGAGCTCGGGGCTGTGGTACAGACACATATAGGAGTCACAGAGCAGGCGGCGGGCGGGCTCCCGCAAGGAGGCAGCGTCCACTCTGCTCAGCTCCTCCTCCGATAGGCTGAGGTAGCGGCCCACCTCAGGACACGCCTTCACCCGGGGGATGTTGAAGCCGTTCTCGCCGCCTGGGTGAGAAAAAAGGGAGCTCTTTTACTGACACCTAACGCGAGTCTACCGTACGTTAACAGGACACGAGGTCTCTCACCTTCCCGGTCTGCCATGCTGTCGAAAAACAGCCAGTCGGCAGGGAGGGGCCCATGCTTGATGAAGCTAACGTAATGGCTGGTCTCGATGCAGGTCACAGCGAAGAGAGACATTCGCTGACGGACGCATTGGAGCGAGCCGGTCCACGGTCCCCCGGGGACAACGACCTTCACCGGGCTGTGGGACACCCGGTTCTTGTGGCTGTGGACCTGATAGTTGGACCGAGTCAATATGTAAAGAAGACAGAGATATGCGAGGAAGAGAAAAGGAGGTTCAGAGTGCTTCAGAATAAGTGAATACCTCCATCTTCTTCTTCTTCTTAATATTATTATATCATGATCATTTTAACTTGCAAACATAATCATCAATCTGACTAACAGAGGAGGAGACGAAGAAACCAGGCCAAGCAGTTACAAGGGTAAGAGCACAACACAAGAACTGGACTGATGGAGAAGGGAGAAACATTTCAGAAGACGAGGCTTTCTCACACGTCGAAAGCTACCAATCAGTCCCAGGTGCACAGTGAGAAGCAGCTACCTGTGTGTTGCAGGTCGGGCAGTACTGTTTGAGACGACCGGGGGTGATGTCCATATCTTCATAACACTGAAGACACTCCCACTCCGCCACGGCCTGACAGATGCTGCACTGCCTCAGAGCTTGAGAAGAGAGACAAGGACAAAGAGTGGGGATAAGGATGCGGGAAAAAAAAAGATGTACTAGGTCCTTTTTAGTAAAAAAAACTACATTTAAAAAAAAGAAACAACTTTGATTTTTACTTTTTGCTGATGACAAACAGTAGATACATGTCAATATATTTATTAAAACTAAAACAGATAAAAAATATTCAAACTAAATCAGAACTGAACTGAAAAACCTAAAATACATAAAAAGAAAACAAAACTAAAATGCTAAAATATCAACTAGTTTCCTAAAATTGTCCTCACTGTCATCCAACAGGTCTGTGATGTCCAGGCTGAGGGTGGGCAAGATGGCGTCAAACATTTTGAAGTCCTTCCCAAACCTGGGCATGAGAAGCAAGAGGCAGGAAGGAGCCTAGAAGGGCAATGGGGGCAACATCTTATTGGTTACTGTGGTTTCAGGTGACTCGGAAAGGTAAAGTACAGTAACTGCTTCCTCTGCCCCGAAAATCTCAAGCATATATTTCTGTTACCTCCACAAACTTGAGGCCGGCATGGAGGAAGGAGGACTCCAGCAGGGCCTGGACGCTAGCGACTCTCATCCGGTTGGACGATGGCGAGGACAAGGGGATGGGGGAGTCGACTGGTGAGTCAAGTAAGGGCGAGGAGGGAGATGGGGGGAGGGTTGGCGGGAAGAGCTGGTAGAGGTGACACTCCTGGGGCTTCTGAGTCATTGACCTGGAAGAGAGGAGGAGGTATAAATTTCCGACATGAGAGGTGGAGATGAGCGGCAAATATGAAAAGAGAGAAAATGAGGAGTTGGCGTCAGTGAGTGAGATAAAGGAGAAGAAGGAAAAAATTACGAGAAAAAAAACAAAACCCTACCCCTTCACTTAAAATGGGTTTTCTTACTGTTATTTCACTTTGATATTTAATTCTCCAGTTCAACGCCTTTTCACATTCATTTGCTGAAGAGGCGAAGTTTCTCTGCACTCACCTTAAATCTAAGTCATATTTTCCACCAGGCCATTGAGCCTCGTTGGAGAAAAACCATATCAAACACTAACTGTTATTCCAAATAGAGAAGTTTTTGTCTCGAAACGTGCAAAGAGGGGACATGTTTTGCTCATGATACTTTAAATCAATGCATGTTTTAAACACAGTTTTTGGTCTTTTTTTTTTTTTTTTAAAATAGTTTTTAGATGTTTGAAGAATTTGACTTTAAAATAATGTTAAAGTCTGTAAACGTATTTTGTTAATCATCCTTAAAACCACTGGTCAAGAGAGAAAATGCGAAATTGATTTGACTCCGATTCTTAACGCTTATGACTTCACTGGTTATTAAATATTTGGCTATGTACTAGAGCGCTGAAAACTTCAGAGAACATAAATGTAACCACCAATGGTTTATGCAAGAGAAATCTAACTGCAGGTGTGATCTCAGACTTCTCTTCTCACACTCGACAGCAACTCGCAGCCATAGCGACAGCAGATTGTACCAAACATGAACAGGGGGCCTGTTCGATAGTGAAGCCTGTGTATGGGAGCATGTGACCGGCCATGATGGTACCTGATCTTGAGGAGCGGCTCAACTCTGAGGAGCTGGAAAAGCTTGTTGAGGAACTCCTCGGGATCTGACAGACGGAAGGAGAGCAGCGTGTCAACATTCCTCAGTCTGATCACAGACAGACAGACAGACAGACAGACAGACAGACAGACAGACAGACAGTACGCCTGCTGGAAGCTGACAGACTGCAGGAATCCAGAGGCAGCAGTAGCTTTCACTCACTCACACAAACCTTTCTCCTGGTTGGTGAAGCCAGTGTCACTATTAGCGGCCTCCAGCAGTCGTCTCAGGGCCATGGTCTTGCTGGCGCATACGTAGCCAAACCTCAGAGACACACCAGCACACAAACAGTTTATGGAAGAACTTGCATTGCATTAAAAAAAAAAAAAAAAAAAAAAAAAAAAATTGCTAACGAGGAATGTGATCAGTTAAACACAAGAAAAAGTTCAAAAGCAAAAAAATCTCTTGAAGGCTGTACAACTCTACTACGTGATGGCTTGGCCTTTTATATTTTTTATTTAGGCATCAAAACTAATAAGTTAGATCAAGTCTGTTGTTTTAAATTATTGAATTCAAGTTTGAATTTTACAAATGGAATGACAACTGTCTAAATCACATTTCATTACATGTTATGGTTGCATTATATGAAAAACAAACAAACAAGTATATAAACCTTCGGAGGGGGTTGACTATCTCGCAGCGCAACAGGTCTTGAGCCTGACTGGAGTTCTGGTCGGTGTCGGGGCCAGACGGCCAGAACAACAGCCAGTCTGCTGAACTACAGCAGGAGAACAGGCTGGAGAGAGAGAGAGAGAGAGAGAGAAGCAAAGGTTCTATAAAAACAGTTGTTGTGTTCATCCAAATTAATCCTGATATGTATTTTTCTCAGGGGACAAACAACGGCAAACTGAGAGACTCGAGCAGCAAAGCTGCGTAAGCTGCATTAAAGCTTTCACAACCTGAAAGCTTTTGTTTCACAACAAATCTACTCCTATTGTGCTGAACATTAATCAGCAGCAGAGAGAAGTAACACAAATGTTTATTTATAGGCACATGTCATGGTTACATAACAGTTATGGTAGGCAAACAGTGTTTACAAGGGCAACGGTTGAGTAACAGAGATGTTTTACTTAATGTGGAACTTGATTTGCGGCATGTTCACTTTAGGTTTTAACTGTTTAATAAGGTTTAATCATGTTTCCTGCATCAAATCAACATTTCTATCCCGGCAGTCCTCTCTGTCAGCACAGGCCCAGATCTGTACCTGAACAGCGTCGCGTCCAGGTAGCAGGAGTTGAGGTGGCCCTGGATGCCCCTCTTCCAGCCCTGGTAGAGCTCTCGAGCCTCATCGCCTTCCACAGGAGGCGTGTGCTCCTCCACACGCTCGCTGCCCCACTCTGCAAAGGCTGGGGGCCACGGGGGACACGGAGGAGGACAGAGTTAAACATTAAAAGGGCAACCACATCCTCGAATTCAAATGGAAAAACCGTCCTCACAGCCTGAAGGAGCTGTCGCTGTAGTGCCTCTAAAAAAACAAAACTATAACAGTTATGTTCTTATAAACACTAATATGGCTCTCAAATATCGATGCCTGGGGTAGAAGTTCTCCAACTTTACATCTCTACTGACCCTGGAGTCTCTCTAGAAGTCAAAGCTTTTTCCAGAGTAATTCAGAGTCTCCCTCTAATGTGTTTTTAATTGTATTTTAGGTTTTTATTTCTGTAATCTGGATTTTGGAAATCATTCAGCTGTGGCAAATGCTACTTGCTCCATCCAGTCAGGCTCCATAATTAGCTTTGGATTTTCTGGTAAATAATAATCCAAATTCCACCCCTGTATCCCTCACAAACTCACGGACGTGAGACGCTACAGCCGTGTTCTCCCACCTATAGAGTTGCAGCGTTCCACTTGATTGACGGGCATCTCAGGTGCCGGGAACCTGGAGTCCCTCCTGCAGTTGCGAAGCTTGACGAACAACCCCTTGTTGGCCGGACAACGGAAGTGGCGTTCGCCAAGGTAACTGCCATCTGTCCCTGCAGACAGCTCCTGATCCTGACACACACACACGGTTCGTTTGATCAGTGTTATATTGCAGTGTGATGCAATATGATATTGCATGAGTCACTTCTTCTTATTACTGTTTGTTGTCGGAAAAAAAAAAAGAAAAAAAAAGAGGAATCTGCTAATGTAAAATAACAAAAACAAATCTTTTTATATCACTGATGCTTTCCAGATTTTCCATGTTGCCAAAAATAAAAAACATCAAACAACAAAGTGTTGCTACCTAAGGAAACTTTGTTTCGATGATTTTATTCACTTAAGTGCTGAATTCCCCTATACTGACAACACCGAGTTTACTGGAAACCTAATGTATTGGTCATGAATCTACACCAAGAATCAAAATCAAAACAACACAGTCAAATTCAGCGACTATTGTTACTGTTACATTAAACTAATTACTAATTCATTTCAAAATTTATGACAAAGCTTCATGGTTATTAAAAACTTGAAAAAGATAGCGTCTTCTTTTTACATTGCTACACAGAAAACTACTCATTTCTCTACAACTTAAATCTCAGTTTAACTTTTGTCATCACATACTAAAAATGAGGAATAATGAGAAACAGAGCTTAAAGGCCAAATAGTTACCTGCTGTTTTTTTACAATTAATATTCAATTAAAGTGTATGTCCTTGTGATGAGAAAAATAAAAAAATAATATAAGCATTTTCTTTATTTCTCATGCAGTATTTACGTACATTAATGAAAATACAAAAAAAATGTTAACAATGACATTTGAACGATGGACTGAACCTTGAACAAAGAGTATAAAACCAGGAGAAAAACATGTCACTGATAGTCTCCTTACCAGCTCAATTCCCGCCACAAGCTCAGGGATCCCGTTGATCCGCCCGATCCAGCAAATGACGCCATAGAGGGGCGGGTCGTTCACCTCGACCATCGAGCCCACCTCCAGCTCGCCCTCTGGTCCCGCCTCTCCGTTCTCCTCCGCCGCTCTGATGTCATCCGGAGACCTCAGTGGCGACAGAGGGCCGTGGGCGCCGTTGGTGTGCTGCAGTTGCTCCATAGCAGTGGGCGATGCCGGCATGCCGGGTTTCGGAGGGGGGAGAGGGGCGGCAGACAGCGGTTTCTGGGTGGGTTTTGGCGGTGGCAGCGGAGGCGGTTTGAGTGCTTGTTTGGAGGGGGGCATCAAGGCCACCTTGGGAGCGGCGGCGGACGGTGACGTAGGGCCCGGTTTCGCGAGGGGGGACAGCGCTGGCTTCAAGATGGATTTGGGCATTTGGTGAGGACTCTGACGTTGCGATTTTGGCTCTGAAGACACAGAGAGATCAATGGGTCAATAGTTAATTCTGAGTTTTCAATTCAAACACCACCATCCCATTAAAGTGCTTTTTTTTTTCATACTATTTGTTCTTTAGTGTTAAGTCTTTAAATTTTGAAATAGGTTTTATAGCCAACAAATTAGAGACAATTGTATGTTCTAGAAACACGAGTTTAGAAATTTTGTATTCTTATTTTTGTTGTTTTTAGTGTCAAACATTTTAAAACAGAACATTTTCTTTGTACGGTTCAATTTCCCTCAACAAATATGCAGATGTTCAGTTTGTTGAATCAAGGAGGTTAAAATAAAATGTTAATAAACAGACATACATACTCTGTAAAGTTATCCCTGATTAAAACAACAGTGAACTCACCTGCTCCCTAAGTATAATTAGGAGCTCAGAATAAAAGGGGTCAACTAAAGCCTGAAACTTAGCACGAGAGTCTGAGATCACATTGGGAGACCGTTTGACATACCCGAAGAAACCTTGGTGATTGGTAATAGTAGGCCATAGAGGGAGAAGGGAATGTGGCAGAGCTTCTCTCCCCTGTAGTGCCCGTCCCAGTTGCCAGCAGGAGCATCCTGTAACGTGCGAGTCAAACAAAGAAACCGCTGGCTGACACAGAAACATACTAATAAACATACACTAGTCCCCCAGTTACTATAAAGGAAGTTCAGTCACAAAGTCACAGACTGTGGTGATACATTATATAAAATGAAACTAAAGGCTAATTTTTGCGGAATAGTATAAACCATAAATTTGCCTTCTTCAAGGAACCGGAACAAGGTGTTTAGAAAGCTTTCCCTTCTTTTAACTACTTTTTCTTCAACACATTCTGACTGTTCTTCCATATTATGTCCATCATATTACTCAGCTTCATAGTATTCAAATTTTTATTTGTGAAAATGACCAGATATCCATTTATCTATTGCCTATCTTAAAGATCTGCTCATTTAATGTAAGAATAGTTTGATTCACTATCTTCATTCTTCATGCTTTCTTCTTTAAAAGTAGCCATCGATGTTTCCGATAATTCTATTTCTGAATCCTAAGAACCTGCAGTTTTAATTTCCTTTGTCATACTGACCAACAGAATGCCCACGTATATCCCTGACGATGACCGGCCAGGCAGGAGGCCGCAAAAGAGCACCTCACCGCCATAGACATTATCCGCCAGGGGGAAACACACCCGCTGGCCAACACGGAGCGCAGGAGGCGACACGGGGCCCCGGATCTGGTTTTGAGGCGACACAGGGCCCCGGACTTGGTTTGGAGGCGACACGGGGCCCCGGACCTGGTTAGGAGGGTTGAACGGCGCCGACTCCGCAGTCCGGGGGAACATGCCATAAGTGTGTGGCTGAGGAGGGCTGCTGGGACGATGCTGCCGGAAACTGAGGTGACGACTGTGCTGGTGCTGGTGCTGGTGCTGCTGCTGCTGCTGCTGCGGCGGATGATGATGATGACTTGGGCGGTTGATGTTGCTGTGATGCCCGTTGCTGGGGTGATAACTGCTGCTGCTGCTGTGGTGGTTGTGGTCTCGCTCACGGGCATCGGAGCCGTTCCTGCTGGACCAATGGCGGATCCTGATGTCGCTGGCCGGGAGGAAGAGGGCACAGGCATCGGGGCAGGTGAAGAGCCGGTGGCCCTTGTAGGAGCCGTTGCTCACCCCTTTACCCGCCGCCGAACCCTGGGGCAGCAGTGGATTTGGGGAAAGAGAGAACAAGGCCTTTAATGACTAATTACAGGTACAATAGTCTGATCGGGTAAAACCCCTGCAAACTCAGTGAGAGTACTTTTTTCCCCCTACGAGTTTACCTTGAGTTGTACCCCAAAATAAACAGCGCTGCCCCCTCTGGTCAGTGGCCCAATGTATTTGAGATCGGCCTCCGCAAGCTCATCCTGTTGGCCTATTTGGACCCACAGCGGAGCATCGACAGGCAAAGCCGCCAGCTGCTGCAGCTTTCCGGGACTGTCTGAAAAATTCAAAACAATAAAACAATGAAAAACTCATTGCAGATGGGAGGAAATATATGCTGGTAATTACATCTGGTCAAAAGCACTCTGGAGACTCTTTTGGTTCCTTTACATGCTTCACTATTATCATGAAAAACACCCATTACAGTGTGAATATGCTGTTGGGTATGAGCACTGAAAAGAAAGCCAGTTTTAGAGTCATTTATAGCAAACGATCGTCTGGGATCTGGCTTTACTTCCGATTTCCCGCCGGATAAAGACCCATATTTGAACCCTGTCCTCAGAGCCTCTCATTTCCATGAAGATCATATGTTCCCCATTACAAAAAAAAAAAAAAAAAAAATTGTGCAGTGGTCCCCTGATTTTCAAGTAAATATTAATGAATCCATTTTGTACTCCTGCTGATGTAGGAGTCTGAGTGAGAACTTTTACTTTGTGGTATTTCACACGAAGAACAGTAAAGTGGCATGTAAAACTACAACACACTTTCAGGATTGTTACTAGTGCAATATTTTTATTGTCTATACAATTACTACCTTTAGTATCTTATCTTTGCTCCCACTCCTATGTCCACTGATACTACCAGTAGTACTACTAATCTCATCATTACCTCTATTTAAAATCTTCTTTTTCTTTCGGCTTTTCCCTTTAGGGGTCGCCACAGCGAATCAGTGTCCTCCATCTAACCCTGTCTTCTGCGTCCTCTTCACTCACACCAACTACCTTCATGTCCTCTTTCACTACATCCATAAACCTCCTCTTTGGTCTTCCTCTAGGCCTCCTGCCTGGCAGTTCAAAACTCAGTATCCTTCTACCAATATAATCACTATCTCTTCTCAGTACATGTCCAAACCATCTCAGTCTGGCCTCTCTGACTTTATCTCCTAAACCTCTAACATGTGCTGTCCCTCTGATGTACTCATTCCTGATCCTATCCATCCTGGTCACTCCCAGAGAGAACCTCAACATCTTCATCTCTGCTACCTCCAGCTCTGCCTCCTGTCTTTTCCTCAGTGGCACTGTCTCTAGACCAAACAGCATCGCTGGTCTCACCACAGTTTTGTACACCTTTCCTTTCATTTTAGCTGAAACTCTTCTATCACACATCACACCTGACACTTTTCTCCACCCATTCCAGCCTGCCTGCACACGCTTCTTCAACTCTTTTCCACACTCTCCATTGCCCTGGACTGTTGACCCTAAGTACTTAAAATCCTCCACCTTCTTTATCTCTTCTCCCTGTAACCTCACTCTTCCACTTGGGTCCCTCTCATTCACACACATGTACTCCGTCTTGCTGCGGCTAACCTTCATTCCTCTCCTTTCCAGGGCAAATCTCCACCTCTCAAGCTTCTCCTCCACCTGTTCCCTGCTCTCACTACATATCACAATGTCATCTGCAAACATCATAGTCCATGGAGATTCCTGTCTAACCTCGTCTGTCAGTCTGTCCATCACCATAGCAAACAAGAAGGGGCTTAGAGCTGATCCCTGATGCAGTCCCACCTCTACCTTGAACTCCTCTGTCACACCTACAGCACACCTAACCACTGTCTTACAGTCCACATACATGTCCTGCACCACTCTAACATACTTCTCTGTCACTCCAGACTTCCTCATACAGTACCACAGTTCCTCTCTGGGCACCCTGTCATACGCTTTCTAAAATATTACTATAATTCTCTGTTTCCTTTATCCCTATTGTCAATATTTCTACAATCTATTCAGTGCATTAGTGCATTACTGAGAAGCTTTAGGCGAGCGTCTGGGTCCAACACAGGCTCCAACAGGCCGCTCAGGTCACTCGGCACTTCCAGCAGGAACTTCCTCTCTATTTTTACCATGACGCCATTGTCCAACACCTGCAGGGAAAACAAGAGAAAGAAAAACATGTGGGAGAGAACATATAACGGGGTAAGAAGGAAGAGAAAGAAACCACAGAACAATAGTTAAATTAAATCCTAAGCATGCCCACAATTTTTTTTTTTTTTTTTTTTTTTTTTAAAAGGGGAGAGGATGTGGGGGAAGCTCTCATCCAAAGCGCAACACAGTACCATAAAAGGAGGCATATTTTAGGATGGGTGAGCCAGAGGAATGGACCACCCAAATCATGTACAAATAAATTTAAAAGGGGATGCCAGGGGAGGGCAAGTTTGAAGGCTTGAGGCATTTTACAGCAACCTCTCCATCCTCTTTATGCAGCGGCCAAGGCCAAGTCTGACAGGGGGAGTAAATCCTTCATCTCTTGTTCTGTCAAACTGTTAAATGCTCACGAGGGGTCAGCTGATGCTGAATCTGTTGATAGCTGGGTTGAATGATGTCTGGATGTACTTCAGCTTAATCATTCACTTTTGCTTGATGTACATTGTTTTATGTGCACTTATATGGTGGGTTGCAAGATCTATTTTTACACATTTTTTATTCTATATTTTATGTATCTGTTTTAACTGGCTTAAAGACAAATTTTACATCAAAAGGCAATTAGGTCAAGTTACAGTAATGATTATTTTCAGTAGTTCAGTAATAACCTGTAAATTATTTTATGGATAAATCAATTCATTCATTTTTTTTATAAAGTGTGTCTTTATAGTGAAAAATGCCTGTTTTAATTTCCTAAGACCAAAGTGAATTATTCAAGTTGCAGGTTTTGTCCAAGCATCATTCCAAAGATATTCAATGAACTTTTCATTCATGACAAAGAAAATCTGCAAATGCTTAAATTTAATGAGCCGGCAAAAATAACTGTGACTGAAACCATCTGTTGATGGTCAGAATAGCTGCTGATCAGTTATGGAGGGCCCACATTAAAAATGTTACTTAGGAAAATGTACAAAATGCATTAAAATGCCAGCACGGATAATGCAGAGTGAGTATTACACTATAATAATAATAATAATATAATAATATAATGATAATAATAGATTTTTTTCAATTCATGCATTAAGCTGTAGATTTTCGAGGGGGAGCTAATTTCTAATTGTCAATTATTTTATAAATAGCTTCAACTAATGCTTATTTTCATTTTGAATTCATCTGCTGATTAATTTCTGTGGCAGGTCCGTGTGACAACTTTGATGATGTAAATCTCTAAATGTAAAATGATGTCAGTACCTTGACCCACTGGGAGTCCCCTCTGCTCTTGCCCGAGTCCTGCTCCTGGCAGATGTACCCCCGCTGCAGCCGAATGGTACCTTCCAGCTGGTCCTGGACCTTGACGTCGGTCGAGATCAAGTACATTTTCGGGGGGCGGCGCTTCCTACTCTGGTCCTGACCCCCTGACATCTTTAAAGCGTCATTATATGTAGTTGGTTCACAGAAGAATTTAAAAACACCATTTTTCTGTTAAAAAAATAGTTTTAAAAAAAGAAAAAGCAAACGAAATTATTTACAAATCAAAATCAACAAGAGGGCAGAAGTGTTCCCGTTCACCTCGAGTTACGGTAACGCCAAGTAATGAGAGTTCGCTCACGTTTAAACTTTCTTCAATCACGTACAAACTGAAATACGAAGGCGAAAACAGCCAAGCTACGTTTCTGCCGCATCCTCGGATTAAAGAAGCGATTCGCTTTCGAGAATCACCGGAGGCGTCGTTTTCTGGTAAACTTACCGACTCCGCCGACCCCGGCCGTCGACATCGCCCTCACGTTTAAAGCAGCTCCGCTCAACAACAAACCGCTCCGCCGAGCAGGAAGACGGGTGACTGGCACCGGCGGCAGCCAATGGCGAGCGAGGACAGGGCGGCGGCGCCGGCCAATCAGCGAGCCCGCGGCCGAGGGGAGGGGCGGGGGGAATTCCAGCGCAGGCTCCGCTTCAGACGCGTGTAGGAAGGAGAGAGAGGGGGGGGGGGAGAGAGGGGGAGAGAGAGAGGGGAGAGAGAAGGAGAGAGAGGGGGGGAGAGGGGGAGAGAGAGGGAGGGAGAGAGAGAGGGGGAGAGAGAGGGAGGGAGAGAGAGAGGCAGAGAGAGAGAGAGAGAGAGAGAGGCAGAGAGAAAGGGAGGGAGGGGGGGAGAGAGAGAGGGGAGAGAGAGAGGGGGAGAGAGGGAGGGAGAGAGAGAGAGAGAGAGGGGGAGAGAGGGAGGGAGGGAGAGAGAGAGGGGGGAGAGAGAAGGAGAGAAAGAGAGAGAGGGAGAGAGAGACGGAGAGAGAGAGAGAGGCAGAGAGAAAGGGAGGGAGGGAGGGAGAGAGAGGGGGAGAGAGAGGGAGGGAGAGAGAGAGAGGGGGAGAGAGAGAGAAGAGGAGAGAGAGGGAGAGAGAAAGGGGAGAGAGAGAGGGACAGAGACGGAGAGAGAGAGGGAGAGAGGGGGGAGAGAGAGAGGGGGAGAGAGAGTGAGGGGGAGAGAGAGAGAGTCAGGGAGAGAGAGAGACAGAGAGAAAGAGGAAGAGAGAGACAGAGTGGTTTTAGGTTTTAACAGTTTATTAATAAAATAGAAAAATATCTCCATATACTGATCAGCTCTTTGTACATTCATCCTTCACTTCATCCCTCAGAGATATATGTACGTAATAGTCGGTGTCAGATTGTGATACAGGACTGCCTTTAAAAATAAAAAATACAATGTTAAAAAGTGCAATGTTTAATGTGCGTTATGTTTCAAACACATCATCATATCCGGATGTAGATGTGTTACAGCGGTAGTGAATAAAATAACATTTTCTTAAAGTCTACATGGTTCCAGTAAATCTCTACGGCTCAAGCGATGAGCGATAAGACCATTAACAGATGTGCATGTATATTGGTTTTAAGAACTTTATGCTAAGAGGGATTTCCCCCTCCCCCTTGGTTCATTTGAATCATTTTTCATTGGGTTTAGTGGGTAATCTACCCTGCACTTCATAGTAAAAGCACAGATTGGAGAAAACTTGAAAACCAAATTTTGTATTAGTACAAATCTTGTGGGTTCTTTTTTTTTTCCTCACTTGGAGATTTGGGACCAGTGGAACAGGCCAGTTAGTACCACAGAACTACTTCAAGTAGACGAAATATCTGTCCCACACTGAATATTCTACACGACGTACTCAGATTCTAAATAAAGTCTGAGCTTTTTTTCCTGACAAAATAAACACAGCACAACAACACCGTTTCACAAGTGTGCAACGCATGTGATTCAGCCATTTTAAGTACAACAATAAGTATCATTCAGTTTGTGTGTTTTCAGAGTGAAACAGATAAAAGTGTGCGCAAAGGACTTGACCCACATTATCCAGATACAGTACAAATACAGACACAGTACAAGCGACATGGTCGGCCACTGAACGGTCCAGGAGTGGAAAGCTCTCTTGCTTTCAGTTGCCGGCTCTCATCTCATGTCTTCATTTAACCAGTTAGGATTTTATTTAGCATCTCATCCTAGAGACGGAGGCAGCTCCTTGTGGTTAATAGGTGATGACCTACATCTCCATTTCAGCGATTAGTCAGTGCAGACATTTGTGACGGGTGAACATATTTTAGTATTTTCAAGTCATTTCTGCTGATCATGCTGGCGTCTGTGGACAACCAAGATGAGTCATTTTACACATTTGCAGCTCATGTTTGGACCCGGGGCCGAGTGATGACTTTAAGTCGGCCCAGTGTCTGACTGAGTGGGTCAGAACTGAGGCGATGACTGGTCCGTGTTAACAAAGTAGGTAGTGAGTTCCCCTTTGCCCTTGACGTTGACCACTCCTCTGAGGGTGACGCCGTACCCCACGCTCCGGACCACCTCGGCCGTCTCCTCAGTCACCTGAGAGCAGAGGGAAACTGATGGTGAGAAAGAGCTAGCGACTACGGCACAAATACTTCATGCAAAAAAAAAAAGAGAAAAAAAAAAGGGGGAAACCAGTACAAAGGGAAAATGTCATGTAAACAAAACTCTTTTTAGTGCTGGGGTGAGAACTAGCCCAGTTAAGAAGACAGACAATAGAGGTTACTGCTTTAGTTGCATGTTGTAGCTTTAATTTCTGCGATATTTTTGATACTTTTTGTCTTTTTTGCCATTATTTTATAGATGAGACAGACAGGAAACATTAGGTGTGAGAGAGGAGTATCACATGCAGCAAAAAACGTTTGTTTCCCTTCGTCTCAGTAGTTATTATTCAATAACTGTAATGTCTTGCTTATTTACGAAGGACAAACTAATATAATATAGACCCCCAAACTGAGCCTGTTCTGTCCCTTACAAAAGAAAAGCAGCACCAGTAAAAAACATTTGTGAGATATTCTTGCTTCCTTAATTCGATGTAGTTCTTACTGAAACTGGGTAAAGCACATGTTTCACTATTTCCGGGTCTTTTTCTCAGACCTGAATCTTGTCCAACACTCCTGTGCTGTCCATCCTGCTGGCCACGTTAACAGAGTTCCCCCAGATATCGTACTGAGGCTTATGAGCTCCAATCACCCCAGCAATCACTGGACCCTGGTTTATTCCTGCGAGTGAACAATAAAAAGTTTCTTGAAACATCTTCCTCAGAGGTGTCATCAGTGTAGAAAATACGAGTGTGTTTTCTTTGGTGGGTTCATGTGGTGATATTTTGTTTTTATCTTAATCTTTTTAAAATTACTGAACTATCATCTGTCGAAATTACACACAGGTAACACTTGCTTTGAACTTTGTGTAAATGTTATTCAAGTGGAGAGAATGCAACATTAATGAGGCAGAAAGTGAACATTTCTTCAATCCAGTGGATCCCAGTCTATGAAATGTTATTATTTTATGAACATTGTAAGCTGTATTTTAAAACATTTCTTTAGCAATTTTAAATTATGTCCTCTTACACTTTGCAGTCACTTGACAAACTAGGTCTAGATGTAAGAAAAGGGGAACTAGGCTTTTCAGTCATTTTGTCTCTAACTTCGAAATCTCATCAGTTTCCTCCTACTACAGACTCACCAATCCTGAGTTTGAAGCTGTTGAAAGAGTGGGTGTTGATAAGCTCCAGTTTGCCCATCAGAGCGATGGCGAACTCCACCATGGCGCGCACGTGACTGTAGGACATGTCGCACGTCTGTAGGAGGAGCCAGAGATCGTGTTCTTCATTCACAGCGCCAGGTAGGGCAGAGTGTGTGTAACAGAATAATTTTCTATGCATTTTCCTTTTCCTTTTTTCTCATTATTATTTTTCCTTTCAAAAAGACAACAGAGCCCCTAAAGGTCTGTAAGGCACCATGTAAGGATGCTAAAAATAAGCACAATGATATCATTTATCCACAGCCTGTGTATTTGTTACAAATTTAGAACAAAAATAGTGAAGAATTTGTTGATGGGATGTTTCATCAGTCTTAAATGTTGCTGACCTTTCTTTCGTCCCCTGGAAGCGAATGTGTCAGACCCGCGGCGGCCATGTACGTGCTGCCGATCGTTTTGATTTTCTCCACTGATGAAAATTTGGGCTTGGAGAGAAGCTGCGGGACAGAGACATTGGGCGGGGAGGGGTTAGAGAGGGTCTAGTCAAGGATGAAATGTTCAGACCCGGGGATGCCGACAGGGGCAGTATTTAGTAGCATCTTTTTGCCCCTACCTCGTCAAAGTCTGATATGATCTCGTTGAGGAAGCGCAGACACTCCAGACCGTCCCGGTTGGCGCTGCTCTCACTGTAAAACTCTTTGAATTGAGGCACCGAGGCGAACATCACACACACGCACTCATACGACTGGCTGTACAGGTCCTGGAAAGGGTTTTAAAAAGGAAAGGACTCAATTCAAAGAGATAAAATGCATTATATAAATTGTGTGGCCAGAAGTCAACAGAAGTCAAACATTTTCAGTCAATTTTTGTAGATTAGTGACTCAAAAATATCACATCGATGCCAATATTAATTTCTAAGTGTCAATTTTTTATAAATGCTGACAATAGTTGAGATTTACATGAAATCATTCTCATATAAAAAAGCAATTAAAATACAACAAGATTACTATTTTAGTGTTAATCGACTTTCTCCATGTGTCTCTACGTCCTCTAAGTGTCCTTATTTAAATCAATACACACAGCCTTTTACGGTTCAGTCATTTCTCATGCTCTAAAATATATTTTGCCTTACAATTTCATACAGGTTTCTCACACTGTTGACAGTAGAAAATGGTGTGTTAAGCTGGTATAGCTAACAGAAGGGCAGGCTAACCAGGATGTGGGTGGGTAATCAATATCTACAGTACAACCCTGCCTTGGTTTGTTTTATTTACCTGGTTCCGCACAGTTTTGCCCATGAAGAAGGAGGCGACGTGGAGCGGCAGGACGTTCTGGAGGAGAAGCTTGTTGACGTTCTCCATGGTCTCCATCTCCTCTCTTTCCGTTTTGAAACACCGCTCCAACAGGAAGTCTACGCGGCAACCCAGCTCGTCCTGAGAGGGAGATGTAGAGAAAAAGAAAGATAAGAGTACAAATGTGTGTGGAAAAAAATATGGATACAAGTTCATTTGTTTCACAATTAGGAAAAACTATTATTTGCACAGGTGCAACAAGGCAGAATGCACATGCTAGAACACAACAGACACACACACACTAAGCCTTGCCTTATTTGAATAATATACAAAGACATAACGTATAAAGGATTGTGAACATACACACCTGTCTGGCCAGTATGAGGCAGACAATATAAAAGATGACCAGCCAAACCCCGGACATGATTTGAGGGTCCTTCAGCACTCCTGGCCTGCAGTAAAACACAGTCACATATTTAGAGCCACCCTCTTGCATAATCTGGACTCCCAAACTACCATCCCTCATGTTCTTCGTCCATTACATAATTCCTCAGACAAGGGTGTCTTGTATCTCACAGTCGATGGGCGCCTGTCCCCCCCAGGCAGGACTCTGTCAATAGAGAGCTCGTGAATAAATGATAGTGATCTGAAACTCCAGACGAGGACTCACAATCTGGACTGTTGGGTGGCGGACAAAAAAAGGGTAGGAAACGTGACACCTTGGCCGAGCAAGACACAGCGAGATGAGCACGGCGAACGAATGTGGATGAGTGGAAAGTGAACTTTAGTGAGATTACTGAGAGTCTGTGTGATCGTGTGGACGTACAAACACACACACACACAAACACATATACTCATGCCTGCACTTGTTCATGCATCTTAGTTGTAGCAGCTTTTTAAGACAATTTAACATACACAGAATATTCCAAGTCCTTTGATAAGCGCTTTATTTAATTTTCAAAATAATGTTCCTGCACATGAGACTACACTGGACCCCTGGCATCTAAATGTCCTTGCATTTGCAGTGTTGCTCACTTTGTGTTGTTGTAGAGCAGGTCAACGAGGCAGAAGGACCTCGGAGCATAGACATGGAGGAAGAGGGCCAGGTAGACCACTACAGCCAGGGTGAGCAGCAGCGCCTTCACTGACAAGCATGTCCTGACGAACACGATCACTCCCAGCATAGCAAGCAGGCAGCAATACAGGTAGTACTGGAAGAGTGATAGTACACAGGAGGTAAAAAATGTGACAGGTTAGGTTTGCTGCCTTACTGAGGGTAGAGGAAAAAAAAACATAGGCCAACATTTCCTCTTTATGAATGACGGAAGAATGAAGGCCCTTCTCAGGAAGCAACAACTGTCAATCTATGCCTGAAAAACCTAACATATTCATCTAAAGTTACCTGTGAACTCTGAACTCTGTTACCCAACCAACTGTGCACTCTATGATAAAGAAAATGTAGCTTTTGTATGAGAATGTACTGAACTAATGAACGACATACATTCATTTTTTTCTTTGTTTTGTTGTTTTATTCTTAGGACTTTGTGTGTATCTACAAAAAGTTTTTTTGTGGATGATAAAAATGACACCTGTAAAAGTAAAATGTGCAAACATTTAATTACTGGTTGTAGAATAAGCTTATAAAACTGTCGAAAAAGTCACTGCTGTATTAGCAATGAACTATAATGAGTGGTTTAATTTTTTTTTAACAAGAGCTGTGTTACATTTCTTCAGTAAAAGTCAAATGCTATCCTTATTCAATGAAAATTAAAGACAGTCATGATAACAAAATAAAAACTTAAAAAAATAAAGCATCACTATATTTTCTATAGGAATTAACACACACTCAACAAAGAAGAATCACGGGTTAAAAAAAAAAAACAACTAATTGTTGGAATGTCCCTTTATAGGTACTCACAGGCACAGTATAGAGTTTGAGTCCCTCTAGCTCTGTCCTGTTCGTAATAGCGGTACAGTTGTTTCCTGGCAGGAAGAACTGGAATGAAAAGCAATGTTGTTAAGGAAAGAAAGAAAAATTGAAAGAAACAAGCAAAGACAGAAGAAAGCGAACAAAGAGGAAACAAGAAAGAATAAATTAATTTATGACAGGAAACTAAAGAAAGAAAAAAGGAGATGAGATAAGTGGCGAAGGAACTTACAAAGTTTAGGATTGCCATTAGAAGGGTGATTAGCACACAGAGTGTGACCACAAACAGTCGCAGCGCTGCCCTGGTGGAGAGACCGCGGGACAGTCCTGATATCCACTGGACCCCCAGAGGTATCTTGGTGCGCCACTTCTGAAAACAGAAAAACATCCCGACACACTGTAACCACAACCTTTTCCAGTTCATGGCACCATGCAGTGACTACAAAAATATTGTGTTTACTGTGACAGATCAAATATTTCACACAAATGAAATCTGTAATGAAATATTTTGATTTTCATATGATACTACAAGAAAGGGAAACCAATGAGGGCCAGGCAGGAAGGACCCAATCATGCTCCTGACTAATCACCACAACCTATTTGTTCATCATCTTGAATTCATGCTGACATCAAGGAATTAATTTATCAGATTTACTTCTACCCCTACTGCACCGTGTGTTACAAACACACCACCAGTGTTTACCTCCAAGTATCCGGTGAAAGCAATGGACATAAGCAGCACAAGCACGGGGAAGGTTGCACCATAGGACACTGCCATCTCAAAGTTCCTGCAGAGAGTGCAAATTTATCATTTACTGATTTTATTTTGTTTATCTATTAGTTTAATATAGTTTCTATAGTTTAATAAAGATGTGTATTTATGAGTTGACAACCAAGAGATCTTGTGACTGCCAATCAGATTAGTGAGCGGGTTTTACTACAGTATTTGTGGCTCTGGGAAATCACAGACAATACTATTACAGGAAGAGTGTTTGTACTAAATTTTTACAACACCCTTTTTCAGAACTTGGTGAGTATGAACAAGTATGAAACTGAAATGTTGTTGCAGGTGTGAATGTGATCGAAGTGCTGCTCACTTTTTAGAGACGAGCATCTGGACGGCGAAGAGAGTAACGAAGATCAAGGCGATGCAGCTTATTGAATGATGCAAACCCTTCACATCTGAAAGGCGGAACTTGAACACAAACACACAGTTATTAATACATTTACTGAAGTTGATATCGCTTGAGGACATATGCAGTAAAAAGCATTAATTTACTAAATGGTGATTTGAAAAATTTTCCAAACATCCAACCCTGTTGTGCTTAAGTGTTTATGCCTAAATTAGCATGATACTCTGATATTAGACCAGAAAATGAATCTACCTGTTTCTCCAGGCTGATGTCATTGAACAGCAGAGTCAAACAGTTGAGCTTCTTTAATCTCCTCCTGAATGAAAGAATAATAAGAGGAGTTGTCAGAGCTCAGAAAAAAATGACACTACTAATAGTAGTATTAATAAATCACTGTATAAATAAACTAGAAATCAGTGAAACCATCTATCCTTGTGGGGATCAATATGGTTGTTGAAAAATTCATGAATCAGATTTACAAATGAGTGTGAACTAGGTTACAAAAGAGTTTTCATGGAAACTTACCCTGCAGTGTCCAGTGTGTCAAGTGATCCCCTTGCACCATTAGCCACAACCAAACTGGGACAAAACAAGAACACGTCAGACGCAGCTTTATGCTAAACAATTTGTGTCTGATTCAACAGCTGAGGGAGCAAGAGCTGTATTTCTTCCAGCAGGTAAATTCAGGACAAATAAAATAATGCTGTGAAATGCCAAAGCATCAAATTTGCTTGTCTGCTTTATGTTAGAAGCATATTTACCTTGAATGACAGATTTCATTGGTGCACAAAGAGCTACACGCCTTATTCCTACTCTTCTTAAGCTAATAATGCCATGATTATAAATATGTCTGGAAACTTACCAGCAGGGGTTGTTCTGGCAAAGTGGTCTCTCCTGAAGCACACACACACACACAGTCAACATGACCTAATATCAACTTTTTAAATATACAACACCGAGTTTATGTTTAAAGACAGGTGAGAGATTGACAAAGGACCAGAGGTGGTGTGTAATATTTGCTTAAGGAATATTATAACGATCACGTGTTCCTGAAAAAAAAAGAAAACACTTACAACATGAAAACAATATAATTAAATGATTTATGTTTATGAGTTGCATCTGTGTTCACTCTATGTCCAGTCGCATGTGTTTTAACTTTTAATTAACAGCTCAATATGAGGGAGAAACTAAGCAACAAATACATACTGCAGTAAGCTGTGACTGATTGATGACAACACGGGAGGGGATGATTGGCTTCTTGGAGGACGTGGCCTCGGGGTTGCTCAGGTCAGCAAAGGGGTTGATAGTCTGCCAGGACTGCAGGTACTGAGACATCCGGATTGACGCCCGCTGCCTGTTCTCGCCCGATCCAAGACTGTTTGCCTGAAATTAAGACAGAGATTTGTTTATGTTTTTTTTTTACTTTGTTTCACAGGGGGAGAGCAATTGGAGATTGCATATCAGCAATTTAGAGATCAGTGCTTTGCTCAAGAGCACTTCTGCAGGGTTCACAAGCAACTAGACACCCATACAAAAATGAAGGATATGCAGTTACTCAGTTTGTGTTTTTCCTCCTCTTGTTTTCAGGGATCAAACCAAGACTTTTTTAACTCTGGTTTTTAAAAATAAGGTTAATCTACTTTCGCTTGTACACATACACAGTCTACGTCAGATACAAATACATGCACATGCTGTTCACAAATATGTAAACCAACCAGTTTAGGCCTCCTGGAGATGCTGTCCGGTTTACGGGGGTCAATAACCAGGTAGGTTTTTCTTCCGTTAAGAAGAGGATCCCGACTCCCCCCGTCCCCATCTTCCACTTGGTAAGCGCCATTCAAGTGCTGCAATGTCTCCTCTGTGATGTGGACTCGCCTATTATTATTTTTATCATCATTATTAGCAAAAACAACAAAAATTATACTAACACAGGTAAAAAGTTATTTCACAAAATGACGTAGAGAGGAAGCAAAACTCACCTCTCTTGTTGCTTCGTCAGTTTTTATTCTATTAATCTCATTTTATCATGAAAAAGAAATTTTACACCAACTTAGCAGATTTTTATTGACTCTGTACAGATTTAAAGACTCACCCAGGGAGACCTCCAGACTCCATGTGGTTGGCCAGTGTTACATCATGTGACCACACATCATACTGCCACTTCTGCAGGCCGATCACACCACAGAGTACGTTGCCAGTGTGAACGCCCACCCGCATACTGATCTCGACACCAGTTGCCTCACGCAGTTTACTACGAGGAGACAAATAAAATGAATAATTTGTCTTGCAAAAATATTCAGTCCCAGTACCTGGCACTCCTTTTGAACTGTTGAGTTATTTGAGACCAGCAAAAACCAAATTAAGATCAGTTTTATCAGAACAACTGTCACACTAGTAAAGCTGCTATTAATACTTTTGTACCTAACATCTATTACTATTAATTAAAATGTTTCATGCTCTTTAAAGCATCCCAATTGAGAGAGTTCATTAAGATTTAGTGACAGGACATAAAGTTTTCCATCTCTGCCAAGGTGAAAAATTAACAAACCAACAAACCCACAAAACAACAAACAAACAAACATATGGGTGAAAACACAACCTCTTTAGCAGAGGTCATACTGCCAGGTCAAAATCAAAATAAATTTCCAATGTCAAGGTGACAAGAAATGTTGTGTAGCTCTCAAATTATGTTTTTGTTTTATCTCCTTGTATTTCGCTTAATAGAAATCAGGTTTAAATTCCATAAAACTAAACACTAAAACCCTATTTAATGAAACAATAATGCAAGACAACCAAATATTTCTGAATTTTATCAGCATAATAAAAACACTATAAGACCTCTGAAAATGTGCACTTATGGACAATGTACATATCGTATTGCTTCCTGATTCTGTAACCGTGCTCTCGGATTTTATTTAAAGCGTGGTTTCAGCTGTACAGGAAAGAGTAGTAAAATCAATGTGGCATGACACCCAAGAGGAAGTTACACAGTAAAATCAGATGAAAATCACGAGAAGTGGGTGGCCTTATCCCTGTGGCTTGAAAAACTGAAATCAGGAGGTGGGAGGCCCCTCAACACACACACAAAAAGAAAGATGAAAGAAAAGACAAAGAAAACATAAGGGCGGAAAAATAAGCTACTGCGAAACTCTAGACTTGAAATAAACTGACCTAATGGCAGTGCACATGTCCAGCCCCATCTGAACACAGTTCCTGGCGTGGGTCGGGATGGGGTCAGGCAGACCAGACACACAGTAGTAGCAGTCACCCAGAATCTTGATGCGAAGACATCCATTCTTCTAAAGATATAAAGAAAAAGGAGGGCAGGAGGCGGGGATGTCAGACACAGAGTTCGGATCCAATACAAAGCTTTGTGGAGAAACAGAGGTTTGGGCCCATTTTGTGCGAGTATTTTTTCACCTTGGCTATGTCGTCAAACCGGCCAAAGAGCTTATTGAGCACGGCGACCAGCTCCTCTGGAGAGCAGGTGCTCGCGAGTTTTGTGAAGCCCACAATGTCCGCGTACAGGATGCTACACAAACCCACACAGACAGGCAAAAGTATTCATATTATAGCTAACCACATATAAGTGACACTTGGGTGTGACTCATAACATTGCACTGATAGTAATTCCTTTAAAAAATACAAAGCTAAATAAACAAATATGATTCAATGATGAGATCATCACCTGACTTCTTTGTGCTGCCTTATGTAGAGGCTGTGGAAGTTGTGGAAGTTGGACTCAGTCTCCTTATCGCTCTTTGGCTTGGACAGCCTCTTTATCACCTCCGTTTTCAGCTCCATGGCAATGTAGCGTGGCAACACCGACAGGAGGAGCTGCTCCTGTTGCCAGGGAAACAGTTGGGACAGGGGGTCAGAACGTGCCTGGAAAAGGCAGGTGATGAGGTTTTTGAGCCCTAGCACTCTGAGACACTGGGACTGTTGTCCTACAGAGGTGACATCCTGTTCACAAAGGCTGTAAGAAAAACAGCTGGCCATCGAAAGCCTCTTTGAATCGATGCCATGTTTAGTTAGTGGATCACATTTCATTTGATGTTTACCTGCTGTGAAGTAAGTGTCCAATTGGGTTTACCTCCTCTATTGCTGCTTGGCCTAAGACAAGTGAATGATTAATTTGCTATTGACCTAATAGTCAGAAAAGCATATAGTAACCAGACCCAGGCTGTCCAGGTGAAGAGCCCTTAATGAGCTCTATGACCCATAACGATTTTAAAATGGAGACTAAGAGGTCTTGGACCACTTTCCCATTCCCAACTGTAGTTTTAAACAAGTTTATGCTATGGCTTTCATTCCTGAAATTTAGTGTTTGTTCAGAATAAAAAAAAAATTTCCTCCTGTTTTAACTTCTTAGTTTGTCACTATTTTATTTTCACAGTGAAAGAGTTGTGAAATGAAAGTTTGATTTGCTTTAAATGACTTTTTTTTAAAGAACATCATCATGGCATAACTACATAGAGTTAGGTCAGTTAAAGCTGGGATGAGCTGCGTCAGGTTTGTGCCATTCACTGAAGGGGGAAACAATTTTTAAGTTAAACTGAAGCAATATTATCTGAAAAGGTGGTGGATGGAGATTTTGACCTGCTGATATTTCCTGATTTCCTTCTGGGAGCGAATGGCGCTGAACTCCTCTCGCTTTTGATTGGATATCCTGAGATCGTGTTCGGTTGTCCACAGGTGGAAAATCCCGATGCAGTTCACACACACAAACAGGATCGCATTTGCCACCAGCTGAGGAGGAAGCCAGAGGAGAGATGATTGCTAATTATCCCCTTGAACTGGGACAGCTAGGGTGAGACTACACTCTGTTATTTACAAAGAAGGGCGAAAGGGTAACGCAGTTCATTTACATATTTCCCAGAGGAACCGTAAATGCTGCTGGTCACAAACCAGAAATTGCATAGAGGTACATTAGTAGCTTTATTGTGTGCAACTATTTGGCTTTTCATCAATTACAAAACTCTGCACATCTAAACTTAACCGTGATTATTACTTATAGGGAAGACAATTTATTGAAAAGTAAGCGGTTGAAGCCAAAAAAAAAATAATCCACTGTCAAAATAAAAAGGTTACCATTAGATTTTTTATAGTGGGGAAAGTGAGCCTATTATGGCAACGATATTAAGTTAGAAACATGTAAAATGTATGTTAAATGTATGCAGACAATGCAAATCTCCACCTGTACAGCCAGGTCTGGTGTCTCTGGGCTTATTACGGGTACGTAGACACTGACAATGATGATGTGCGAAAGACTGGTGCCAATTCCAACCATGACAGCCCAGGCCAGAGACAGAGGCAGCACCGTGTAGACGCTCAGAGAGAGGAAGAGGAAAAATGCTACCTGAGAGGGTGGTAAAGAGAAGACAACAGAAGCATGAGAAGAAAGAGGCAGAGAGTTAGAAGTCAAGAGCAGTTAAAGATCTATAACTCGATGGCTGAAATAAAAATGAGGCTTCCTTCTCACCTGCTCCCACGTGGTGACCGGTCCCCCAGTGAAAATGAATACTACAGCAGTGATATACAGAGTCCCCCAGACGAAGAGGGCCAGGGCCCCTCCGCATCGTCTCACCGTGGCCAGCCAGGGCAGACACACCAGCAGGACAGCTTATTGAGCACGGCGACCAGCTCCTCTGGAGAGCAGGTGCTCGCGAGTTTTGTGAAGCCCACAATGTCCGCGTACAGGATGCTACACAAACCCACACAGACAGGCAAAAGTATTCATATTATAGCTAACCACATATAAGTGACACTTGGGTGTGACTCATAACATTGCACTGATAGTAATTCCTTTAAAAAATACAAAGCTAAATAAACAAATATGATTCAATGATGAGATCATCACCTGACTTCTTTGTGCTGCCTTATGTAGAGGCTGTGGAAGTTGTGGAAGTTGGACTCAGTCTCCTTATCGCTCTTTGGCTTGGACAGCCTCTTTATCACCTCCGTTTTCAGCTCCATGGCAATGTAGCGTGGCAACACCGACAGGAGGAGCTGCTCCTGTTGCCAGGGAAACAGTTGGGACAGGGGGTCAGAACGTGCCTGGAAAAGGCAGGTGATGAGGTTTTTGAGCCCTAGCACTCTGAGACACTGGGACTGTTGTCCTACAGAGGTGACATCCTGTTCACAAAGGCTGTAAGAAAAACAGCTGGCCATCGAAAGCCTCTTTGAATCGATGCCATGTTTAGTTAGTGGATCACATTTCATTTGATGTTTACCTGCTGTGAAGTAAGTGTCCAATTGGGTTTACCTCCTCTATTGCTGCTTGGCCTAAGACAAGTGAATGATTAATTTGCTATTGACCTAATAGTCAGAAAAGCATATAGTAACCAGACCCAGGCTGTCCAGGTGAAGAGCCCTTTAATGAGCTCTATGACCCATAACGATTTTAAAATGGAGACTAAGAGGTCTTGGACCACTTTCCCATTCCCAACTGTAGTTTTAAACAAGTTTATGCTATGGCTTTCATTCCTGAAATTTAGTGTTTGTTCAGAATAAAAAAAAAATTTCCTCCTGTTTTAACTTCTTAGTTTGTCACTATTTTATTTTCACAGTGAAAGAGTTGTGAAATGAAAGTTTGATTTGCTTTAAAAGACTTTTTTTTAAAGAACATCATCATGGCATAACTACATAGAGTTAGGTCAGTTAAAGCTGGGATGAGCTGCGTCAGGTTTGTGCCATTCACTGAAGGGGGAAACAATTTTTAAGTTAAACTGAAGCAATATTATCTGAAAAGGTGGTGGATGGAGATTTTGACCTGCTGATATTTCCTGATTTCCTTCTGGGAGCGAATGGCGCTGAACTCCTCTCGCTTTTGATTGGATATCCTGAGATCGTGTTCGGTTGTCCACAGGTGGAAAATCCCGATGCAGTTCACACACACAAACAGGATCGCATTTGCCACCAGCTGAGGAGGAAGCCAGAGGAGAGATGATTGCTAATTATCCCCTTGAACTGGGACAGCTAGGGTGAGACTACACTCTGTTATTTACAAAGAAGGGCGAAAGGGTAACGCAGTTCATTTACATATTTCCCAGAGGAACCGTAAATGCTGCTGGTCACAAACCAGAAATTGCATAGAGGTACATTAGTAGCTTTATTGTGTGCAACTATTTGGCTTTTCATCAATTACAAAACTCTGCACATCTAAACTTAACCGTGATTATTACTTATAGGGAAGACAATTTATTGAAAAGTAAGCGGTTGAAGCCAAAAAAAAAATAATCCACTGTCAAAATAAAAAGGTTACCATTAGATTTTTTATAGTGGGGAAAGTGAGCCTATTATGGCAACGATATTAAGTTAGAAACATGGTTTAAATGTATGCAGACAATGCAAATCTCCACCTGTACAGCCAGGTCTGGTGTCTCTGGGCTTATTACGGGTACGTAGACACTGACAATGATGATGTGCGAAAGACTGGTGCCAATTCCAACCATGACAGCCCAGGCCAGAGACAGAGGCAGCACCGTGTAGACGCTCAGAGAGAGGAAGAGGAAAAATGCTACCTGAGAGGGTGGTAAAGAGAAGACAACAGAAGCATGAGAAGAAAGAGGCAGAGAGTTAGAAGTCAAGAGCAGTTAAAGATCTATAACTCGATGGCTGAAATAAAAATGAGGCTTCCTTCTCACCTGCTCCCACGTGGTGACCGGTCCCCCAGTGAAAATGAATACTACAGCAGTGATATACAGAGTCCCCCAGACGAAGAGGGCCAGGGCCCCTCCGCATCGTCTCACCGTGGCCAGCCAGGGCAGACACACCAGCAGGACAGCGCTCAGGCACAGGACCACACACACCACAGACAGGGCAGCGACGTGGACGCTGATGTTCTGTGTGGAGGTGGACGAGAGCAGCTGATCAGTGCATCGACCTTTCAGCAAGATTTGTATCTGTTTCCTCAAAGCTTAAAAATGATTCTAACTCATCTCCTCCTTGATTTGTTGTCAAATGGATCTGTTAAAGTTGGTCATTTTTTTAATAAAACTTTTTTTTGTAAACATTGAAATCCATTGGGTTTTTTTTCCTGTCACTGTATAGATGCACGTCAGTCTTAAAAAGCTAATTATCAAAACTAAAAGAAAATTCGTTGGCAGACACCACAGCTAGGACAGGGCACGTCACTGCATTGCCCTGTTGTGAGTCAGGTGTTTACCCAAATGTCTCCTCCATGGAGAACACCAAAATTAAAATGCCTGTATTCATCAGACGTCAAAGCAACACAGGGCCTTAAACAGCAGGTGTAATGTTTTTAATCTGCTCGGGCCACGCAAGGAAAAGGTATTAATTTATATCCTAATCATTTTGAGTTTTTTTCCGTTCTTCTTTCAGTGTTCAAGGGCTCACTTTCCATACACTAATCAACTAAAAAAAAAAAAAAATTTTTTTAATTAGTAATGACATCCACAGCATCTCCTCAATGATAAAACTACAATTACAGGCCACTGTACTATTCAGTATGCCATATATCGGAATCTACATCTTCTTTTTCTTTTTCAATCGTTTTAGGAGATTTTTTTTTTAATGATTTTATTAGATAATGACAAAAGAGAGATTGTAGGAAATGAGGAAGAGAGATGAGGAAGGACGTGCATCAAAGGCAGCTCCGAAAAGTTTATGTTCCGGGAGGAAAAAGTCATCACACAGATCTTTACTGGTTTAGCTTTACTTTGGTGTTGTAACTGTAGTTTTGTGCAACGATGTTGCCATAGAAACGGCATTTACAGGTCAGTGGGTGCAACGTAATTTCAAGCATTACTTTTATGTTTATACATGACCTATATATGGTATGTCCTCTTTCCTGTGTGCAGCTGTTTTGTGTGAATGAGGGGTCATGTCATCTGTCTAACTCAAGCATGTGCAGTATGAGGGGTATTTTGGAAGAACAGGTTTAATGTGACACTTCCTTGGCACCACTGGAGTTGGCTGTAAAACCCTTTCTCTGTGCTCGTAATGACAATTACGACTCTTCTCATTTGCTTATTCTTCCCTTTCATCTGACTCCATCAAAAACACATCCTGTATGTCTCTCATAGTCGTGTAAGGACTTTACACCATCATCCCCATATTTTCTATTTTCAGGTTCTCAGTGTGAGAACTTGCTGCTTTTCTCTGAGCTACATAGTAAACGGAAACTTTTTTGGCTTTGGACTTTCAGTCACGCAAGACAAGACATATGAAAATGTTCATTTGGGCTTTGGGAAGTTGTGGCATTAATTAAAAACTACCTTGAGCTGCAGCCTTATATCTCTATTTTTTGTTTCCATAAACTGATTCATCGTTTTAATTGATGTCAAATCAGAAAGAAAGTTCCCGTAACAAGTTCATGGAGAACAGGATGATGTCTTTAACTTGTTTTGCCCAACAAATAAATCAAAATTCTAAAATATTGGATATGCTATGATATAAAATGAGGAAAAGTAGCATGTCATCACATCTGAGAAGCTGAAACTAGTGAATGTTTGGAACTCATGCTTGATAAATAACAATTATTAAAACCTGTACATATTTGACAAGCAGACCCGTAGCACATTCTCTCTGTCTCACCCTTCCTGTGGTGGGAATGAGTACGATGATGGCAACACAGAAGGCCAAGGACAGCACCAGGCCGGACAGCATGGCCGGAGTCTCCTCCACGCACTGAAGAAAGGCTCTGTGGATCGCCTGATAGCAGCAGCCCACCCCATCTTTCACGCTCTGCCGGGACGAGGTGCTTCGCCGGTCCTCATCTCCATCCTCCACGTCAAACCTGACGCCGATGGTGTCCCTCATTTGGGCCACTTTGGATGAAATGTTAGTGCCACTAAGTGATCTTTCTGCTTTTGGTTCAACCATCAAGGCTGTTTTGGTATTGTTTTCACCTGCATTATTTTTGATGGTTTTGTTAGATTGAGGATCGTTTAAACTGGGCTCTGTGAGACTGATGGGAGAAGCAGGGTTTGACATCTCAAACGAGCTTCCATCGAGCTCTGATATCCCTTCATCACAGAGGTCAGTGCTGAAGCTAGTGCATGTGTAACCGGGACTGGATTTTGTGCTGCTGTAGTCAGAGTCGCTGCAGCCGTCTGCTTGTGACGAAGCGCCGTTGTCCCTCGATAGCCTGTCACGGGATGAGCTGACCCGGGCATCGTGAACCGTAGCCTGCGGGGTCACAACTGTTCCCCTCAACAGTGAATTGGCCTTGAGAGGCTCGGGGGCCTGTGCCGTTTTCACCACACCCACCTCTATGGAAACCTGAGATTCACCGAGTCCTGCATGGTTCCCAACAATCTGATTGCTTGCATTTAACGTGACTTCATTCCTGATATTATTGTCATTTCCTTCTAAAATGTCACTGTCCTGTGCAGACTCTTTAACACCATCTATTGTCTGACTGAAATTGTCAAGCTCCAGGATGTTGCCTCCGGTGACTTTGCCCTGTCCACCACTGGAAACAACCACAACGTCGGGCACTAAAGACACTGGTGATGCTACTTCTCCAGGCCTCCCCTTATCTTGAAAACCTTGTGACTCGTCCGGCATCGTGACCTGTGTGAAAGTGAGGGATCTCGTTGTCTCTTGATTTGTCCTTTTGTTTTTCTGGTTGTCTTTTTCTCTGTCAGCTTGTCCACATGATCAATACACACCAGAATAGTGTTTACTTCTTTATCTTTTTCTCAGCGGGTGTCTTTGCGGCAAGGAGAACTTCAGCCTCTGTCCGGTGTCAGATTAAATCAACCAAACTAAAAAAAAAAAAAAAAAAAATCAGGCTATTTCTTGAGAGGGTCAGCATCCTCTGAATTCAATAATCTCTCACAGTTAAAAAGATATCATTAAAAAGATAATGATGATGATTTTAATGATGAAGATGGCTCCAGATGTTCTCTGCGAGCTTACATGGATTCTTTAAGGTCCCAAAGATCACTGCTAAGTAATCTTAAACCGCTGCGTAATCCCCTTTGGGAAGCACTGATCCATACTGCATGGAGGAAGAGTCTTGCTGCCTAAAAAGAAAACAGTAAGAAAAAAAAACAGCAGAATAAGTACAGAACAAATAATAAACAAAGATAAACACATTTTCACTAATATTTCATGTTTTAGTGGCAATAATTTGAGCAAGAGAGTCGTACCTATGTGTGGTTTCAGTGCCGATTTAATTACAAACTTCTTCTCAACATTTCCCCATTATGCAAAAGAACTTGTTAGTCTAGCTGCAGGCCCTTCCCCACTAGTACACACTCATATAGGTGTTCAGGTGTGTACTGGAATGACATGTCAGCGACGCACCCAGCGCACATTAAAAACATTTTTTCAAGTCATCACCTGCGCCAAGTGGTTTACGCTCCTATCTGCCCCTCTTTCTCTCTCTCGCTTCCCTCTCTTTCCCTGTGGGCAGACTTTAACCATAAATCACAACTACCTTCCTCGTACCAAATCTCCTCTGATATCACCATTAAGTCTGGGATTAAAAATATATGTACATTTTTTTGTAGATCCGTCTCATTCTCTGCAGGTGCACATCTGATTCAATAGCAAAGCTGGAGAGGGATTACAGAGTAATTCATCTGATTCATCCGTTCACCTTGACTGACCTGCTCTGTGTAGCAAGCTGTGCCTTTAGATATTGAATAACAATCGGGTTTCTTTTATACAGTTTTACAAAGGACGGTGCTTTGTATTTTTCAGATGGAGACGCTTCTGTGACAACGTGTCTTAATGACAGTACATTTCTTGCTCTTACTTGTGTGAGGGGCCGTTCCACTTTTTTGTCCTTTTTCCATGTCTGCTGGTTTCACTACTCTGTTCTGGCTGTCTCTGAAACTCTTTGTGAAATAAAGAGGGTTTTTTTCCAAACCTTACTATACGTAGACCTTCACATAGGTCTAAATCACAGTCTCTCATTTCATCTAAATGAAAATGCCTGAAAAGGCAAAAAAAAAAAAACCCAAAAACAAAACAGACCTTAGCTAACTATCTACCTACCCATCTGTACTTTATACTATTGCTGCAACTTTGCCTGTTATCCTAACAATTACTGATTAGGCTTTCTTTTTTCCAATTAATCCATCTCTCCGATTATTACCTTCTGTAAATGTAAAAAATAAGTGAAAAAAGCCCATCAAAAGTTCCCAGAGCCCAAGGTGAAGTCCTCAAAGTCCATGTTTTTTTGACTAACAGTTTGAAAACTGTAAACGGGCAAACAAAAGCAGAAAATCCTCAAAGTTGAGAGGGTGCAGACAGCTAATGTTTATTGAGATTATCGTTTCAGCCTGTTTATACTGAATATTATATATCCATCTAGTTTCAGTGATTTCAGAAACAAAACAATGGCCTATCCATGTGGAATATCCTGCAATTTTTCTACAAATAAAGTTACTTGTCTCATCAGATCAAGGTGAACCAAAGTCTCCAACCATACAATACACAAATACTGGCTACAGCTAGCTACATTTACAAGGTTAAGTGTGTTAGTTTGAAAAGGAAATAGTGGCAAAAGATGTAATCAGTGATGGATTAAAACGTGATAACAAAGGCATCTTTAAAATCAATAGATAAGCCTTGTCTGTGGTGTGACGGATGATGGCAGCAGGATAAGTGAATTATAAAAGATAGAGCCTTGAACAAGCTAGTTAGCTAAATATAAAAGCATGAAGTCGTCTTTTAATGACAAAAAAAAAAATCACTTACTGGTCATATAATTACCACAAACTAATGTTAAAAAGTCCCATTTGTCCTGTTAAAGTACAATTCATTGCCAGTCCTATAGCGAACCGTTAACACTCAACAACTTGTTTAACTTTAGTAAAACTGATGCGGCTGAGTGATTGTGGAACCGGACGAGAGAAAACACCGACTCCGAACATTAGCATAACGTTTGGAGCGTGTTGGAGCCGTTTAAAGGTCGGTAACGCGTTCCGGTGACATTCTTACCTCGTAGTTTCTGGCTTTTTGTTCTGTCTTTTTTAGTAACATCAACGTCTCTCGTAGCTCTCGACTGCTTTCGACGTCTGACCCGCTTTAAAGTTTATTTCCACCTGCGTCGTCGTCGCCCTCCGTCATCCTCTAACTGTTGTCAGGAGAGCGCAGGGAAACGCGTTTTACCTTCACCGGCCGCTCAAACGTCCGGCTAATCGTAGTTTTCTTCTCAAAAGAAAAACACGAAAACATTTAATAATATTATTATTATTATTAATAATAATAAAAAATCCCGACGGACGTCGGGGGGGTCCGCGTTTGGTTCGACGCGCGAGCCGACGCGCGACGTTCGAGCGCCCGGCAGGTGAGCGCGAGGGAGTGTGAGAGCGCGAGTGCGAGCACGTGGACACGAAGCGTGTGATGGAGGGAGGATGGGGGGGGGGCAGGGGCGGTGAGGGGGGGGGCGGGCACAGGCAGGTAACAGCCCCCCCCCATAGATATCGATATATCGATATCTATATCAAGAGCCTCCATCTCGGGTTATTCAGCGTCCCTGGAATCGTCTCGCATCGTCCCGTGGCGCGTCCACACGCCTTATTTTCGACGTTTCGAGACTCTGGGGTCGTCTTGTTTGCGTCTCTTCGTTTTCTTTGCGCCTTTCCACGGGATCGTCTCGGGTCTGTGTGGTTCTGCTTCTCTTTAGGATCATTTTCCATCTTTTTTTTGGGGGGGGGGGGTCATTTTGCATCTCCATTCACGTTTCTTTGGGAATATTTTGCATCCCTTTTTTAATCATTGTGGTGGTTTTGCATCTCATTTTGATTATTTTGCATCTCTTTGTGGGTTTTTTTTGTCTTTTTGCCACTCTTGTCGGTCATTTTTGCATAGTTTTGTAGTATTTTTTCTGTCTTTTAACAGTTTTCGTTTCAGATAGCTATTACAAGCTTTAGGACCATTTTGGAGGCTGTAGTTTGTGGTGCTTATCTTTGAATCTTATAGTTTTAAGCATAGGGTTGTTTCTAATATTGTGTCTACACCAAGTATTATTCAGGATAGACTAAGTTTTCACATCTAAATTGTAGTGCAATACAACTTAACAGCAACAAAAACTACAGCTTCCACACTTTCTGGGCACTTTACAATAAAAACAAAGGAACGTTACTATAAAATGTCAGACAGTCTCTGCTTAACCAACCTATCCTGTATAAATAGCTTAATATAAAATATTTTTCATTGACGTGAACACACTGTTTGTTTTTCTCTCCCCCCTGTGCCCCTCCGTCTTATTTATTTTTCAAATCAAACAGCCGGCGTAGTAATATTTCCCTATATTGTCAAACAAGCAATTTTACAACTTCAGCAAACACACATACACTCGCGCTGTCATAATGATGGTGCAGCTGCAGTCTTTAGTGCCAGACGAAGGCCTTGCGTAACCCAGGTAGTGTACCACGGTGCTAAGGTGTCATATAAATGAACTTTGTGATGATACTGGCTGACTGATTTTAAATACTGAATAATATTACAGTTAAAGAGGAGGTGTATTTATGCTCAGCCTGTTATGATTTGTCCAGTAAGCTTCCCGTGGACTTTGGCATGGGAAGAAACTGGATGCATTTCTTTCTTCTCCTAGGTCACATTGAATTTTAAATCTCTCTTTGGCGACACACCTGGTCACACTGCATTTACTATTTAGAGGAACACAGTTGCCTTAATACTCTGAGAAGGGACAGCTCTTGACACAGATTGATACCAAAATAACAGATTACACTGAATTAGCTTCTTTGCTCTCAAGTGAAAATTTTTAAATGCAGGACCTTTAGCCCTTTCAAACTGTGGCTCACCCTTTTATATATCAGATTCCTCTCTACTTACTGTATTTTGTGCATCTGACAGACTGGGCACTGGTGAATCTTGTATAACTTTGAATTGTAAAACTAATTTTCAATTTCATTTGTGTTTCACTGCAGTGTGGCGTGTGTAATGGAAGGTTTGCTTGCTCTCCATGCGTTACGCCTATAAATACAATAAGACACAAGACAAAAGGGGAGTGTTCGGATATAGCCCAGTAAACACCAGAATGCCAACCGCTCCAGGAGAACACAATTTCAAAGCAAAAGCGGGCTAAGAGGAAAATGAGCAACTAAACAAACAGTGGAGAAACATTTTGACTTCTGCTTTCAGTTTCTCTTCATCTCTTTTCTGCCTTTCTTACCAAACCATTTGTCACAGAAGTTCACTAGTAACTTAAATGGATATAAGGTTCGAGGAGTTTGACAATTATTCGACAATTATTCTCACGAGAACATCGAAAGTATATAAAAGGAAAAGAGAATGAATGTGCAGCCGAATTGATGCAATCTGGAGAAATACCAGTAATAATATAGACAACTCAGAGACGGTCAAAACACTGACTCTGTGGCCCGCAAAGACAAATCAGCATCCCTGGTAATGACACAGTATCTTTGTTGTGCCAAGCTCGCTCTCTCTCTCTGTATCTCTCTCTCTCAAAGTAGTCAAGGAGTTAAAGTTGGTCCCTCAGAATAAAAGCATCAGCACATCACTGAACCACCTTTTCATGAAGTTTAAAAAGTCTCTGGATGTAAGAGCAACAACGCTCGCAGTCCAACCACGTTTGCTCCTGATACCGGCTGAAATGATGACAAACAAAATGTAGCAACAGAGGGGACAACATAAAGCAAGATGCAAGATGCTACCATAATTTATATTTATCATTTTCCAATTTAAGTTGGACCATTTTACATCATGCAGTACATAATTTTATGTTGAAAACATACCAGATTAGGGCCCTTCCTGCCTTATATCGAACGGTCCAGTAAAATCTGTCTCCTATACCATGATATTTACCTCCTGCTGCACTCGCTCTTATCTGTCCGTGCTTCTTTAATCACTGTACAATATGAAAATACGCCCAAGTCACATTACAAACATGGAGCAGACCTGCAGCCGCCACCCACAATGCTTCTCACTTCAATTTAAACTTCTCCAAAGGTGAGTCAGGCATCACCAGACCTGTTGAATCCTATGAATAGTTCAAGCACTTTTGTTTTCTCTCATGAACCTGTGTGAAACCTCTGTTATGCTCAGGATGTTCCCAGAATAGATGTGCCGTCTATTTTGACTATTGTTCAAGACTCACCTAACCGGTTTAATATGCAATCCACTCCCAGGAGATGGCTACTTAATCCGCCTTTGTGATGCCCAGAAAAAACATCAAATCATCCTGCATTTATATCCATCATTTCCCGTGTCAACATAAATGTGGATTGCAAAATGGTATTTTGTGTGCAATTGATAAAAGTGACAAAAAAAGTCACAATATTAAAAGAGAGCCAAAGAAGACACAAAAAGGAGACCAGAAAAAAAAATTACAACCAGCTGAATGTTTGCAACATTCAGCAGATGAATGCATCCAGCTGTTTTCTCCTGTTCCTTTCATTTTCAGTAATTTTGGAGGAGACTTCATCAGACATGAATCCTCTCCGGACTCATGTCGTCCCATCGTCTATGTCCATTAGTTTGCTCCTCACTTGTATTTCTGATACAAGAGGCTCAATAAGTTGATACACTGACTATTTCACTCCAAAAATCAAGGAGTGAAGTTTGGGTGCTACATTATTGAAATTATTGAATTAACATAGAAATCAGGTTAAATCGCTGCTGTTAAACGCAGGAAATCTCTCTGAAACAGCTCACCTGTTCACTTGCATCGTAGAGGATGTACAATCTGCTGATTTGGCCGTTACGCTTGAACATTTGCATTTGCAGTAGTTATTTCCTGGGGAGGGGGGGGGGTGAGAAAAGGGGAAAACATCACAGTCAGCTTTTACAAGTTCCGTCTTGAACACAGCCTTAGCCTTGACAATATCTTACATTACTGCCAAGAGGTTCCTCCTTTTGGGGAAACTGGCATAAAAGACAGAACAGGAAGCAACTCCCATCAATTTCTGGTAACATAAAGAAACAAACTTTGATTTTATTTTTTTTTTCACTCGAAAGCATTACTCTTCCACTCTTGTCATTTTACATTCTTTTCTAGTTTTTTTAGTTTTTAAAAACATGTAACACACAGAGTGTCAGGCAAGGAACTGCATTTGTAAAATGTATTAGTTGCATACTGATATTAGTCAATTGACCAGAGTTCACTGCATTCATAGTCTCTCTCTTCACACACTCACAGATGACTCTCACAGTCCCTGCAGAGAAAAGTGAGAGCAGCAGAAAAAAAAAATCAAAGGTTTCTCTCTCCCTTCCATATCTCAAATATGCACAGACCAATGCACAGTCAGAAAGGCCACCAACATAATGACTGGACCCCCTGCACCTATCCCACCACCTCTTTGCACTCTCACCATCTGGTAGAATAGTGGTAGAGCGCAGCCTCTGGTGGAAGAGGTCATGAACAGCAGTTTGCGTCAAAGCCAAATGTATCGTCAACTGCCGGCTTAAACATCACACGATGGAGGTTTATATTCTGAATAAATAGCAAGAAATACATCTGACATATTTACAGTAACTGCATTTATTTGTATATTTGTCATTTAAAGGCAAAGATACCTAAAGATAATATGAACATATATAACTTAACATATAACATATAATATAATATATATATATATATATATATATATATATATATATATATATATATTATATTATATATATATATATATATATATAATGTGTTTTGTACCTTAAGAGAATTGAGTGACGTCAGCCTGTGGTTAAATTGCAAAACACATTCTGACTCATCAAACACAGGTGTAGCTAGTATTACTGATTGCCTGTATTGCATTGCAATAGGGGCTGGACCACATCCAACGTCAATGTTATTAGTTCCACCTGTGCTTTTCCTATTAATATGACACTCCAGGCGCCTGGTATGGCAAAGGTTTGTGAGTTTGATTCATTTGAGTATGATTTGAAAAGGTCCTGATGCTGCAAGGCTGTCAGTTTCTAGGTATGACTTCTACAGCTTAAGAGCCTCTGGTTTAGTTCCTATTTACACGTATTGTTCTAATTAAAGTTTTTTTTTTTTTTAATAATCTGTGTACTCAAACTTTTTAAATTGACTAGGACTTTACTGGAAACAAAATGAAACCACATGAAGATATAAATACTTAAAACCATTCAGTTTTAAAATAGCATTTTTCCCATTATACTCACTCAGACTCCTTCAACTTCGATGACAGTTTTATGAACATGCAGGTCTTAGTCTTGTTCTTCCAGTTTTCTAGATTAAGTTGATTTTAATGTGCTGTTTCTAGGACAGAAAAAAAACTCAAGCAAACTTCAAAGACTGAAAATAACTTAATTTTATTTTTAATCCTTTGCACAAGGAAATACTTTAACAAGTATCATAAACTTATTTAATGAACCAAACCCAGTAGAATTCACTGTTTAGATCCTAAAATGTACAAATATAAATAATACAAATAAGATTATTCTATTTCATCATTTGTGAAATATTAAAAAATTTATATTTGAGCGGCCAGATTGAGGATCTGATCTTTGGTCACAGATATGTGAACGAAAACTTCATTAGCGACTACTTGCTAAAACTCTTTCGTGTCCTCATCTAGACATACTCTATATGATCACAACATCAGGCTTGGTTAAAATAACTTAAAAATATAAAACTAATGACACAGAGCATCGTAAGGCTTGGTGTAGTATTTTTTTTCAAGCACTGTTTCACACACACAACTACCGTCACCTACACCACCGAGGCACCCCTCAAATCTGATGGTCAGACAAATAGGTGGATATAAATGTGAAGTTCAGCAGGTTACAATAAAGTCACTATAACAGAAATAACTTTAAAATATTGCTCTTGTTCTCAAAAGAACATTTTTCAAATATAGAAATCCTCTCAAAAAAAAAAAAAAAAAAAACCCCAAATCACATTCAAAATCCATTTAACTCTGTTCTTAACTCAAGTTGATCAAAGCATGACAAACAAAACAGAAAAGTGCTGGATCTCACAACAGTAAAAAGGCAAAACTAGGAGAACGGACCTCGTATCATTAAAAAAAACAACAAAAAAAACAAACCTGAGGACGATGTCTGGCGTCACTACGCATTGGTTTTACTTTTAAAAGACACTAGTGGCTCTGTGAGTTTGTATTTGAGCTCAGTCATAAACCAAAATATCTGACAAATCTAAATTTCAATATGATGAAAAGCCAGGGGCGCAAAGTCTATCGTCCTCAAATTATACAGGAATCAATCGAACAGCTGTCAAGAAATTTAAATTAAAAAACAAATCAATGTCAACCAAAGGGGATCACCAAATAAAATACAAAGAACATATATTTAAATAAAGGACATCATAGTTAAATCATATGGGTGTTGCAATTTCAAAAGAAAGTTCCACCACTCATCTAATAACTTGGTATCAGAAGTGACAAGCCGGTAGGTGCTGTAGTGGTTGCTTTGGAAGAAAACAATTTTGTACTACTTAAACCCAGGCAACCTTCATCTTGAGAAAAGCACTTATAATTCAAGGATTTCTAGTCCTTCTGCTGCTCCAAGATCAGATCAGAGAGCACGTTGATGTCGGTCTCTGCCGGGTGGCACTGCAGCACCAGCGTCACCATGCTGTCCTGCCCCGGAAATACCTGACAGAGCTGCTCTCTCAGGTCAGCCGTTTCCTCCAGACTCCTTTCCGCGTCGAACACCGGTCCGAGACCGGCCGCTTCCTGCTGCCTGTGCTGGTGTCCCGCGTCCCACCCCTTTCCTCGCCCTTTGCCCGTCCCCCGGCCCCCTCTGCTCGCCGGGTCCAGGCCGCTGCCGACCGCCCGGTCGCGGACGTTCAGCAACTCGGTCTGGGAGCGCGGGGCTTTGATGGGAGGGAAATTGGTGGCCGCGCTGGCAAAAGAGTGGTTTCCTGGGTCGGGAGTCCTGAGAGGAAAACACTGAGGTTAATTCAAAGAGCATTTAGAATTATTTAGAGTTATTTTCTTATGAAAGGATAATCATTACATAAAAGGTATTCAAAGTTTGTATCATCACCAAGATCTGCAGATAAAGTTAGCCAACAGTAGTGAAATCGTGGGGGGAGAAAACCATCCCTTCCTGAGTTTAATATATGCCAATACACATGCATTATACGTACACATGAAAGAAACGAAAGCGTGTGCATGTGTGTGTGTGGTGATACCTGTGCTCTGTGCTTAGAAAGTCATCCAGGTGAGGCCCTCCTCTCCCCAGAGGGTCGTCCGGCACCATGAAGTGATCCCCAACAAACGTATACTGAAGAAGTCTGTGGAACGCAACATGAACTTTTCAAACAGGAGACTGAAAATGCAGCTCCCTTCTATTTCTTTCACATGTGTATTTATTGAAAGGAAGACTGTGAAAGATGCTGATACTGTCCTAATCCCTCTGATTGCACTGTGAAGGCAGAAGTGTAGACACCCGCTCAGTGGATTTTGGGTTTTTTTTGTACATCTGACAATATCTGAACGTGTAGTCTAAACTATGGTGACAACCATCCGATTTTTATTATTGATCAATCTGTCGATTGGTCAACAGAATGTCAGAAAAATGCAAAAAGCATTCACTCCAGTTTCAAAAAGCCTAAGGTAATGTCTTCAACTGTCTCGTTATGTTTGAAGAACAGTGCAAAACCCAAAGACATATTAAGTTTGCTAAACTAAACCAGAATATATTTACATCTAGGAAACTGAAACCAGAGCAGTATGACAATTTTTTAAATTAAGAAATAACTCTAAACAATTAATAATTTACTAAAAATAGTTCCTGATTCATTTCTTGTCACCTTATCTATTGACCAGACTACTTGTTGCTGCTCGAATCTAAAATATATAAGATGGAACGGAGAATTACTCGTTTTAGACCTAAAAAAACCCCCAAAAAACAAAAACTTGCCGATCAATATAACACAACCCTGATTCAACATCCCGTATAGGTCATGTTTGAGTGACCTGAGCTCCCCTAATACCTATTCTTGATGATGTCCCTCCACGCGGGGGACTCGTCTGACAGGTCTCTCAGAAAATCGTTGGTCACGATCACTCCGTCCGTCTTCTGCGCGTGCTGCAGCATGAACCTGCGGAAACGAGGGAGAGGACAGACGAGAGATGTGAAGGCAGCCTGGAGGGGAAGCCGAGGTCTTTTTAAGACTCCGGCGCCCAACAGTGGTAGACTTCAACCTGGAGAACTGGGCTAAAAGCATCAGAATTGCTCTGTAACGACATCAAACAGCATAGTGACGGATCTCAGCAGGTTTCTGGCACATGACAAAGGAAGGCGCACTCAAACCTGACACACTATTGAAAGATAATACATGTCATGAGGAATGACGTCGATTTCTATCGGTTTCATTGGCAGCAGCCCTCTTAAGTTGAAATCAAGCGTCACAAGTATCACTTCCTGTTAGTGTGAAAGGGTAGGGCATTGTTGAGATCTCTGTATCCTTGAGGTTCACCGGAGCGTTGTGAGCGCTGACAGTAGCCGAGGGAGGTGAGAGTGTTTCTCACTTTCACACCGATTTTACAAGCCAGTGATCGAAACTAGCGACTTTCTTACTTCTCGAACCTCTGCCAACTGCTACTACGAGACGGATCTACTGACTAAATTTAAGCTTTTTTTTTGTTTGTTTTTGTTTTTAAAGTTGGGACTCCGTCTACCTGTCGTCGTACGAACTGATCAACTTGCCCTGGATCTTTCTGGAGGGGGTGTAGGAGAGCAGGCCCAGGTTCTGCAGCTCGGTCAGATAGTGCTGCTCTGAGAAGGCAGAAAAAAACAAAACAAACAAACAATCAAACAAACAAAACAAAAGAATGCTGCATTCAGTCGGCACAGAAGTTGAAAACACACGGCTCGGATTCGTTTTCCCCTTGCATGTGACTCAGAGGCGGCGGCTTGGAATCGATCCTCTCAGTATGACTCGCGCACACGTGAGCCAGTATGTACAAACATGCACATGCATGGAAGAACAGAGGCCTTTGTAATTTTGAAACCACAATATGAGATTCCCAGAAATTACGAAGGATGACGTTGTCACCAAGAACTGTACTGGGAGCAGTTGTTTCATAGCATTCACAATGTTTTACATGACAAACTGGAGATAGTTTTTCAACTGATAGATAAAAGTTGGGATTAAATTAGCTCACATTTTGTAAATGGTGAAATAGGATCAAAAAAGGTATGACACACAAAGGATTAAATAAACATGCCTCAGTGTTTTTCTGAGAGTGTTTTGCAACTGAAAAGATGAATTGATTAATCAATTAATCAATCCAGCTGATCCAGAGAAAATTATTCTGTAGATATTTTGATTATTAATTGACAGTTTAAGCGAATTCTTTTGTAGGGCAAAGATGCCAAAGATTCCCTTGTTCCAGCTTGTCAGATTTGAGAACTTATTGTTTTCTTTTTCTTATGTGATTGCAAATTGATTTCAGGCAAATTGATTTGATATACATCAACTTGGGTTTTTGGGAATCGTAACAAACATTTAAAGAATAAATTTTGGAAAAAACTAAATTGCTCTCTATATTTGAAAATACAATCAAGAGATAAGTCACCGATGTAAATTAACTGTTGCTGCCTTTTTAGTGTACACACCATGCAAACTATTATAATACTTGTGGTTTTCTTTTAAAGGAATATTGAGTTAAAAAAGCTAGATGGAGAACAGGAAGCGCTACCTTTGATCCGAGAGGTGCTCTTCTGCCGAAACTGCGGCAGGAGGGCGCTGATTTGACGGTGGCCTCTGTCCCAGAAATGCTGGACGGCCAGAGCGATTCCCCGACAGGAGAAGAAGTGACCCAGGCCGTGACTGTGGAAAACACGGAACGACAGATGTGGACCATTGGACAGATTAAGCGGAAAATGGGCCTATGGGCAAAGAAAGATAAGGGGCCCATAACCTTCCTATAGACAACGCCTTTAGGGTCATTTTGCTTGTGTTTGTGGTGATTGTGTGACTTTTAACTGAGTTCTACAACTTCTACGAAGTTCTACGAAGAACTACGGTAACGGTATGCTGGTAGGCCCGTTCGGTAATCCATCCATGCATAGACTTTTCAAATGTCAGAACAATCCTTTATATCAAACTATGTACTTTCCTCATGGAGTAAATTGGAAACAAACAACCTCAATGTCCATCCCATTTTAGCCCTATTAAAATAAATCTATTAAAGTATTATAAAAGGTACACATTGTAAAATGTTTACAACACGGTTTTCCCACCTCATGGCCACATTGCTCGCGTCGATGATGATCGTCCTCAGTTTCGGGTCCCCAGGCTGGTCTGTCAGTTTGAGCTCGAAGGGCTGCTGCAGCCCCTCCAGGAAACGCTGCTCCCCCGTCACCACCACCGAAGACGCAGCCGTGAAACCCCATCTTTCCTTCGCTCTGGTGGGAGACGAGTCCTTCCTGGCGAAGGCCGGGGGTTGAGGGGCTTGAAGCGCTTGTTTTAAAGCGCTGGAGGGCTGGGGCTTTGGATTTAAGACGCCGTCCTGAGTTGGAGGACTCTGTTTTGAGGTGGCCTGATTCGACCAGTAGATGGTTTGGTCATACTGTTTTTTCTTTTGGAAACTGGCGAACGGAGGATCTAGGGATGAGGAGTAAGTAGACATGGGGGGCCCTTTGACTCCAGGCAGGATGATCTGGTGTGGAGTTTGCGAGTTTGAAAGGGTTTGTTGTTGGTGTTTGGGTTTGTCGATCCAAGCAGGCAAATCTGGTTCTGCAGCAGGTGCATTTAGGTTTGACACCTCTACTCCTCTGTCATCATCTGATTCTCTCTTTTCTTTATCCCCTGCTGGTCCAACTTTTGGTCCCTCTTTCTCCAGCACCACGTCATCCATCTCCCTCGGTCCCTCCCGGAAGAGGTCCATCTCTTTGCCCCCCTCCCTCTGCAGCTCCAGGAGCAGCTGGTGCGTGGACCGGTCGGGCAACATGTTGTAGACCTTGGCTACCTCCTGTTCAGTGTACCCACAGCTGGCTGCAGCTTTCTTCAACACTCCCAGGACAAAGTCTTCCTCATGTCCTTCCTCCTTTTTCTCCACGCTACCTCCCTCAAAGTGCATTGTGTGTCCCGTCGCTTCATCCGCTCCTCCTTCATGAACTTCTCCAACTCCACCATTACCAATCATCACCTTATCTCCTCCTGCCGCTCCTTCCGCGTCCTCCCTGTGCTCTGTCTCGCAGGGTCGGTTCCCCTCGCTTTTACCCAGGGTAACACCCTTTTTACGTTGAAGCATCTGCTCCTTGTCGCTGCGATCCTGCTCCTGTTGAATCAGGTCCAGTATCTGTGAGGCTTCTTTGGGTCCTGTTCGCTCAAGCACTCGTTCCACGACGTTCTCTGTGTACCCCATGGCTGTGAAGAACTTCAAAAGAAGCCCGAACTCCTTGTTTCCTGTTGACAACTGCTGCTTTTTTTCTTTCTCCTCCCTTCGCCTGTCTTTCTGTTTGGTGACTGATTTTTCCTTCTGCTCTGGCTGCTCCTCTTCTCCTACCTCCTGTGGAGACTGCATAAGTCTTTCCTGAGGACCCTCTGCTCTCACCCGGATGCCTGCAGATGTGGAGAAAGACTGGAAGGAGTCCTTGGCTGAAGCATTTTTTCCCGAACCTACGGTCATCCGTTTATCCCACTGATCGGTTTTAGGGGGCGTGTACGTAATGGCCGAGGATTTGTCCCATCTATCCTCCGATTTGTCACGTAACACAGCGTTTCCGTCTGTCAATGTCAGACTCAGGCTCGATCCGAGTCCCGATTCCCTCACCAAATCCAACAGAATTTCCTTCACCGACCCTGGTAGCACCAGAAGATCCAGGGTGTGCCTGTCCTCCCATTTCTCGACCAGAGTTTTGAAGGCCCGTCGTGAATCCAGGGACTCGCCTGAGGCCCTGTCCCCGGCCTCAGAACGTCTGGGCTGCGTGCCCTCATATCTCTCTACCAGGTCTGTAATTAGGGAGTAGGCTCGCACCACCGGCTCCGCCAGACCGGATATAAGCAGGAATCCTGGAGAGCCAACCTGGTTGAAGTGAGAGGAAAACAGAGTAACCTTAAAATGAGTTGTCTTTAAAAAATGTGAGTGAACGTTCAGACAGAAAAACAACCACAGAAATATGAAATATGATCAAAGATGGCCACATTTTTTTCCAGGGCGGCAGTCGGTCTTAACATGGGTTGGATGAGGAGGCCCTCACCAGGGCCAGTCAGGCTTTGGTCCCCCCTCTGCCTCACAGCTTTAATCTCTCAATTAAAATTCAGCTTAGTAAATGATGACCTGAATTCTACTGTGGTCTGATGTATTAGGTTTATTGCACATAGTCAAAACAGGGTACATACTGAGCTTGTCCTGGGATGGATATTTTGAAGACATTTGTTTTTATAAATTTTCACCTGCCCTGCCAACTGTGGGACTCACAATCTGCCCCCCCCCCCCCGTTTTTCTTTTTTTGGTCTCAGAAATAACTGTATAAATTACTTTGTCAGTTCTTGTAATGTAGTTATGTCCATGAGTCAAAAACAAATGTGTAATTTCCATGGTATATGACTAAAAAGGAAATAAAAAATGTTCCTTAATCTTATTAAATTAATCTTCAAAAAAATGAATAGGCACAAATGAGCAGTCATGCTTTTCCTCCATTGGTTAAGCCACAGGTCAGGCCGACCTGAGTTTCAGCACCCACACACTGCGCCTCTGATAAGAGTTGCATCCTCCCTCAGATTTCCATTCAGTTTATTAGAAATGCTTATACTGAAAAATGCTTGATCAGTAGAAATATTTCCCACAAGTGGGTTGGGAACTTAAAGTAGTTGCTGGACAGTCCCAAAGATGAATCCCTTATTACATAATAATATTCTCAGCTGAAGCTGAGCACTCACTTTCATTTTCTATACTATCCATGAAAACTATCCAACAACATGTTGCACTGAATTTGAGGACCATGTCTTCTATTAATTAAACTTATCAGTTAAATCAAGTTGAAAATCTCTTTATTAGTTTTTTTCCATGAAGGGTGAACACACATTAATAAGGGACTTCCAAGTAATTTTGTAGTAGCAAGTAGCAACTAATAGTGAAAAGGGAAGTTGTTAAAAAGTAATAAAATTCCCCCAAGTTCCATATTTGCATTGTGACAAAACATATTAATAGAAAATTAAAAATTCCCTGTTACTACGTCACAGCGCTAAATTACAAGGCAGCTGTTACTTGACAAGGGGGGGAGGGGATGACACAACGGGGAATATTGACTAATAATGTAATTTCTTGCAAGAATAATAGGAGTGTAATCCCACCATATGACATTATTAGTCATTATCATTACTGAATCAGTCGGAGGTGGCACATTATGTATGAGGTACCTGGTGGCTTCCGCTGATGGGGAATTTGCACCAAGACAGTGGTGAGTGATAATCAATCAGAATATTATATATGGACTAGAAAAGGATAATAATAATGGGGAGGAAGTGAGAAGTCAAAAGTTGTATCAATTACCAGTTAATTTAACGTTTTTTTAAAAAACAAAAAAAAACAACCCCCCCCCACACTTTTTCAATGCATTAAGAACAATGCAACTATAACAATACAAAAACAATAATAATAAAGCAACAATAATAATACAATAATAATGATTTCATTTTTTTTTGGTTATTTAATCTGAGGCACGCATGCTCTTATTTTGTGTTCTCACTCAGTGTGTTTTATTGTGAAGTTTGGCGTTTACTCTTGCGAATATTGCAAATCTTTTTCTCTGTGTTTGACATTCATACATATGAAAGCAGTCTAAAAAAAACCCACTTACCACTATATGTGCCGAGGTGCTTTTTATCAGGCAGTCCATGAACAGCCCTCTGGCTCCGCAGAAGACACAGTGAAGGAGCCTGGGGTAGGACACCTCCTGCTGCTCCTCCTGGTTCACAACTCCTTTCACAAACAACTAAAAGATGAAAATATGTTCTTTAACTATTACTGTAGAAGAGGTGAAAATACTGCGGTAGTGGACAAAATCTAAATATTATGTCTGGTGGAGGTTTAAGTTTGTAAAAGTGTGACTAAATTGGGATGTAAAATGGGTAAACCCTTAATATTCAACAGGTTAAAATGTTTACATCCAGATTTCTGCATTGTAGCTTTAAGAGTTTCCACCTCCTTATTAGATCAGGCTCTACTTTTCCTCACCTATTAGTGAGTCAGTATCTATCATTTGATAATGAATGTGAGCTAAAAACACTCGTTATAACCTTTATGGGCAGCTCTAATGGGTGTAGTCAACATTACAGTCAGGTTTCTATATCTTTTCTGTAGCACGTCTGCAGATTGTCTCCAGGTCTTGTCCTTTTTTCATGTTTGTTAGTTCAGATTTGGGACCTAGATGATAAGGCCGGGATAAGGACATTATAATGGGGGGTAAGATATGTGTCAGTTTTATGTTCAGTCTGAGGATGGTCAGGGTGGGGACGAGATTACTTTAAAAAGGGAAAAAAAATTGATTTTGAGGAAGATTTAAGAAAATGACAGAGAGAAAGACATTGCAACAACATCTAGTGAAATATATTGCTCTGCCAAAAAGAGCTGTGGGTCTGCCAAAGTGTTTTTGTCCTTACGCCAGAGCGTCTGTGGGCACTGAGCGGCCCAGAAAGGACGCAAAGCTACCAACAAAAGACAAAAGGGTCAGAATGAGACAAAAAGAACAACAAAAAAAAGAGATGCGTACCGGCTCCAGAGGGACAAGGAACGTCCACAGAGAGATACAAAAAGAGACATAATGACCTCAAAGAGAGACAGAACAACTAAGAATAAAATGCATTTAATGTTTAGTGTCTCTTGCTCCTGTGCAGGGGAAAAGTGTGTGTGTGTGTGGGGGGGGGGTGCAAAATCTGTCCATGACTCCGAGCAAACAGGAAGTACACTTGCATATGGCTTGCATCTGTGTAAACCCAGAGTCTAGATGTGCCTGACCTTCCTGCAATGACTGTCTTCCTGATTGTTTTGTTATTGTATGAGGAGCGATGTTGCTCAAGTGTACAAAAAAACTGTTGTGCAGTGCAGGGGTGAAATTTGATTATTAGCAATAATTAATAATTGTCAAAGATAATTATTAAAATTAATGAATCTTATTAATAGAAATTAATAATAAACGGGGTACCACCTAGAAGACCCAGACCAATTACCAAATATTGGATATAGTCTCAAAGGGGTGTTCACTTAGAAATGCCAATATTTTGGAAATATTGGTATTTGTAGAGTGAACAGAGAAGGAGTGGAGGGCGGCACTGACTCCGTCAACCAGCTTTGTATCACAATATGTGAACAGAAAAACACCAGGGCAACTTCTCTTTAAAAGATGACAGGATTTATTAACAACTACAACTACAACTACCAACTACAGATTAACAAACAAGTATAGCAAAGCAAGCAGGGTATGTCTGTGTGTGTGCGTGTATGTGTGCATAAGCCTGAGGGGAGGCGGAGCAAGATGGCGGACGTGAGGGTCAGCCGGGAGGAAGTCTGTCGAGTGTAACGGCGGCTCGTCGGTAACATGACTTCAGCAAAGGAGAACAGCTGACCGGTAAGTTAAACTACCCTGCGCTCAGGTGTTGGTGTAATAATGTGTATGTTTGTGTTAGTAAGGAAAGAAAGAGGTAGAAGTGTGCAGCAGCAACGTTCTGGCGATCGTGATCAAGGGACAGTATTTATCTGTGTTACGCAGAGACTCACTCGGCTCAGCTGATGAGCCGTGTGAGTCTTGACCTTTACCTGACACAGAAAGTACTGGTCTCGGTCACGAGGGCAGAGTAAGACAGGATTGATCCGCTGCAGACGGATCGAATCACAGTTCACTCAAGTCAGGTGACATAAGTGAACAAACAGCAGCAACAGCACAAATATTATCTTCACAATATTGTAACAGCAACAGTTTAACACACTAATTGCTAACATCTGCCCAGAGCTCTTACTCTCAGGCAGGTGAAGCGGTGTGTTTGATTCGTCCTCGGTGTCCTTTGTTCAGGCGAGGTGGCGTTGGTTAGCGGCTACCAGCGGCTAACGTGTCTTCTCGGCGAGATGGCTAGTCTTCAGCGAGGCAAACTATTTCTGGCTCATGGGGGGGAATTAGTGAGTCGACTTTAAAAGAAGCAAGGTCTGTGTTCCTTCTTGAAACAGGTAGGACTCGTTAACTACCAGGTTTCGTATCCGCGGGCATCTGGGCGAGAGGGTCGATCCGTGGTCTCGAACCGGGCTGAACTGTGTTTTATCAACACACAGGGGGAAGGTGGAGATCAGCTCGATGAGCGAGGGAAATCCGTAGGCCTGATAGTTAACTGTGTACACAGGAAGTCCTAACTATGACTAGAGCGTTCGCCCCGTGGGAGGAAGTCTGGTCTTAGGAGCGGCTGTTGTTGCTACTTCTATCGGCGAGGAGTTCACCGGTCGTAGCGAAGGTCCAAGCCAGAAGTGTGAGATTCAGGAGATTCTGTGTTAATAAAACTTTAGGTGACGTCATGGTTTGGGACTGACCGTGGCGGATTTCACCCGATGGGAGCCGTGGATCTGGGGGAGCGCCGCTGGTCAGCTGACGCTATGTGTGTTGGGGGGGTCGCTCATGTGGTCGGCTGGTCAGCTGAGACCTCGTGTTGGGGGTTGCTCAGCTGAGTTCTTTGTCTTTCTCAGCTAGCAACACGTGGTCTTTACCTGAGTTCCAGGTTTGGGTGTGCATGTAGGCCTTCTTTGTCTAAAGTCTGTTGGTGAGGCACAACAAAACCAAACAAAAACCAAAAAACAAAACCTTTGCAGTTCAGCTTCAAGTCATCTACTTTCATTTTGTCTACTTTCCAGAATAATTTTCGTCTCTGGCTGTCGACCATTCTGACTGCATGTGTCAGCAGGTCGACCACACTAGAAAGAAGAAACTCATCTGTGACCTATTAATCAAAACTTAAAAACCCTGGATGAGTCATTTTTTCGGGAATGGCGCTCCTATTCTCTATCGTGAACCGCAAATAACTAGCACTACCGGTAACAACATTACGACCTGGCATGGTACGGGCCCTCTTACAAAACTGAGGAGTGATGTAAGAAAAAAAAATTTGAATGAATATGGTAACAAAGGACGGTGACAACAAAAAGATGCAATAAAGATGTTCACGTCTCTTTGAGGTCATTGTAACTTTAAATGGTTCCAGTAATATGGCAACACCTTGTTAGGCAACAGTGCCGTGATAAAATGATTCAACTCTTGACTAACACCATTCTATAAATACAAACATGTCTTACTTTGGCAGCCTTCACGTTGCTGCTCCGCCCACGTAGCTTCAGCCAGATCTGGCCGGCGTCGTCGTGGGGCAGGTCCTCTTCCCCGATCCTCAGCGCCACCCCGAATATCCTCTCCAAGGTGTTGTGCATGGAGGTAAGGGACCCCCGGAGATTCCCGGCGCACGCGAATTCGTCCTGCACCTCGGGTTCCCCGCCGCCACCGCCGCCGCCTCCTCCATCGCTTCTTTCATCGGCCATCCCTTGTTCTTATATCAGCGGCAGAGGGTCTAACATACTGTGGGAAAACATATTACTAGTGTCTGTTAGAACATGTTTAAACATATGAACATAAGTATGACTGCTGGCATTTTGTACAACAGTGTAGTCTTGAGTGTTCCCCTCACATGGGTTTTCGGGTTCTTTTTAGAATCAGTGATTTTTTGGAACATCCTCCAGCCATTATTTTCTTAAAATGGGTGAAATAATGTACACACAAATATCATATAACTGAGTTGTTGTGGGTTTTGCTGTGTCATAATCTCCCAAAGCGACACCCTCAAATGTCTCGTTTCTTCCGACAAACAGTCGAAAAATCCAAACGTGCAGTTTACTTTAACATGACGGAGAAAAGCTTAACATCCCCTGATATGAGAGAGGCTAGAGGCGACGAGTGTTTGTCCCTTTTGCATAAGAAAATTACAGGATTATCGAAATAAGGGAACCAAATGTTGAAGCTGTGAAATCAACCAGGGAGCACTGGTATAAGAAACACACCAAAACCAAGCTTAAAAATAACTTCTGTCTTTCTCACCACTGATACGACAAAGCGGGTAATAACGCACCAACGTGCCGCCCCGCGACCACAGCTCGTTTTCCTTTTTTTGTGACCGTGATGCGTTCCTTTCTGTTTCAAAGTCGAGTGCGGGGTGAAGCGAAGGTTTAAGGCGTGATGGAGATGACTTGTGCTTGTTGCCAGCCCCCGCACCGATTCCACTTTCATATCTGTGCGGTGACGGTGTGTATTTACAGACAGCTGCGCCCTCTGTTAATGAAAGCGAAAAGTATTTGTCCACTGAGAACTACTCCACCCCAGGTTTTTCGCTACGTGCCACGTTATTTGCATCAGTAGGCATGACATCGACTGATATAGTAAAAGGTATTACAACTAGACTGTAACACAGACTCTATGAGACAGAATCTCCAGACTGGGTTCCAGTGAAGTATACGGTCAGGCCTTTGTTTTCGGTTTGTAATAGTGCCCCAGTGGGGCAGATTACCAAAGGAATTAACAAGCAATTCAGTTACCACACAGGCAACCTGAGGTACTTGCACTTGCCCACTTTGCCCAGGTGTTAATACAGTCCTGCTTCTTTCACGTGAGGGTTCCTGTATAGACAGTTAGAATTACAACCCATTTCAACCAAATACATCCATCTGTAAAATGTGCAGACTGGGCAGTATGCAGTACCGATGTAACAAAGTAAAAACACTCCATTACAAGTAATAGTCTGAAAGTCTGAAAAATAAAAGTTCTCATTCTGGTGAACGAAGGCCGAGCATGATCAAATATCAAACATCACATTATAAAACAGTTGAAACTGATGCGGCAATGCCCAAGCAGCAGGTGGAGGTGAAGCTACTTTTAGCTACAGTGGTTCCCAACCTGAGGGGTCAAGCCCCCTCTAAAAGGTCACGAAACGACCCAGAGGGTCGGGGGACAGGATGAACCAGGGGAGGACAGAGGGAAGAACAAAGGCCTATATGAACTGAGTCCGTCGCTGTTTCTGTTCTGTTTTAGCTGCCGACCGATCGATCAAAAAAGGGTCCCGCAACGGGTGGACCGGCCCCCGCGGGCCTCCCCCCCGATCTCAACGCCACGGGGCCGGCCGGGACCACATGAGGAGACAGGACACACGCTGACAGGAGAGACGCCGGGGGCGACTAAATCCACGGGAGAAGCGGTTCCCCGAGACGCTTGGGACAAACTACCTGACAAGAACCTGAAAAAACAAAAACAAAGCTGTGAATGGAGGAGATCTGGTACCGTCCCAAGGTCAAATATTGGTCTGATTGATCTGGTTTGTATTACCGCGCTTTGTGTACACTGAACTGATTGATAAAATTAGTCATTTTGACATTTTGAAAGCTTCCCCACATTTAACTTTCAGCGCTAAACAGTAAACAACAAACCACTGGTTAAAACTCCAACACCGCCTCGTATCTCACAGCCTTATCGCCGGCTTCAAGTACCTTTCCACCACCTGACACCTGCACACCTGCTTGGAACTCGTTAATGTCAATACCCTGACATATAGTTTCCTACCTGTTTGACTCGTAGCTTTTTACCCCGTAGTCACAACAACACCTACTTTGGCGGATTCACAACATCCCTCTCTCTCTTTTTCCTTTCCTTTTTGTTTTTTCTCTCTATTGGTTCTGCCGCTTCTCCTCCCCACACAGATAAATCAGTTTCGTTTCTAATGAAAACGAGACAAAATATAAAATATAACGTTTCTCGGATCTAATTTGGCAATTGTCTCGCTATTGGGAAACGTTTATCTCAGTGTAAACAGAGGTTTGGCAAAAAAAAAAAAAAACAGAAGCAGGAAGTGGAAACGATCCATTTGCTGGGATAGAATAATAGAGAGTTCGTGTTTTAAGATCATTAGGATAATAATAAATGTATGTTCTGTTTTTGTTTCCTTACGTGAGGTCGATCGTTGTGCGCCGTCAAAGTTTCGTTTGCTGCAGCGAGGCAGCGCAGTTCGCTTCAATCTTCCGCAATCCGATTAAAAAAAAAGAAAGAAAAAAGACGCAACAACAACAACAACAACACCAACAACACGTCCCGGTCCAAAGTTCAACGTTTCACGCCGCAAGGGACGGTCGCTCCTCGGGGGGAGCGGGCTCCGGGGTGGCCGAGCGACGGCGACGGCGCTGCGGTCGTCGCTGCTGCTGCTGCTGCTGGTGCTGCTGCCGCCGCGGGGAGGCGGGCGGAGACGGCGAGGGCGGCGGCGGAGGCGACGGCGGCGGCGGGGACGACGCTGCCTCCCGCCGCGGACCAGGGCATCATCACACCGGTGCAGAGAGCGAAGGCAAACCGAAACTAAACGAATGAAAAAAAAAAAAAAAAAAACAAAAAAACGCACGCACACGCACGCAGACACGCACACGCAGACACGCACGCACACGCAGACACACGCACAAACACGCAGACCTCGGAGCTTATCTCCCCGAGGCAGGGCGGACGCCTCTGGCAGGGCGAGGAGGTCATGATGTCGCTGCTATAACGCCCTGGAAATAAAACAAACCCCAAAATGCCCCCCCATGTGTGTAATGAATCATATATATATATAGATATATAGATATATATATATATCTATATATATATTTGTAATTTCAATTTAATAAAAAATTGTATTTAAGTTATAACTTTATAGCTTATGGACACAACAGGCAACGTTATACAAGAGTAAATTGGAAGCATTTATATCGTAAAGATGTTTAAGAAATAGAAAAACAAAGAAAAAAAAAAAGGTTTTATTGGGTTTTTGTCGAGCAGGAAATAAAGGGGGATTTCCACTGACGTCATCTGCGGGGGTTTTTTTCTGTCTTTTTTTAAAGCTGCTGGTTGACTCAATGGCGGACGGGCTCCTAGAAGAGACTGGGGCTGCATGGAGCCCTGCACATTCCTCCCTCACATTATATCTCCCAGACCCGCGCAGATAGATTTATCCAGTCACATTTTTATTTCTGCTTACAAAAATTGGTTTTCAAGGGTGTGTGTGTGTGTGGGGGGGGGGTCGTTGGAAGCTTAAACGAGAAGTTTCCTCTGTTACTTCCTCCAAAACTTCCTCCGTAACTTTATTTGGGTTAACGGTGGATCCAAAACTGTGTCACCTGAAAGGAAGAGTCCGGAAATATTCTGTATTTCTCTTCTGCCTGTTGCCAACGAATCCAAAACCAACAATTTATTGATTCTACTAACTGAAGTAGTGTCCCGGTAGTTTATTCCTCTGTCACGTGAACAGGGCGACACACAGAAAAACACACACATACACACACAAATACACACACACAAATACACACACACACACACAAACACACACACCTACTTCTGGTGCTGTGAATACTCACTATTTTCATCTGTGGCTGAAAATAGTCCCACAAACAAATGCCCCTCTTACTTTTGTTGAAGTTATATTTACTAAAACGCTTCAGTGCCCAGTAGTTCTAGGAAATTGCTGAGCCATTTTTTTTTAAAATCTAAAACTATACATCGTGACCTGTCTTTAATCCTTTTAATCATTTTTATCTATTTAAGTTAAGAAAAATGTGTGTGTGTGTGTGTGTGTGTTTAAATGAGTACTTCACTGATTTAGCATTAGACTGTGTAAAAAAAAAATTATCAAAATCGATACAGCAGAACCAAAGAAATCATCTTTTTTTTTTTTTAATGCCACACATTCTACTCTCCTATCAAAACCTTATGCATACATTACCCACAATGCAACTGGAGCCGCTGACAGCCGTCCCGTTCGGCTGTGTTATGCGAGCAGTGGCTAACCTTGAGCCTCTAGTCTAGACCCGGGAGGCTCATGTCTTTCATCCTCGGCCTTGTCAGTCATCGGCCCCGGCCGACTCGTCGCTCTCCAAGGCTTAATGCAACTATCCGGAGAGGCGGCACCGCTCCTCCGAGACCTGTGTACGATATTTGAAGTGTGAAATAGCTGGAGTTACCCTTTAACCTGAATCTGAAGTCACAGCACAAGTAATAAAATAAAAATAAAAAATGAAAAAAAAAAAAGCCCACCGCATCCAAGGGATTACAGTGTAGGCTTGAAGTTGTAAAGCTGGCCATAATAATTCTCCGGTTAAGCACAAATCTTTTTACTAGGTATTTAAAACTAGGTTTTAAAATGCAGGAAACACCTTAGGTATATCCAGCGGCCAATTTATTACGTACACCCACACAGTCTAAATCAGTCCAATATTACAGGCCTGAACACGACATCCATCTTTACCAATGTTCGGTTTTTGGTGACCATGTCCGCAACGTGTGTATTGAATAACGTGTAAGAGGTGTTGTTGTACGGGAGCACGTTATTTTTTTGGGCCTCCCCACGTACAAATATGAGGGAAGAATATGAGAAACACCCCTGAATATAACACTGTCCATTACAACACAAGCACTAACTTGGAACTCAGTGCTAAAACATATAACTTAATTAAAACCTCTACATAAACTGAACCTTACAGGCATCATAAAGGTTGACTATATGGCAGAACAGTTGTATTGGCTTGCATTAGCTTGTAGGGCTGTACCTAATAAAGTGAACAAAGTGTGTTTCGCCGTGTTTCGTTTTTTACTATTCTTTAGTGTCGCCTATTACTAAACACATTCTCAGTTAATCATGGTTTAAGTGAGACACAGTGACGACAGTGCCCTCGAGGCTTTTCCCAGCTGGTAATAGAAATGGTCCCTAATTTTGTGTAAACCTCACATTTACTGTAAGTGGTCTTGCAGACTCCGCCCTCTGCTGGTAATACATAAAACTGTTTTTCTAGATTGTTTTTCTGTTTAAACATTAGTATAACTTTTGCTGTAATTCAGGCTTGTGACGTGGGCCTCAAAAATCCTTTGTTGAGTATCATTGTGGCCATGTGGTCTAAAACCACACAAATGTGTCACCATAAATCCTCTTGGATTTAATCCAGCTGAGGAAATAATTAAAAAAAAAACAAACAAAAAACAGTAAACTTAAAAATGATTTAAAATGATCAAGAAACAACAAGAAAATTGGCTGTAAAAGTGTAAATAAATACAGAGCCTCCTTTCTCTCCAAATGTCAGCCTTAGACCAGATAAAGCTTCTATAGATCTAATTATCAGATTTTCTCATAATGAGGTAATTGAAGATAACAACTAACTTTAGCCACAAGCATACTCAAGCTCCCCTGAGTAGAAGGATTAAAAAAAAAAATAAAAAAACACAAAAACCCTAAAAACCATTAAAAAAAATTTCACAAACGAAATCACATCACCAAATGAAAAACAAAACAAAATCTTCATATTAAATTCATTCTCCATTAAATTAGACATCGAGGAATAGTTTTAAACAATAAGGGAAAAAAGATGCTGTTGTCAACACACACTTGCCTGTTAGCTGAGCAGCGCAGAAGCAGAAGTATAAGAGAGATTTATGGGATGGATCTGGGCTGCGCTGTTTCACTTCTGCTTTTGCCATCTTAGATGGAACAAGACCTGTCGCTGCTGTGGTCACTAGAAAGTCCCTGAATGAGCAGGAGGGTTTTTACACTCTTCAGCCTCCGTCGATATGTTTGAATAATGACGAAGGAGAGTATATCCCTACGGGTGAGTGGTTTCCCCCGTCTCTGAGAAATCACCTTTATATTCTTATGAGTTTTTTAAGTGTCTGCGGTGTTGATTTGATCAGGAAATTTTTGCACTTTGTGGCAGTTTCCACTTTTAATGTCGTCCTTTTATTCATATGTTATGTCAAAGTGATGTGAATCTGTTGTTTCGAGCTCAAAGGTTCAACTACAAGAGATTTATACATAATCTTTTGAACTAAAGTGGAAAGAGTTCAGTTCTCGGGTGGGGTTGGCAAAATGCAGGTAGCTTATTAATTAATGTTAAAGTATATTGCCAACCAATACAAAAGCAAAAAGTAAGTGAAAGCTGAAAGAGAACGTGAGAAAAAAAAAAAAGAAAATCCGAAAGCTGTAGGCGTCACAGAGTCGGCCATCATGGCGGCCACTGCTGTAGATTTACATTTTACATGTGTCTCTGCTACTTTGTCTAATCTCAGGGCTTTTCTGTTGCCTTCTGAACAACAAAGGAGTGTGGTTTCCTGCAGGTGCAGTGTGTTTGTGATGCGTCCCTTAAAATATGAGGCCATTAAATATATAAAAAACAGGGCTTAGAAGAGGAAACTAAAGCTGCTCCTGAGACAGTCTTGGCCTTTTTTTTTTTTTTTTTTTAGACAGGAAATATAATGTATATCACCTTGACAGACCCTGCTGTGGGTTCGGTTTTTTTTTTGTTGTTGTTTTTTTTTCTTAAATTAGCCTCCTGAATGTACTGTGCAGATGAAAAGAGCTACATGACACTTTTTATGGGGGAGATGAGTCGAAGAAAAGATTTTTAATCCTAAAGTTGAAGAGAAAGAGGCTGTGATACACGGTATTGTATATTACTTAAGTTATTTAAGTAATTTGTCAAGCAAAAATGCGTAACATTGTCTGGTTTTAAGTTTCATAAATGTGAGCATTTCCTGTTTTTATCGGTTTTACAAATGGGTTTCAGATTATTGGTCACAAAGCGAAGGTATGATGGACATTGTCCAATGCTCTCTGTCATTTTATAAACCAACACAATTCAGTAATAGAAAATAATTGATTGTTTTGTATTGTTTTGTGTTTTGTATTTTCATAGGAATCTATACAACTAACTTCTCATTATAAGGCCTGCGTAATTTAAAAAAAAGAAGCTGAAATCAAGAATTAAAATATATAGTAAAGTATAATTTTGATTTATCCGTAATGGAAATAATTATTGGTGAATACTGATACAGTTACGTTGGTAATGATAGCATACAGCACACAATACACGTCATCCTTGATCGAATTTGATCCTTTTACTTGTTCAAGAGGAAGAACATATGTGTCATCGTCACAGAAAGTGGAACAAGCCACTGCTTCCTCAATTATTTAAAATACTCAGAAAGCCTGGAAAGTTAGAACAACAGTAGAAAACATGGGCAGTGGTACACCGGCGGGGCTTTAGCTTGCGTTTTATAAATACTAAGGTTATAAATCCGAATCATCCTCACCCATATATATTTTTTTTTATTTTCTTCATCCCTTCAGCTTATAGTTTCTTTGAATTTTGTCTCTCTAAATACTGTTCTAAAGAACCGGTAACATGCCGACCTCTAAGTTACCTCCTGGAACGAAGACTCAATTAATACACAACGACGACAGTAAAAGAAGCCTTGTTCTAAACTGAGCTAGTCTGAAAACCTATTCTTATCACTGTGAGAATAAAATCTAAATTAATTTCATTGAATCTCATTCTCTCAGGCCTGTACATGTGTTATCGTCGTCACTGTGAATAATTTCCTCCTTCGCTGAATATGGCCAGCTCTCCGGCTCCAGTGTTGATTGGAGACTCCAGCCTCAGTGGCTGGGAGGTGATTGGCTCCGGCGGGTTCGGACAAATCTACAAGGCCAGGCATCAGAAGTGGTGCTGCGATGTGGCCATCAAGCTGCTTCATTATGACGATGGGTGAGTGGTAACGAAGAATTTCTGTTTGCCGCGGTCAAAAACGAGGGGAAATTCGCTGACAGCACAAACAAATACTCACACAACAGGAGCAGTTCATCTTTGCTGCGTGAGGTGGACATGATGCGTCTAGGAAGCTGCCCATACGTTATTCAGGTCCTCGGGGTCTTCAAGGGCCGCCTGCCGAACTCTGGACCTTCAGCGCAGCTCGGCCTGGTCATGGAGTTCATGGAGAGAGGATCACTGGCCTCCCTACAGGTAACCTACATACCTGTGCAGATGAAAAGTTTGTACAGACCTTTATGGTGCCCAGAGGACGAATCCTACTGATTTTGGTGATTCCCTGACTTTTTTCGCCATTGCCACCATGCCAGTGATGTTCGTCTGTTTTGTTTTGGGGTTTTTTTTCTTTAAAAAATGTCTGTCAACTATTAGATAAATTGCCATGAAATTTGGTAAAAATGTTTATGATGCCCAGAGGATGTATACCGATCATTTCGACAATCATCTAGCACCACCAGCAAGTCAAAAATTTCACTTGCCTCGTGAAATATCACCACATCTACTCAATGGCACAATATTCGGTAGACATACAGGGTTCGAAGAGGCTGCATCTGGCTGTCTTTGGCAATCTCCAGACCTTTTTTCTCTGACGCCTCAACCAGATTGACATCCAACTAATGGATGGATTTACATAAGGCTTGATACATGCCCTCATAACCCCAAAAAGATAAATTATAATCACTTTGGTGACCTTTTAGCTTTTCCTCTAGTGCCATGATCAGCCAAAAATTGTACAGAATACAGACACGGAAACGAATACTTTTTAAAACTGGCTAGTGTACTATTACGACATTTGGTATTTCTTTTTTACTTTCCTCTGTTAATTAATCATATGCATGTAAAAAATCAGGGCAGTTTTTGATAGTAAATATACAGTACTAACAATGAAGCAGTCGCATGCAGGCAACAGCAGCAGAGAAGATTTAATAAAAGTTTTTTCTTTGGCTTGATTCTAATCTAATGTGAGACAGATACATTTTGTTTGGTAGCGATCCTGTTCATGATAGCACTGATACTCAAAACCAGAGGGAAAAGAAGTCATCAAAACAGCAGCCACCTACCTGCTTACTACATATCCACCTCCTTTGTATATACAATAGCTATATATAGTAGAAAGAGAGTATGTCCCTGACTGTAGTTCTCCTTCCAACAGGTCGCCTTACGTGGAGCTACACCTTGGCCGCTGGTCTTCAGGCTGGCTCACCAGGTGGCTCTGGGTATAAACTTCCTCCACAACCTCACCCCTGCCCTGCTCCACTTGGACCTGAAGCCCAGCAACGTGCTGTTGGACTCCTATCTCAACGCCAAGGTGAGTCCAGGTTTATTTGTGCTCTGCGTTGCATAGCAAGTTTTCACTGAGTCTTGAATGATGCAAGCCCAAAAACACACAGACATGGTTTCCCCTTTGGGTTATGACTTGGTATTAGGCCGAAATGGCATTCACCGCAGAAAAGGTAGCGCAAGAGGTTTACCATTTCACTTTGAGCCTTGAGTATCATTAATAAGTCAAATCTCGACTAGAATTTGAAATAAAGTTCTGTGTATTTGAAAGTCTTGCTGCTTGAGCGAGAGTTAAAAATGACTCAGCAAACATGGGTCTTTTGTGGTTTAAGAGGTTGAGGTGTGGATAACAGTTTGATCATGGTTGTGCATATGCTACACTCTTAATAGTTTTAGGAAAATCTCAGCGCATAGTGAAAACTACCCATCACAGTTTCCTAGCAGATGTCCTCAGATGTCCTGTTTGGTTGGATCGACTCTCCGCAACTTTGCGGATTTCAATTTAGTCTCACATTAGATAAAGTGATGTAAATCATCACTTTTTAGAAGCCGGAACCACAGAAGCCGGAACCACAGAATATTTGTTAATTCTGCTTGAAAAATGACTAAGTGATTGAGCCATTAATAAAAAGAAGTTGCTGATTATTTCTATTGAGTAACCTGCTGACTAATGGACTAAATGTCTCAGATTTAAATCCTAATTTGGTTGCAATCTTTAATTTCCATTCAGCCTTTTGGGTGTATGCGCTTAATCTGTGAGTCAGTGTTCACCCTTTGGTGGACGGAACACATTTTTTTTTCCAGGCTGGTTCCCTGCTTTATGTCCTCTTGGTGCTCACAGTCCTGGAGGCATTTTGAAGGGCGAACATGTAAAGAAAGAAACAAACAAACAATCACTACCCCCCCAAAAATACAGTATGTCGTAGAAATGGTCTGCCACTGACCTTAGTGCTCCAAGTGTTTGTCTTCCCTTCTTCAACAAACCTCTTCCTTCCTCCCTGTTGCTAATTTTGTTCCCCACCCCCACAATTCTCCAGATCACAGATTTTGGCCTCGCAAAGTTTTACCACAGTGTCACCCAAACTTCCAAGAAGAACAGCGAAGAGGAAGGAGGGACGATCAGCTACATGCCCCCAGAGGCTTTTGACATATCCTACATCCCTACACGAGCCTCTGACATCTACAGGTACAAGAACACCGAACCAAGCTTGAATAATAGTGTTTTATTTGTTCTATAAGAAGTAATGACAAGTCCGGATTTTTTTGTGCAAGCAGATTTACTCTAGGGGAAATACAAGAAGGGATGTAGTAAGAAGAAAAATGCAATCAGCAAGTTTTTCATAGGAGTAACTCACAATTTTCGTGCGTCAGCAAATGTTGTTTCATGTCTTTGTAGAAATGAAAGCCAAAGCACATACTTCAGACACTGCAAACGCTTGTCAAACACAGGCTGAGTCTTGGCAAGGATCAAAAATAAGAGCGTCGTCGTCGTTTAACGCGTATTCGAAACCGCTTCCAGGTAAAATATGCAAAAAAAAGTAAGCGTTTACAGCAGTCGGTCAAACTTCAAGTTACTCAGGTGACCTCCTCTTTGGACAGACTGCCCCCAGATGTTAAATACCTCCCTCTGCTTGCCACAGGCTCTGCCAACGAAATGTACCGTTTTTGTTATCACTGTCCTAAAACAAATAGCGAGCCAAGGACCACATTTCAACCAGGGTTCGATTGTTATGATATAACTAGTGATTGTGGCATGTGACCCTCTTGGTCTCTCTTCCAGCTTTGGTATACTCCTGTGGTCCATTGTTACGGGGAAACAACCATATGCAAGTGAGTGACCACTATGTCTCTTTAACAAAGATACTGGTTAGTGATGCTTTAACGGAGGTACAAGGAAGACATCGAAGCAGATGCCTAAACTATGTCTGGGTTTGTTGTAAGCATAGTGTAGTGTCCCATACCTCCATCAGCCCATTTTTAATCCTTCTTTCCACAGATGCGATGTCCAGCATAGTGAGGTTCCGCATCCCCCAGGGGGACCGTCCATCGCTGGAAGAGATCAGGTGCCAGGCTGCCGGGCGTGCAGGGCTGACAGGGCTGGTGGAGCTCATGGAGAAATGCTGGGAGGCGAGAGCCGCCCAAAGGCCCTCCTCCTTCGGTAAGATAAACTACCTCGCTTGCCGTGCTGGAACCAGAGGTGACGTTAAACGTAGACTGGAATACCTCGAGGATAATCGGCTGACGTACCGCCAGTGTTGGTCCAACGGTCACTTGGGCCCAGACTGAAATGTCTCATCAGTAATTGGACTGGTTGTCAGGGCATTTTGCACCGACGGTCATGTTCCCCAGAGGATTAACCCAACCGATGTTGTTGAGCCGTTGACTTTTCACTCCAGCCCGATGGAACGCAGTGGGCTGTAAAGGGCTCACCTTCGAACCATGGCGCCAAATTTAAAAAATTAAAGAAGAAAACAACAACTAAGTAGAGGGTTTGCAAAAATCAGCGCAAATTCCTGTGAGTGATGAATCTCCATCAGTATATATTAAAAAAACGGTTTCACAGGCTGCCACTCAAGGTGGGCTGCCCATCTATGATTAGAGGGCATTAATCATTTTTTAAATATAAATTTCATGACATAAAGAAGTCCCAAGTGGTTGACTCTATGCCATTATTGGCCTTGCCAGGTTCAGGACGATATTAAGAGTAGACGGCGTTCTGAGACATTTCCCAACCATGAAATGCCCATTTTTAGAACTGTAACCAGAGAACTGATGTGTTTCATTGCAGTACAGTCGTATCGATTAGTTAGCAGCTCAAATGTGTTTATGTGTAAATCTGGAATCTCGCATTGAATCTTTACGCTCTTTACGTTGCCGGCAGACTGTACGACTGTCACAGAGGAGCTGTACAAGATGCACAAACACTCGGTTAACGATGTCGTCCATGAAGTGCTAAAGAAGCTGGTGAGTGTCCGAAATCTTCCTACATACCCGAGTCATGCTCCAGCGTTTGCCGTGGCTGTAAAAATTTTGGACATGATGCAGTAAATCCTTATTTTCGTTGCTCGTTAAGGTCACTGCCTGATTTGCTCTTTCTCTTCCCCTTTCCAGGAGCAAGAGGAAGAAGTAAGAGTGGCAGAGCAGGTTCAGAGGGTTCATATAACTCAGGCTTCAGGTCGGTTTTGGTCAGTTTTGACATGAAATTAGTATCAATCTTCTCACCTAACTCCAATGTCTAACCATCTTCAACTCTTGGTGTTTTGAGTTTGTAATGTCTTGTAATAAACCTCTCCATAGTATAAAAAAAGGTCCACTAAGTAGCTTTTCTGCACCTTTCAGCACAACATGAGAACTTAAGTTAAGATTCTTTGGTCAAAACACTATTTCCAAGGTCAAGAAGAGTTTTTGTTTTTCTAAGTTTTTCTGTTAAACCAGATTAGAATTGCTTTTACAAGATAACAAAAACTTCATTTTATGGCACCAGTTTTAGAATTTCACAATGCTTTATTCGGCCTTTTCTTTTGCCCCACCACCCTTTTTTTGTTGCAGTTCAGAGAGTTGAAACTGTGAACAAGCCGTGGGATAATGTGCCAACTGGACGCCCCCCAGTTCAGGTGAGGTTAATGTCACTTTCTGGCAAAAAAGCTGATCAGAACAGTTTTTCTTTCAGACAAAGATGAACATTAACTGACTCACAATGTCATCTGTGAGATGATTTTTTTTCTTTGCCCACAAATTGGTCAATACTGAGATGTTTCTGCATTGTACATTTTTTTTTTTTTTTTTTTTGCTGCCTCAAGGAAATATTTCATGCATCACTTCCTGCTGCACCAGGGGGATTTTCACAGGAGAGTGTTGAACACAGCAAATGTTAAAGCTGCGATGAAATAAATAATGTTCAGATTAAGGCCAAAATGGTGATAGAATATATATTAAAAGATTTTATTTCATATTATAGGATTATTTAGTTATTTTGTTTCAAAATTCACTGTTCAGGCTTTTTTGTATTCAGCCGCCTGTGTGGTTGTCCAAGGAATAGTTTGACATTTTGGGAGTCATACGTCTCCTCTTCCTTGTCGAGAGCTCAATCAGATTGACTCCACTCTCATGTCTTTAGGCTTAATATGTAGCAGCTGCTTTGCTTAGCTTAGCTTAGCTTAGCGTAGAGGTTGTAAACACGGGGGGAAAGCTAAGCTAACAAAAAGTCTCCGCGAAGTTACTGCTACAAGCCAAGAATGGGTTTGGAAAAAATGGAAAAAAAATTTCAGAGCACGACACAATGCAAATTGCTGCAAACTTAACTGTGAGTGGAAGAACAGCTTTTAAGTGCAGACGTGAGGCATCGTGAACATTTTTTAAATCTGATTTTCCTGGCGCCAGTTTTGAACCGGGCCAGAACTGTATCAACTAGCTGGCTAACGAGCATCGTCTCTACTCCTAACCACCTTAAAGACCCATCCATCTCCCTCGTCTTCAGTTTAGAGATTAAAACCCACATCGGCAGGAGTTATCATGTCAGCTCGACCACTGTTGCATGATAAACAACTTACAAACAGAACCTCTACTTCCTTTTGTCGCAGGAAATGGCAGGTGGTTGGAGTCCAAACCAAAGAGACAAAGCAGCGACCGTCAAAGGTAAAGGAAGTTGGTGTCAGGGCTACACAGAAACATTTAGGTCACGTTTCAGACGAGAGAACTCGTCTGTTGTGGCGTAATGGTTTTCGTAATGTTCCCTTTCAGACCAGCCGACGACTCGCCATTCAGACGCGTGGCGCGGAAACGGGGCCTGCTCAAGGACGGACTACGGTAAAATCAACGCGTCCTCCACAGGTTTGTCGCCACCGCCGCCTCCTTCGGACAAGAGGTCACCACAGGGCAGAGCAGCGGGGAATCCCCAGATGGCTTATAGGGAAAACTCCTCTCCACAGTTCCAGGTGGGTTGTTCACTGCGTTAGATCAGAGCTTGTATTTATTACTTACATTTAAAATGGCACCTCTAAAATACAAATTTAAGAATAAAAATGCTCTTCAAGGAGTGTGAGCGATAACACACATTTATCAAGGGGCTTACTCCGACTTACAACAAAATGGAAATCTAAAACGATCACATCACTGTGTGCGATCGGAGAAGGAATAGCCAACCAGAGATACAGATCGACCTTCGTTCGCATTATTGTACAATATTCAGTGGTATGTTAATCTGTTTAGGTATATTTTATTATAATTTTTATAAAGTTATCTTTATTTGCGTGAAATCTTAAAATTTCCGGGAATAATTAACGCAGAAATTTAACAACAACCATCTAAAATATTAATAATGCAAAAAATATATAAATAGGGATGAAATGAATGGTAACGGGCTAAAATGGAAACAAAATTCTGCTGCGGGATGTTTTGCTGTTGGTACGTGAGATGAAAACGGTAAATACGGAGGAATTAAGGCCACATTGACAAGTGAAGATGCTTTGACAGCGACCGTAAATAAAACCAGTGTCACATTTGCTGTTTGTCTGCATCACTGTTCAGTGCTGGAAAAAAGTCAAAGAGAAAATGTGATATAACATCCTATCAAATGCTCGAATGGAAATAACAGACTGAAGCTACTCCACTCCTTGTTATACTGCTTCAGCCAGTGTTTTCCTGGAGCTCTCTTGCATTTGAGAGCATTTTTTGTAAGTCAAAAGAAGTTTGATTTAATGGTTTTCATTCTCAAGGTTGTGATTAAGGATGAAAATGAAGGGTTTTGTTTTTTTTTTACTTTGAAATTTCGCTAAAGTCCGAAATTTTACTTTTGAAATTTTAGTTTGATAAAGACGGGTCCTGATGTTTAAAAAAAAAAAAAAAAATCATAGAAATAGAAAACAGTGCAAATTAAAAAACAAGCTATAGGATACTGTGAACAATAAGAGGTAACTCAAGAAGTAATAACAATAATAATAATAATAATAATAATAATAATAATAATAATAATAATGCTGTCCCACAGAGGGACAGCTTTTAGTGCTCTCTCCTCTCAGAGGCATCCGTGGCATTGGAATCTTTTCTACACAGAACAACAGCTTTGAATAAAACATTGCTGTTGGTTTCTTTTTTGTTGTTCCCCTCTTTTAATATTTTATTTTTCACGTCCGCAGCGTCAGTTCTCCAGCCCCGTCACCTTCCCCTGCGACCCGCCCGTCACGCGGAACGTCTGCATCCTCCGTGGCATCGTCACTGGGTTCCAGAGCGGCACCAACAACGTCATGAACATCTACGGCACCGACCCCTTGGAGAGGAAACGCCACCCGACAGCGCCATCCTGTGTCAACCTCCCGCCTCAGCACTCAGGAAGCTGGAAGAACAAGATGGGGGGAGTTGGCTGAGCTCACGTGGAGCTTTTTTTTTTTTTTTTTTCCTTGATTCTGAGTGCTCTAATTTTTCTTTTATAGTTCTCTGTGTTTGGTTTATCCTGTCTTGCACAACAGGAAGATCATGTTTCGTAAGAGGTGCTCCCTGTGTGAAGACTTGGGATTAATATTTTTTCTTTTATTTTTATATCTTTTCTTTGTTTGCTTGTCAAATCTGAACAGGTTTCAGATAGGGGTTCTAGATGCCTGCTGGCTTCTAAAATGATGTTTCGATATTTTATTTCTTTATTTATTCTGCTTCCTTTTCGTGCAAAACCTCATATCTCGGTTTTGCCCTGTCAGCAGTATTTGTGTTTTTTTCTTCTTTTTTTTTTTGCCCCCCAACGGCAGTTGACACATATGTACAGTCGCAGTGCCGGCTCACCATGAGGCGCCAAAAATAGCCTTGACAACCGATGGACTAACAGTCAAAACAGGTCAATATATATGTTCTAACCTGTTTGCAAACAGTTGTTGGTTTTTACCTAACTGCAGGATGCACGTGTGAAAGAGTGACAGAAATTTATTAACACTGGCATTATTTTCCTAATGCTGTAATATCCACTCATTACACTTTGTATTAATATATATATATATATATATATATATATATATATATATATATATATATATAAAAATATATGCGTTCTTGGAAAGTGAAAAAAATTTTTTTTTTTTGTACTTGCATTAATTTGATTTCTTTTATACTTGGGTGTCTCTTTGTGGGTACAAACTCCCAAAGTGCTTTTCTAAGAATATCAAACACAAGGTCGACATTCAATATTTAGTGTGTTTTTGTTGATGCCTTTTATTGATTGAAAGGATGCCGTGATCAAACGTTGACATATTGAATCTGAATACTTCACTCAGTAGAATTTTGATGTAGCTTCAATGAAGTTTGCAGTATAAAGAAGAAAAAAATAACAAACGCTTTATTTTAAAGAATGAGTCTGGTGTTATGTTACATTTTTCCCATTATCAGCAAATCTCATGAAAAGACAAAAAAAACAAACGAGGAGCTGATCTCCCTAAAAGGATTTGTCCGTTTATGACCATAAGAAAAATAAACAGTATCACCAGACTTGTTCTTTAACTCTGAAGGTACTTAAGTGGGGAAAAAATGAAAACATTAAGAACTTCTTGATTGTAGTTGTTAAGGAAAAATCCAGTTTACTATGATTCTGTTAACTTAACTTTATTTCTGTTAAAAAAAATAAATTCTACATTTGTACTCATATTGTAGGTGTTTTATTTATATTGTTCCTTTTTTTGTTTTGTGGTCCACTTGTAAAATAAAGTTATAATATCACTCACCAAAATCAGGGAATACCAGTTTTAAAGCCACATTTTCACAGAGTTAAAGTAAGTTTTAAATTTTTTAAGTGGTGAAAATTAAATCAGCCATTGTTTTGTTGAGTCATTTCCTAAGCAAAATTTTTAAACAAACCTCTGGTTTAATATTTTTTGCTTTTATTAATTTTATTTTATCATAAATTGAATATATTTGGGTTTGAAACTGTTGGTCAGAGAAAAACAAGGCATTTTAAGACATGATGGACATGATGAATGTTTTTCACTGCTTTCTGACATTATAATCCCGCCGATTAATTGATTACAAAACAAAATAAATGACAGATTAATCAATGACAAAAAAAATTAGTTTTAGACTTTTCAAAATGTGAATAGTCCTTATACAGATGTTATATCTTTACAGAAAGCAATTTAAAAAAAGCGATGTGGAGACACAAGTTCAGCTGCTAATAAATTAATTATTTCTATTGCTGCTTTTTTAAAATAATTTTTTTTAATAAAATGAAGTTAGTTAGTACAGTCCTTGAATTCTTATTTCAAAAGTTTCATTTGGTGACATGGTTAGTGCCATGTGGTTTTATGCTTTGCTATCTATAAAATAATTTTGCATGAGTTGTCTGTTGATGAATTTTAGGCGTCTGCAGGTGGCGCTCCTGTTTTTCTGCTCAGCTCCGGTGTTTACTGTTGACACCTACCATCGCCTTATTCCATTTATTCCAAACAAATCACATGTGTTGCACAATGCATCACTTTTGCCTGACCGGAGAAGTTTTTCCTACAGCAAATAATTATTTGTAGAGGCAGCAGTTGCAAATAATGAGCTACACACGGGCTGAATTATAAAATTTTATATGGAAAACAACAAAAGAAAACTAAATGAAAATGACTGAATATAAAAAAAACAAAATGAAAAGTTTCATTCACTTGCACCAAAATAATTTAGATATTCTCTGTGATCAGATATTGACTTAAGAAGAGCCACATATGTTCTGCGGTGTTCATCTACTTTTGGAAACCAGACGCTCAATGCTGTTTTGCACTCCAGACACAAACCTCCCAGGCGCTAACACGGGCCTCTGCTGTGCAGCCGTGGCGTTGAGACTAATCGGTTGCGACGGTCCAGTCTGGACTCGGCAGGCTCTCTGGCACCGAAACCCTTCCTCCGCCGCCAGTCCCCCATCTGCCACCGGATCCAGCGCGGGAGATGCGCGGTGTCCGTACGTCAGCTGGAACAACAAACTAAGACAAGGACATGTGTATAGTTTAAGGTTTTTACAATAAACCTGCAACTTTAATGAGTGAAAGATAATTCTCATATGATACTAATACTTTAGTGTATGTGATTGAAGTATCAGTAATTGCATATGGGCACCTTTTTGAGTTAAAGGCCCTCTGTTACCCTCAGTACACCTACTGGGGCCCACAGCAGGGATACCTGCTACTTATAGAACAACCGTCTGTCTGCATCGAGTGATTAATAGAGCATATGTAAAGTGGTTTGGAGGCCACAACGGTGTCAGCATTCACCAAGGACGCATGGTAGGCGTTTGCTCGGCAGAAAGTTAATTGTGCAAGATGTAAGGTTAATGAGCTGCACCGCTGCAACTCCAAATCCAGGAGAGACTCTGGGGTTTTGTTAAGAATTGCAAACAATCTAGGCTGTGGTAAGTCAAGGAGCCTCAAGCCATGCTGACAAAAGCAAAACTATTAGTGACAATCATTTCAAAAATCGGATTTTTTATAACTTAGCATAGACTCTTTATGCATCTGAAACTGAGAAAACTGTAATAAAAGGTTATCAGACAGGCCAGAAATCTAGCTAAATAAATAAAGAATTAGCACTGTTGATTAAACAAATAAAAACGAAGCATAAAACAAAACATAAAGCTTTACAGTTTTCCCATAACCCTCTGGTCAGTGGATTAAACAAACAAAAAAAAAGGCAGAAATCTGTCGATTTTTTTTATGTATACCATCAACTATTATGCAAGATTTACCATTTTTGTTACCAAATTCATTATATATGTGTGTAGAAAAGACCTTTGGAGCTGCCTACTTACCTGGCTGCAGCTAAGCATCACTCTACATCTCCACCGGGTAAGTAATGTTATCATCTATGTGCTGCATGCTGCAGTAGCATCCCTGAGTAAACTCTTAACATAGCTGAAGCAGAGGTTCTCAAACTGCGAGGAATCCCCATCCAGAAATCCCTTCTCCTTCTCCTTCTCCTTCTCAGAGTCACAACTCGGTCAAATCTGAGCACACGGACTTGATGCACATATTTTCACATCCTGTGTGAGTTATGATTTCAGAGTTTTTCAATGTTTTATGAATAAATGTCCATAAAACTTCTCAGGAATCTTAGAAAGGAGAAACTGGTTCAAACTGCAGAACTTGCCTGAGAATTTCCTTCAGCATCAGAGTAATCCAGTGATATTTGCCTGTACATCTGCGGGTACATTGCGAACAAGAACTGCTAACAGCTGATTCGGTGTATTTTAAATGCTGCCAGTTTGCCAATATGTAAGTAAATGTTGGCTAAAAAACAGGGCTCACGATGTAGCCCACAGCTAATTTACTAAATCCATGGGAGCTTTTTTTTTTGGTCCTATTTACATCCCACAAATCATTATGGGAAATGTAGTTCCAAATCTTGCAGGATTAAATTGAAGTACAAAAAAAAAAAAAGGAAGAAGTGACAAAATCCATCGATATAAATGGTTTTTCATGTTCCCTTATAAATAAGCTTTGACATCACAGACACCTGGTGGCGGATAGGATGAGGGGGATGTGTTACTGAGGCAATTTTATTTAAATTCTTGATTTTTTTTTGGGGGGGGGGTGCTCTTTGAAAACCCCTGGAATAAACAAACAATTTAGTGAGTCCCAGAGGTGCCGTGGCTGGATTTTGGAAAAAGCCAGGCTAGCTGCCCCCCAACATTTCTAGTCCTTGTGCTGAGCTGTGCTCAGTAACTTCATATTTACAGTACAGACATGAGAGTGGGAAAAAAAAATTCCCAACCAATTCTCCCTAAGAACACAAATTAAAGCAAATAACAGACTTTATGGAAACATGGCTGTTTACATTCTCCTAGGCCCTCAAGTTATGGGAAATGTATTTCTATGAACTTGGATAGTTCGGTTGATCGGTGTCAGTAGTTCAGTGTCTTCTTCAGGTGCATAGCTTGTGTACATCAACGACCGCTGGCCACTAACCAGATATATACATAGATAGACTTTATTTCCACAAACATTTTTTTTGTCATACTTCATGCATTGGAGCAAAACCACAAACCTCATACAGGCTGACACCTGGTATAAGCAAGCACAGACGACACGTTACCGCAGTAAGACGACAGAAAATAACCCATAAAAGTACAATGGAAATGATAATTACATTCAATATCATTTGGTGCAAAATGAATTCACTCATTCATCTGATACACACGACAATGCATCGAAGCAGTTTTATGTCGTATCCAGCCAACAGCGTGGAACTCAATCAGTGTCCATTGACCCCATTTTTGTCAAGGGCTTTGAAGTAACACTTGCCCCAAAACAATCTTTATTTTATACCCCACCCTCACCTCCTTGCCCTTGGCTATGTCAGGAAAATCATCTCCTAATCCTAGCTCAACCCACGCTACAAGGGAAACACCAGAAACCCAGAGAAAGTTGAGTACTTCCACCCTCCCATCAGGTTCCCCCTCTCCAGTTTGAGGTAAGCCTTGTCCCCTCTCTCCATCATCACCAGCCCGGCGTTGGTGGCGGCCTCCCTGGTCACGTCCTGGTCACCTGCGAAGGCCGAGATCACAGGCCAACCGTTGAGAACCAAACTCACCTGAGGCAAAAACAGGTGAGAAGATAGAGAAAGTGAGCAGAGGGGAAAGGCAGCGAGAGGAAAGGTAAAATTTTAGAAGACATTTGCAGGGAAATTATGGTCAGAGGAAATCCATCATATCTATACTGCTGTTACTGTTATGTAAAGCATTTACATTTCATAAAAATAACATCTTTTCAGGATACTTTTCGCTTTGAACTTTATCCACTCAGTTGTAGGAAGGTTTTGTTTTCCTGTTGGCTACAGAACATTATCTTAACCGATGGGGGATTGATTTAGATGCCAACATTATATCAAACTACATATCAAAGGGTTCGAGCAAGTGCCGTAGTAGCAGCGGTTGGGCCAGCAACTACAGTTAAGACATGTTAAGTTTTAGTAAGTGTTATAAATAAAACAGAAAAAAACTGACATTTACTCTAACAAGAATTTCTCTTTAAAGGAATAGCTTGACATTTTTGGAAATATTTTTGATTTCTTATGGAGAGTTAGAATAGAAAAGTAATACTACTCACATGTCTATACTTGTATGAAGCTACTACATGAAAGAGGAAGAAGAAGATGCTTATTTGTTTAATCCAGGGGTTTTCAAAGTATGCCCCCCCCAAAAGATTAAAGATCAAGATAACTGTGCCCCCTAACACAACACCCTCATCCTATCAGCCACCAGGCCTCTGAATTGTCAAAGAGATATGTTTTTATAATGGAACGTGAATCATGCTTTGAGAATTGGACCTACAGTTCCCACAATGCTTTGGGTGTAAATAGGACAGAAAATCTTGCCATGGATTTAGTTAGTAAGCTACAACCACTGCTACAACTTGAGCCTGGTGTTTTTAGCCAATATTTGTTTACATTTTGGCAAAGTGAGGTAAGTGGCACCATTAAAATTGCATCGACTTAGCTTTCACGAGTTCCTGTTTGCAATGTAGCCGTGTTTTTACAGACGGATATCAATGTTTTTCATTTGATGCAGAGAAACTTAAAAAAAAGTTCTGCAGTTTAAAGCAGTGTCTTAATTTTATGATTTCTAAGTATTTTCATTGAGTTTGATTTATGGACATTGGAGATAATGATATCCCCCAAAAGTGTAAGTTGCACTGAATCTAAGAATCTGTGTATTATTGCTGTGTGTTTGGATTTGACTGAGTTATGATTCAGAGTAGGAGGGCTGGAAGACAGATTTTATGACCATCTCCATTCCCTTTGCTAACCTAAGCAAGCCAGCTGCTCGATGTAGCTTCATGTTTAGCATACAGACATGAGAGTGGTACTGAGAGCAGATGAGTATCAATCAAAATGAACTATTCTTTGAGATGTTGCTCTTACTTGTATTGTCTGCCGGTTGTAAACTTTGACCACATGGAAGCTGAAACTGTAGACTCCTTTTCTGGGGGCAACGAAGATGCTCCTTGCTGGATCAAAATGGCTGCCAACATTTACCAAGATCTGAAAAGAAAAGAAAATGAAAAGAAAAAAGAAATTCCAAAATAGTAAAACATGGCCAAAAGAAAGGCTACTAATAGCATATCAAATTTTGAAATATTTGACCAATAAACTGTAATCCAGGGATACTTTTGGGATACTTGTTAGGCCATAACTGTGTTTGTTTATCAAATTTAACATTCAGCTCTAAATTCCCTAAATTTTTCCTTTTTTCACAGCAGTTTGGTCTGCTAAGCCTCACTTAAACCATAAAGTGTTATGTAAGGACCTCTGACTCACAAACCGCAGGACAAACACCAGACATGACAGGTCATTATTTGTCATGTCTGGTTTGTATATAATTGTCCTTTATTATAGACATTGCATTCAGTACTTGTCATCATCAGCACTACTATTGTGCAATACTATTGAGTACATACAGATGAACACTTGACATACATGACGTCCGGCTTGGTATTTGCAGCGTGGGCTGAGAACAGGGTCGAGTATGTGACAATATGGGACACTGGTTCAGATTGTAGTGTTTATAAATGAAAGCCTCTGTTGGCAAAAGTACAATGTGTGCACTGTGTGAACAGGAGGCATTTGCCAACTTTTTTAGAATAGTGTCATTTTTTTCTTTCTGTTGGGAAATTAGAAGCAAAGATCAACCCAATTCAGTGGAGAAGGGGTGAAACTTTTTTTTTTTTTTATGGCCTTGGTAAGATAATGCCCAGTTAACTTCCCCATATTGGTCTTGATTTGTGAAGTCAAAGGATAAGTTTGGGAAAATAAAACAGGTTGAAGTCATAGAACCAAACCAGAACCTTTACTTTCAAAATCTGGAGTAGCAATTTCCAAATTATAGTCATTGATCAACCAGAACATAATTAATGGCCACAATTTGACATTTTTGCTATATGAAGATGTAAATATCATACTAATTGCATCTTCACGGGCACAGACAGACTGCTGAAACCCACCTGGTCAAAGTAGATGGTCATGGTGCGGTTGCTCATCTCCGAGGGTTCATGGTTGGTGTTTCGGATGGCTGAGAACGCCACCCGTCCAGTTCCTGACCTCACGGACATGCCCAGTGCGTTACCCGATGGCTCCGCAGAGGGCGTGGAGTCGCACACCACCAGACACTTCCCCTCCAACACGATTGGCTCGGTGTCATTCTGGCACCTGACCTCTGAGGGCCCCCAGTGGGCGAGAAGGAGCAGTCCAACAAAAAAGGCCAAGCAGGGAGTAAGGTGTGGCGAAGAGGGAAGAGATGGACAGGGCATAGCTCCAAATGAGGATGAGCTCTGGTTGCTTTTGGGCTTTGCTGGTGTTTTTACTCCCAAAACAGTGACAAAATGGCCACCAAAAAGACCACAAAGATTCAGTGAGTATGTATCTTATTGGAGCGCACCTCACTTTAGCAACACGGTCATCATTTCACCTGGAAAAAAAACACTTCAGCCAAGGGAATCTCACGTCTCATGGGACATTAAATGATTCTATAATCCTCAACTAGCTCTTCTGTAAACACTGGGTGGACGTGGAGTCTCTCTGGAGAGGAATACTAATTGCCACAAAGGCAGTGGCTTCCCATAACGGCTGACAGGAAGCTCTTATATGAACAGTATAGAGGGAGGTTATCCAGTTCCTCACACCTCAGCAGGTACAGCGACCAGCCAGAAGGTTGCTGACACAGAATCCAAACCGACTTGGTGGCTGTAAAGGCTTCGGGCCTGTTTGAATCATTAGCACATGACACAATTTTGCAAATGAAAATTTGCATAAAACTTGCACATTTTCCGAAAACAATGACATGACTGAATCTTAGTGCCTTTAAGGGGCTTTTCTCTCCTGAGCATTATGTTTAGCATTTCAGAGAGTTGTTGATTCATACAAGGGAGGTTTGACTGTGTTGAATTCACAGGGAAATTTACAGGACAATGAAGTACATTGTGAATATGGATGTATGCATGTATGTGTTTATGTATTAATTGAATTTGTGTATATGTACTATCATATGTATGTACATATATCAGACAAGTTCACGGTCCAAGGTGCTTTTTTTCCTACCTCTCCTTTTGGAAAAATTAAATTGGAAAACCACACACACACACACACACACACACACACACACACACACACACACACACACACACACACACACACACACACACACTATTGGAACATGCAGAACTATGAGCAATGCCAGCTTCCTCTATTTTTCTGCAGCTTAACCTACAGGACAAACTGCACATATCAGTTTAATGTTTAATTAAATTGGGTGCCTTTGGTCAAAATGTGGCAGCTAGAGCCCTTACTATAAAAACGTGTGGCACAGCTCTTCTCCAGGACACTATGCTGTGTTTATCATATATTTTCATGTATCTTGCCCTCATCTGGATGGTGTCTGTGGCTGTTTCTGGTCTCCTTATATACAGTCCCTTTTTTGTTTAAATGACTTTAAAAAGTGTGAATATTAAGAGGATGATTTTAAGAAGAAAATAAATCGAAGGAGAAGTGATGAGGTAACACTTTGGCCAGGAAGAGGTCTTCGTGAGTTCTACCAGGTGGACTCAGGAGGAGGGACAGTGGACTATCACAATCCCACCACTGAGAGGCCATCTGTGGGTAAACACTCCCACTCTCTCTACTCTCATCCCCTTTTCAATTGAATTCCTGTCTCTGCACTTGCATTCCTTTACATGAACACATACCATAAATACAGATATTACACTGACAATATCTGCACTGATATATCAGCAGTTTACTTTTCATGCCCTGCAGGTGCAACTATTAACCTTAAATAAATGCTAAAAATATATTTTGAAGAGTTTTTTTACATTGAAACTAAAGGATTTCAGGAAAAATTATTGGGAAAATCTCAAATCATTTTGCAATATTAGATGAGTCCCCACAACAATATATCCATATATAGTAAATAAAAGTACAAGCATTTTAACAAAAAACAACATTTGCAACATGCATAAAGTAAATATGTATCATGAAAGAATACTGCTGGAGAAACACCCACCTCTCACTTTAAGTGTTGGCTCTGCAGCGACGCACTGAAAACGGTTTGCTTCAATAAAGTTGTAGCCTCCCAAGAGCCTGGTTCCCCTGTTACCTTCAGCTTTATTTCTGTTCCTCTGTCTCTCTTTCCACATCTCTCCCTCTCTCTCCGCCTCTAACTATCTGTCTGTTCCAGGAAACCCCTGTGTTCGAGCAGACGTTTAATCACATCATGAGCATCACAGCCCTTCTGTTCTCGTGACTCCTCGACCCCCTACTGTACCTGTTTACCCTCCCTCCCCATCCTTTCTTTTACCTAAGATATCACACACTGGAATGTGGAACCGAAATGCTACATCACAAGCTGCTATACCCTTCCTTTGGAGAAAAGTATGGTGTTTTTTGTGAGTTGAACAATCATTTATGAACACAAAAATGATTTATTGTTAATTTTGTTTCATTTTCATACTGTATCTGCTCATAGCATCAAAAGCATTAGCAAACACTTTCATGGTTATATTAAGGTACCTACAAGAGTTGACTAAGGCTTTGTTACAATTATAATCTTGGTTAAATATTGATCAAGTCAAAATGCCATGAAAAAAAAAGGGGGGTCAGTTTTATGAATTTTTTTTTTTTTTTGTCCAACCAATAATCCAAACCTCTAAAGGATTAAAAAAAAATTGAAATAGTTAAAACAAAAAGAAGCAAATACCAGTACCCGAGTCTTTAGAGATGGCTTTGACCTAAAAACCACAAAAGTGCTGAGATCCCACCTCTGTGATCCACATGAAATGTGGCCGCCAAAATTTGGTATATTTGCTAACTAAAAATGACCACCACACTTCTTTAGTTCTCATTCTTGTCTTAGCTGCATGGTGTCAAGATACTTAACAGGGGGAAGGCTTCGGTACTTTCCAACACAAATTACGTCACATGCAGACATCTGCATGTTAGCATTGCACAAACTCCTTTATTGCTCGTTGACCACATACACATCACAACTGCAGCATCTTAAAGTGATAACTGTGTATGTAATATCTAGGTGAACATGCATAACATACACACTCAAAAAGCTTTTCTTAGAGAGACGTAGGTTGAATAAGAGGAAGTCCTTTCAATTCATACATCGGTTGAAATTGCATTGTGACTTGCACAGATCGCAAAAAAAAAAACTTCAAAAAGATTTATAAATACAATTACAAAAGAAGCGAAGGCAGAAGTTGCAAAAAAAAAAAGACATATCAGTTGCCCATAGATGGAGAAGCATGTTAAATTTGATAATTTCCCCATTTTCATTTTTCAGTTTCACTTTAAAGTTTATACATTGCCCATTAAGGATATGTTGTTCAAAGACTGATTCAAGTTTGGCAGTGGCTTCAGAAACATTCATAACAGTTTATATTAATTTATGTACACATGAGTCAAGTATTATTTTGTAAACCTTGTTCTGGATAAAAAAAAAAGGCACACAACTCCTCATGGGTGCTGTTGCATCATCAAAAATCAGAAATAAGTAATGTGTTTCGGCCTGTTGCATGTCAGTGCTGGTCAAATACTATTATAGTACAATGAGTGAAAAACAAGTTAAACCAAAATAGGTTAAAAAAAAATGTTCTTAAATAAGAACTAATATCTGGGGTTTTTTTATTTAATTTTTTTTTTTTTTACATTTGTTAGTATCATCCTTCTATATGTCTTTTTGATCATGCATCTGCCTCAATGGTTATGTCCTGTCCGTCCCTGTCGCTTCCTGCCACGGGACAGATGACCAGCGGCGTCATGTTCTTCCCGTTGTCATGAACGCATGGGTTGAAATATGGATAGAGAGGCTCGGCGAAGGTGCAGCCGCTGTAGCTGTAAATGTGAGTCTTTGCCTCTGCGTCGTAGAAGGACACCGTCCCCTCCTCGTAGTCCAGGAACACGCCCACTTTCTGAGGGGTTTCCTGGAGGTGGAGGGTGATGGAGGGGCCGGCGCAGGCGCTCAGGCTGCCTCCTTTACGCCTGCAGATCGCCCAATAGCCGCTGTCGGGACGCACCGTGATGGTCCCCTTTCGGTTGATGGACTCCCGGGCCACGCCGAGGTCCCAGTCTGTCTTATCTCCAACCTGAAACACAAAGTACAGGATATAGAATAAGAAAGGCTGCAGTATAACAAACGAACATTTTTTGAAATAAAAAAATCATTCTTGATAAATGATGTGATGTTTTTTTCTTTAAGTATCAGAAGGGCTTCAAATAACTTGTTCATTATTTTATTCCTTTATATATAATAGTTTGAAAACTGGCTCTTTTTTTTTTATTAAGACAAACAGTTCTTGCCACAAGAATTCAAATTTAAAATCTTTTGAATAAAAGGTTTTAAAATGGTAGATTTTTGACCCAAATGTCGGCCCGTAGGGGGGTGTGCAGGCTATTCATCTAAACGCCACAAATTTCAGCCCCGTTTTTGTCTGTCACCCCTGCAGCATGCCTGCACTTGGTCAACAACAACATTAGATGTGGTTTCAGTGCACTATCCTTTCCATGCTTGTGATCTCCTACCTGAATGACCCAGTAGCGTCTTCCATGTTTGAAGCTTTGCTTCCCCAGAACACAGACGCAGGAGTCAAACCGTTGAGGGGTGTCTGGGAGCGGGGTCTTCTGGCAGCGGAGGCTCACCTGTGAATCAATAGAATTATCATCATCTTCATCATATTAAACTCTGGCCTAATTAGCAGCATTGTCATCTTCATTACTACCAGTTTTTACCCTCGTTATTTTTTCACTTTTTATGCATTTCGAGTCAGGGATGATACCTTCTTTCCATTGGGGGACAGGAGCAGCCAGCCTGAAGCAGTCTCAGGATCCAAAGTCACATTCACTGCAGAGACAAAGAAAAAAAAACAAGTCAAGTAGGGAAAAGAGACACTAATTAAGGTTAAACAAGGTTAACGAAAAAAGGAAAAGGATGTGTGATGCTGAACGTACCTGCATATTGATTCATTTTGTCTGCCTCTGCAAAAGGGGAGAAGTAAATTGTTATTTTCATGCACTCATTTCCAGAACAGTCTCTTGAATCGTTGGACACTGTGTAAAGGAGATAATCATTTACGGCCAAGTGATCACCGACCTTCCGCAGCAAGTTTGTCAGCGACTTGCCGACAAGCATCCGTCAGCCTGTTGATGGCTCTCCTCGCCATCCCCACGCAGTTATCGGAGTAGACTGCGACCTCAGACCACTCTCTGGTGGACGGGAGTCTACTGAGAGATGGGAAGCCCTAAAAGAGGGAAGACACATGAGTTTTTCTCTCATGGACCCAGGTTCTGATCTGTTGACGCAGCGCAGGAACGCTGAAGTGTAGCAGTGGGGTATCTAACCTGCAGGAGGTGAAGACTGTTCTGGGTGAGCTCGAGGTCCTGCAGCTCCTCGCTCCTCGTCTGCAGCTGGACGATTTCCTGCTCCAGCTCGTCCAGCAGCTCCTCGGTCCTCCTCTCCGCCTCCTCCTGCCTCTCCTTGAGCTGTTCGACCAGCTCGGCCTGGCGTGTCTGGATGGCGGTTATCAGCGTGATGCATACCTGAGAACTGCTCTGAATCTCTCTCTCTGTGATTTTCTGTCAATGGAAATGATAGGAAGTGTAAATTTACGGAAAAAACACACCGTCCTAGCGGATCGATTTTTTCTGAGTGTGCATCCAGGAACCGTTGCAGAACTTACTTTGCTCAGGTCCACTAAATTTTTGATCTCCTCCATTTTTTTCAGCCTGGCCTGGATCAACTGTTGAATGTAGGCCTTTGTCACCCTCAGACGAGTCTGCCGAAGGTTAAAAAAAAAAAAGATCAAAAATTGTTAAATATAATTCCGTAAATGCCGAAAAGCAAGAGCTAAAAGAAAAACTTTAATGGCCTAAAGGGAAACTATGCTGACTGATCAATTCATTTAATTTCACTTAAAAAGCACAAAATACAGTAAAATATTTCCATATATACACGAGAGGAAAGAAGTGACTTTCTCTTATTTTTAGAAAAACTAATTTCAGTCTAAAGGAAGAAGACAAATGAAATAAATTTCCCCTCACCTTGATCTTCTTGCTTGTCTTCTCCATGAGGACAACCTCGTGGTTTTTATGGTCCCTCTCTTTGCATTTCGCACACACGGGCACATGGTCTTTCTTGCAGAACATGGTCAGCGGCTTGTTGTGGTTCCTGCAGAGGTCACTGCAGGTGAAGGTGGCCGGGTCCGTCAGCCGGTGCCTCTGCAGGGCCGGATCCCTCAGGTGAGGTGTGAGGTGAATGTCGCAGTAGGACGCCTGGCAGATGAGGCACGACTTGACCGACGTCGACTTGCTCCCGTGGCAGATGTTGCAGGGGATCTTGTCAGAGTCTGAAAGTTGGGTTTGGGATTGTTTCGTGCTTCCTGGCGAAACGAAACTGTCGACATCCTTCTCTTGTGTTGGTGGCAGCGACAGAGACCTTTTGATTTTGATTAAATTATGTTATATTTCAACAAAATTCTTATATTATGCATGTTTTGATATCTTTTGCTAGCATATGGAAGAACAAGAAGGCTTAAAAAAAGTGAAAAAATAAAGGAGCAGATTCCTAGGGAAACCACTGAAAACAAACCTTTTAAAGAATTCAATGATTTCAGCAAATCCTCGGTTAATCCTGAGTTCTGGACGATTTCTGAATGTCTCCTTGCACAGCGGACACTCCGACTTGTCCTTCGTATCCCAGAAGCCTTCGATGCAGTCCAGGCAGAAGTTGTGTCCACAGGGAATGGAGACGGGGTCGGTGTAGAAGTCAAGACAGATGCAGCATCGGAACTGGTCTTCAGTTAGCACAGAGGCCATGTCTCCGACTGGAAAACCGAGACATTATTTTAATCAAACACGCACATTTGAGCGAAATTCTTGCAAATGTAGCTGATGCATAGGCACAGAAGCCTCGAGAGGTAAAATCCCTTGCCTTCAGGGCTTTCATTGACAGTTTTATGTAGAAGAATACTTTTGCTTCTAAAAGTAAAGTCAAAGGGGGAATTTTTGCTCTGCTCACATCAAAGTTTGCTTTAAAAATATCAAATGTCAAGATGTCAAAACGACCTCTTGCTTGCTGCTCATCCTGAAAAAACTACATCAATCTGGTCACTCAGGCTTAAAATATTTTAAAAGGCACATTTGGTATCGCATGTTTGGGTCTGCTCAGACTAATTCTTTAAATCTAGATTTGTTTTGTTCTTAGCTGAAAATTATGGGACCTGTCTTTGCTGCATAATTAAATAATCGAACAATTAAAAAAAAAATTAAATATTGGGGCTCAGAATAAGCAAAAAAAAAAGTCTCCTCACAATCAGATTTAATTTGTTATTAACTGACAGAAGTTTACCTTATAATTATGACCACATAGGAGAATTAAAGACTAATTAAAAATACTGAATCTGCATTATGATTGCAAATCATGCTAATGCCATAAAAATAGTTTTAATTAGTTATTTTGAATGAAAGCAAATATGTGTTTTTCTGCTTGAAGTCATCAGTTTGTATTTGTTTGGTCACTGATAAGCATGTTTTAAAATCACAAAATGATGGTGATTAAGGTCAGTGGAGCAGTTGCGGCATCGTCCTGTTTTCTGGTTGTCTAGCAGCAGTAGTAGTATAGTATCAATGACCTCTTACCTGTGTTGTGTTGATGTGCTGAGCGTCCTGATCATCCTCGTCAGATTCATTGTGCAGTGGTTTAAATAGTATTTCATGTAGTCAAGGAGTAGTCACACTGTCTGATTAGCATTAAGCCCCCCCCCTTCCCGTTCGCCTTCTCACAACGCATTATTTCTGGTATTTCTGGTCCTGCAGCTTCGTCTGCTGAACCTTTTAGTGAAGATCAAATGCATTGAGGCTCAACTGAGGTGACGTTTGGGGAGCGTGGGTTTGGGCATCTGTGGTGCAACACACTGTTTCACACTGTATTACTGTTACAGACCGATCTTGTTACCCGAAGGGCTCTTTTCCTCATACTTTGATACACTATGCAATTATCATAAGAAGGAGAGCAACAGCCAAAACTAGATGAAAAACGATGACAACAGAAAGTGGCTGATCAACCCTGCAAATCAGCTGCTGAATTAACTTCTGTGTATGTTGAGTTTTACTATTCTCATTTTCTATTTGAAACATAATTAATTTTACATCAAACACCACCTAACATAGAAGGAACTTTCTCTATCAAAATTCAGAAATCCAAAACAAAAATACACTACTATTTAATACAGAATAAAGAGTAAAAAAAACAAACAGTTAAATAGTCCATCTTGCCTGCTTTTCCAGGTTTTTAGGATGAGGTTTGCAAACTTGAATGCATCAAGTTCAGATTATTTGTTTTATCATTCATACATTTCTTTTTTATTGAGCCACCTCTTAGAAAAATGAACTAGTAGAAAACAGGACGCAGCCAATCTTCTCCAAGATAATGCAATCTGATTTTCTGGAATTTTGTGTTTCCAAATCTGATGAGGTTTGAGAATTTCAGTTTCATATTTTCCTCACATTTTCAGAACTGAACTTCACTGAGCTGGCATGTTTTGCCAGTCTGCCAAACCCAAACTGTTTTGACTTAGACTTTACCTCCCCGTTTTTCTCAGCTCCACGAGGAAGGAGCTGAACCTGTTCTTCAAAATTCCATCTATTCTTTCAGGAGCATAAACATGAACACCTCACCTTGTCTTTCCCCGGGTACGTGTGAAGTTAATTAAAAAAAATAAAAGTACAGACAGAGTTCGCTTGATGAGATTTGATCCCTTCTTTGTGTCAGAAATATGTTCTCACCAGACTCTCACCAGACTCTCACCAGACTCTCCGGTAGTCAGAGAGTAAAAATGCAGAATAGAAGCACTTTGTTACAAGTAAAAGTCATGCACATAAAATAAAACTTAAGTTCATATTATTTAGAATTAATAGTAACATATACTGAAAGTATGGACATTTCATATAACGTTAAATGTCTGATTGCGCATCATATTTTTTTTACACTGGTCATGTATTTTGGAGGTTGAATCTATATCTGCAACATGACGAAAAAGTGTCATTACTTAAAGTTCAAAAAAGTACAATATTTCCTTTTTGAACTGAAGTAAGAAGTGCTGCAAAACTGCACTTAAGTACAGCAAGTGAGTAAATGTTCTCAGTAAAGTTCCACCACTGAGCCTCTTATTTCATTACGAGCAAGTTTGTGTTGTGAGCCGATTAAAAATTCTGATTATTTCTCTTAATTTTATTTCTATTCATTTTCATTATTATCACTTGCATTCTGTACCTGTTTCTTATGTTCACTTTGTCTGTTCTTATTAATGTAATAACCTCCGAATCACTTTGAGCAGCATTTCCTGTTCAGAAGGTGCCATATGAATAAAGTTTATTATTATTATTGTTATTATTATTATTAAAATGATAGTTAAACAAAACAAAAAGGGGGCAACTTCAGATGTATTAGAACCGTTCACTTCACAGCTTTTTGTCATGAAGGTCTTTTTTATTAGTAGCACTCTTTGTTTGTGGCACATTGCATCCATTTATACTGCAATCATATGTAAAAAGAACTAACTGCACAAACTTCTGGGGGGTGGATTTATTGATAATTTATATTTTTATGGGTTTTAACATTGTAGCTACCACTCTGAGACATGTTCATTTCACTGTTATGTTGCAAAATTGCTAAACTGAATGATGAAGGCCAAGTTGTAGATGAGTGTGTGTCTATGTGTGTGTGTGTGTGTGTGTGGGGGGGGGGGCGGCTGGGTCAACAGCAATGTAGCTTGATCTGAAATTCAGGTGTTTGATGTCTACGTTGTATGTGATAGTTGTCGGTGAAATAAACACCTGGTTGGTCTGTACCTCACCTCTGACTCAACCCTCCTGCATTGAGTCTCAATAGAACTGGCAAAAAATGACAATATTACTTAATTCAAATTTTTTAATGAGGTATATCCACTCTATTTCAACAAACTGTAGCCTCTATTTTTACTGGTATGGTGTCACCTGCCAAACTTTGATCCAAATCTGCAGATACACCACAGCAACAAAAAAACCTGTGCACCATTCACACGCTGAGGTTTTAACACGGAGTTCAAAACGAGATTAAAGAAGGACAGGATTTGTGAGAGTCTCCAGTGTGGCATCGCATTTTTGCCGCTTTTCCCTGGGGTCTCGGTTTACAGCCGGGCCCCCGCCCCAGGAAGTGTAAGATGTTCATTGTGAAAGCCCGGGAGTCGGATTTAACAAAGTTGATTAACCAGCAAAGCAGCTTACATATACACCTGCGCCCGACTGCAGCCAAAGTGGTGAGAAATCGATTGCGTGTCTCTTGTGTGGACGGATGAAAAAAACCCCAACTGGGTCTCCATTTGGGTTATTTAACCCATTTAACATATTTCTAAGATGATTATTATTTTCTTGAAGGAATAGTTTGAGAAGTCTGGAAAATAATGTTTTTTTCTTGTTTGTTTTCTCTAGATTAGAAGATTGATATCAGTTGAAGATGGAATGGTGACTGCGCCAGGCCAGTTGCTTTTTCAGTTTACAGTTTTGCAGTTTTGTTTCTCGGCATCGCATCTAGGTTTCGTCCGTATCCATAAAACCCACTATCGCTCCCTTCTTAAGTCGTTTTTCCATCTCTCTAGCTTTAATCTCTGCTGTCTAAAAACTTCTGTGCTCTCTGTTGTGCCGTGGACTCCTGTGGACACTGAGCTCCTCTTTGTGACGCTGAGGCAACAATGGTTCGTAAAGGCTCAAAAGAACTACTGTCATGTATAATAATATGATGACAAATATAAGAGGGATTTTGCATTAGGGTTTCTTGCTTCTTGAAAAGTTAAGATTTCACCTCAGCTCTCTACAGGTAGCTGCCGAAAGATGTAGGGTAATGTGGTATGATATTTGTCTCTGGAAATTAAAGTAAAAAATTGTACTAAATGTAAATAACCCAGTATTTCAAAATTGCAGTTAAGCGTAACACTGGTGACAAAAAAAAAAGTTATTTTTCACCATTCTACATCAATTTTATAAACAGCAATCTTTGTTTTTTCAAATAAATGATTGAAAAACATGTAAAGGTTATTTAAAACACAGCTCCGTGGGTTAATTAATCTATTCTGACAGTCTCAAAGGAAAAAAAACCCAACACCTTAATTAACTGGGACGTGTGAGGGCCGAGCCCGGAAACAGGAAACGGGAAATGGCGAGAGTGATGGATGGGTCATCACAGCAAGCCCACGCATCTCTTGAGAGCCTGCAACCATGTCATTAACTCTGGTTCATTGTACTGGGAGCAATTTTGCATTGCCACATTATCCTATATGAGTAACAGTAAAACTTCCCCCTTCTTTGAAACCAGGTCATGTGTTATAAGATCAATTAAAGGAGAATATCAAAAAGCATCTTTACAATGCATTGTAATGCTGACATTTACGCTGCTGTATTATCAGGTCACCTCACGGTGGTTCTTTCTTGTAAAATATTTGGATTCTACATTTGCTTTACTTTAAAATGAAATTAAGAAACAGCTATAAGTTTTTGAAAAGGTTTTCATTCAGTTTCATTTCATTCAGTGAAAAACATTCTCAGGTGGGTCAAGGTCTTGTGACTGACTTGGCCATTGTAGAAATTTCCATTACTTTGCCTTGAGAAGCTATTGGATGCTTTTGCAGTATCTAAAGATCCATCATCCATCTGTACTGTGAATCACCGTCCTATCAGTTTTCCATTATTTGGCTGAATCTGAGCAGGTAGTAACAACCTGTTCAGAAATCATCCTACTGCTTCTATCAGCGGTTATATCACCAGTAAACACCACTGACCCTGTTCCATTTGTAGTCAGACATTCCCGCATCATAACACTGCCTCCACCATGACTGACAGATGATGTGGTGGCTTCGGATCATGAGCCTTTCCTTTCCCTCTCCATACTCTTCTCTTCCCATCACTCTGGTACAAGTTAATCTTGGTTTCATCCATTCAAAGAATCTTGCTCCAGAACTGGGCAGGATTTTTTAGATATTTTCTGCCAATGTCTAAACCGACTTTTCTGTCCTTGGGTGTTATTAGTGGTTTGCATCTTGCGGTAAACCCTCTGTATTTACATTCATGAAGCCGTATCTTGATTATGAACTTTCACAAAGATATGCCTATTTCCAGGAGAGTGATCTTGATCTTTCTAGATGTAGTGATTTTAATTTTTTTTTTTCAGCCTCCTTCATTTGCCTTGACACCTCCTTAGAGCATATATTGAGAGTTTCTGTGAAGCCACAAAATACAAAGTTGACACTTGAAATCCACTCGAGATATTTCATATGCTTCTTCTGTCACAAGATAATGAGGGTAAAAAACAAACCTGACCATGAAACAGTCGGTCAATTGTCCAATTACTTCTGAGCCCCTAAAATTGAGGGACAATATATGAGGATATCTGTAATTGTGAAAATCCTTGAATTAAAGCTGAAATCCATTGTGGTGGTGTGCAGAGGCAAGATTACGATCACTGTCCAAAATTTCTGAGCCTAACTTCCATTGTCTTTTGACTTAAAAGTAACAGTGTTTGGTTACACTGTTGAATAGGTCTTTGTCACAGAGGACATTTAGACTAGTCCTAGTCGGAAAAGCTAAGGTATTACTCAACACAGAGCTGTTATCAGTAGCTCTATTGTATTCAGTTGTTTAACCAAGCTTTGACAGTGTCACTGTGAGTCAGAATGCACCAAGGACCACGATTGACTAAAAAGCTAGTTTGAATGCAGTCATCTTCACTTCTATTATTTACGATTGAATTATTAAAAAAAAAAAAAAGCTATCAAATTGATATCAAATTGTGGTCTGTGAAAAAGGCCTTTTGCCTTTTTGCACACTAACTTGTAATAGGAGGCTTGGCTAAGTGGTTAGTTTCGCGGCGCTAAGTAACAAAACATCCTCTCTTTAGCTAGCTATGGGGTGAGGCTGGCTTGGTATTCTCACGCACGGACCTCATGGCGGAGGCGAAGAGACTGGAAGCTAGTATTTACATTTTAAATCAAAACTGCTGAGGGCTCAGATGTTTGCGGTCGACCAGATTAGCTGAATGCTGACTTGATATGAGCTGACAGCGTGACTTTCGGTTTGTACTGAGCTGATGATTTTGTTTTTTTTAGCTGAGCGATCTCAGCTAGAGCTGTTAGCCTCTACCTCTTTCCGACTGTTGCATTGGAAACGCAACATTAGAACCGTCATAAAAGTCCGATTGATAACAGAACTGTTGTGTTGGACTCGATTAGTTTAGCCAACTGTACCTAACAAACTGACAACTTAGTTCTAAAAAGAAAAATGAGTACAAGAAATATTTTAATGTTGTGGGAGCGGTTTTAAGAAATCTTTTAATCCGTTGTTGAGTTTAACCAAACATAACTTAACATATATATGTTTTTCTTTTATGTACACTCTTAATCCGAAAAGTAACTGAATACAGCGCGGTGAAAAAGTTTCCATCTGAAAATTTGAACACACAGGTTGTGTGGTAACTTAAATAATGCAGTTGCCAACACAAACACACACACACACACACACACACACACACAAACACACAGGCAAGCACGCATGCACACACAAACACACACACCTTCAGAGCGCAATACACAACATGCCTTGACTTTCCCCGCACGTACGATGCCAAATGACACATCCCGAAACTTATCTTAATCTCCGCTGCGTGAATTCACAGCCCTTGTGACATCAGGGGTTGTTTTTATAGTACATTCTGTGCTTGGTTTGTCACATCAAAAACAATCTGCACTGTGGTCATGAAGTTAATTTAAAAAGATGATGCAATTGTCGTCCCATGGGCTCAGTACCCATGAACAGTTTAAGACACTTGATGGATCAATGCGCCTGTGCTGTGCAATCAGGAGCCCCAGAAAAAAAGCCCCTCTGAGACCAACAGAGACCAATTCTGAAGAAACTTGTACTGAAGCTCACGCTAGTTTGCACCACAATGTGTGTGGTTACAAATGTCAATAAGATAATTAAACTGATTTTGTCTTGTTTCCAGTTCCTAACCAGTTGCTTTACAGTTGTATGCAAAAGTTTGGACAAATTTCATATTTTGTGGACCTTTGCAGTGAGCAGAATTTAATACAGCCCCTGCAGAAAACAGACATTAAAAATTGGCCTTTATTTTTAGCTGGGCTGATGCTTTTTCATTTAATTCACTTAAAAAATAGAAACAAAACTAAACAGTAATTGTGTTTTGTGTTTGGACCAAGTAAGTACTCACACCCCCCCCCCCTTGGGAACATGGAGTTTGGAAACATTATTCCATGGACGTGTGGCAGCTAGTGGCACAGAAAACATTGCACTGATGGATGAAAGAATGGATTCAACTAAATATCAGCACAGTCTGAAGGAATGCGAGTGAAAGGACGCCGGTTTCTACGGATGATGAAATCCACCATGATCCAGTTCAAGAAACACAAGCTGAAGCCTTTGGTTTGGCCCTTGCAGTCCTGCCCTGATGTGAGCGCCGAACACTGAAAGTCTGTGGGTGGATCTTTAACCTGCCCAGAGTTTGAGACCTAAAAATATCCTGTAAGTCAAAGCAAAAGTTATGGGCAGAAAATTTGATTTTCCCCAAGAAAACTGGAATATACGGAGGTTGTGGATGGTTTTGCACCGAAGGTGCAGGAAGAAAACAGCATTTTTAAGGTCACCCACATTTCATTCCTCACTACCTGTATTTAGAGGTAACTTTGTGTAGTCTGCGTCAGCGTTATCGCAGCTACCTGCCATTTCTCACCAGAATATGTGTCAAGTTACACTCATTTTTTCAACAATAATTTTTTTTTTTTTTTTGGAACAAAGTTTGTCTAAGAGATGCAGCATGTATAAAGGTTACAGTAGAATATGTACATACTTGCTATAAATAGCTGTTAAGTGATACCCACCTTGTTATTCTTTTCATTCATATGGAGACACAGAACCAGTTTCTGAAACATTGCATGACAGATCAAGACTCCGTGTGAGCGTTGTTGGAAATGCATGTACATTAGTCACTAGAATTATATAAACTCCTTCTTATATGTTTATTTTATATTTATAATAACAATATTATATATTATTTATATATCTTATATATTCATATACACTATTCACACAAACTAGATGTTCAAATATCCAGGCACTGTCCTATACCTTGAAGTGTGACTCTGTTTAAAGATGTTATGTCAGCGATGTAGGGCGAATGTCGACCTTTTGCACTTACATAAAAAGCTTATGGTTATAAAATGCTAGCAGAACTGGTATGTTTAATTTTAGAGATTCACATTACATTTATTATGCTAAACGCTTTCAGTTCAGGTATTGTACCTGTTATGCAACAGCTCTTACAAAATATCTTCTCATCCATTTTAGGAATTACTCATACTGTATACATACATTAAGCACCTGAAGCTATGAGTTAATATAATCATGTACATGATTAATTATGGGTAAGCACACGTGGCCCTAGCTGGTGCTGTGCCTATTCCAAATGTGCTTGTTGTCTCATTAATTGTTCAACATTTCATCCAATCATCTAATTCATTCTCGTCTAATTTCCATGTCACTGCTGTGTTATGATATTAATAAAAATGATAACAGTCCTTAGCTGTCAGAGGCCTGAGCAGAAATTACTGGTCCACAAATAGAAATAGAACAGCTGGGGCACATACTCTCACTTGCCAATCTATTAGGGTAAAATTAGATAAAACTAATAAAGTATAATACAACAGGCCTGCAATAAATAAATAATAATAAGTAATAAATTCCCCTCATTCTGGCACAGAAATGCGCTCAATACCCTCAGCGACTGAACAGTGAATAAAAGTACTGATGTTTGTCCTAGAGTTGTTAGAGAGTGTTGCCTTTTCAACAATATAGATCCAGCCTGGTTTGTAAAACACAGTGAGAAACAAAGCAGAACCTGCAATCTAGGACCTAGAACCTGGAACTTAGAACTTTAGGCCAATTTGTGCTTCTGTACCGCCTAACCGGGACCCTGTGCTGTAGCCTGACATGTCACATCCACCCAAAAAACATAACTACACATTGCGGTGATGCAGACGTCAGGAACTGTGATTGGTTGGCTCGACAGCATTGCATTTCTGTGTTCTCCTTCTTCGCCGCCGTCCTGCAGACCATCTCCTCTGAAGTCCTCCTTCGTTCGTGCGTTCCAATAAATTGAGGGAAACTGACAGCTGTTTGACGTCTATCAGCTCCAACTCCATCGAGATCTGCTCACTTACAGTATATGGAGGCTGTTGGTGGTTTTACACTGAAGGTGCAAGGATAAAAAACAATTTTTAGGGCATCCACATTTCATTCCTCACTACCTGTATTTAGAGGTAACTTTGTGTAGTCTGTGTCAGCATGTATAAAGGTTACAGTAGAATATGCACATTCTTGCTATAAATAGCTGTTAAGTGCTACCCACCTTATTCTTTTCAATCCTATGGAGACACAGAACCAGTTTCTGAAACATTGCATGACAGATCAAGACTCCGTGTGGATGTTGTTGGAAATGCTTGTACATTAGTCACTAGAATTACATAAACACCTTCTTATATATTTCTTCTATAATTATACTAATGATATTATATATAATTTATAGTTTTTACATATTTCTTATAAATTACTATATACTATTCAACAAACTTGTGGAAAACACTGGAGAAGAAACTCGACAAATGGTATGTAAACACTGGTGCCAACTAGTGGTTTGGTGGTGTAACTGCAGAACAACATCAATGCAAAAGTATGGTTTGATGGGAATGTTGTGAGGGAAAAAAGTCTGAAGAGGTCCAAACTCCAGCAACATCTTCAGACATTGTTAAGGTTTCATAGGGAGACCTCATGAAGTCCAAAAGCCACTCCATTAAAAAAAATAAATAAAAATGGAGGTGACAAAACACAGAGAGGTTAATTGCAGAAAGGTCCACTTTGATCATATAAAACAAAAAGAAACAACTTTCTCGACATCGGGAGGCAAAAAAGATTCTTTCCATGAAGCAGGTTTCAGGAGGCAGATATCTGAAGAAACATTTTGGATCATGTGGCCTCCAGATATCTATTCAATCATCTCAGTATCGCGACTGAATACTTTAGAAAGATGCTTGATGATATACAGATCAACCTGTTCATCTGAGACAGTTGGCGACTGCCATTACAGTGTGTATGTTGCATGCGTATGTTGTCGGAGAGGGATGTTCGTACATCAACACAATTACACAAGATTTATCTATCTATTTATATATATTGTTTTCAAAAAATACATATTGAATCAATACTCCGTTTTTATGAAGGCAGAGTTCTGTGCCTTAAAGTGCGACTCTGCTCTTTAATGTTATGTCAGCAAATGTTGACCTTTCGCACTTACATAAGATGCTTATTGTCAGAAAATTCCAGCAGAACTGGTATGTTAAATTTTAGTGGTGCACGAAACATTAATTATGCTAAAGTCATCCAGGGAATCATACCTGTTATGTAACAGCTCTTACAAGATAAGTTTCCAATCATTTTAGGAATGTATAGCGCAGTGCTGAGGGCACATTTCCGTGAAACACTTTAAGTGGTGCGTTTGCATAATCGTGTAGTTGTGCGCGCTATTGGCTGCTCTCAGATTTTTAACAGTATTTTCCCTCACGTGATAGTGCACACTCGGCCATAAATAGGTGCTTTGAGGTAAAAACTAACGTCAATATGCTAACATGCTCAAATTTAGGCCTTTTCCATCACAGAAACTTAACAACCTGTAACTTGTAACCCATAGGTTTATGCTATTGGTGAGTTCCTGAATCATGGGAAACATGGGAGAATGTAGAACCTAGAACCTACAGCCTAGAACTTAAGGGTTTGTACTGGTTCAGGTTATAGAAATCCCCAGGCTACATGTCTTTAAGTTCCCACGGTGGAAACGTGCCAAATGACAACACTTCCATTCTGATGTTTAACACGTCTAATCTTTACCATGTTCAACTATCAGGCTAACGTGTTTCAGCTTGTGGATGACCCTGATGAACACCACAGGCTGAAACACATCGGTCTGACGCTAACGTCTTTCTTCATACTACAAAAGTATTGAGTCACAAACCAAAGAGGTTCACGACTGAATACTGAGTAAATGTCACTAGTTGAAAGGTCAGGGGGTCACAAGAATCCTCATCCTCTGGGAAACATGGATGTCTTTGATTTGAGCCGAGCCCTCAAATACGTAGATGTTGATAAATGTCAGACTAGACCAAAGTGGTCAATGGGGTGATGCTCGGGTCCTTTGCACAATGTTGCTAGCCCGTCTAAAAATTGTAGTATATTCATAGTGCTGTATAGTCGAATCGCTGCACCCAATTCCTTCACAAGGTCTGTCCAGTTTTGAAGGCTCCTCCAAATGCAGCCTTCTTTGGTCCCCATTTTATCACAACCGGAAAAGGCAATTCTGAATGGACCAGTCGGGTCAGGAAATGTCATGTGGTCGTTTGCATTCCTTTGGTCACCAGGTACTGGTAAATATACAACCTAAACGCAAAGAAACAGCCCTGGTGACACAACCTGGATGTGTCCGGCTGAAGGCTGCGCAGTCAAAATGAAGCCATTAAACACATTTTCTTGATCCCTTTACCTGTCACAGTGGAATTTGAAATGATGCCCATAGTGCCATTAAAGTGACGCGTTGGCAATGTGTTGACATTGATCTATAGCTGTAATCAATCACAAAGCGCTGACAACATAACTGGCGATAATCCATTGTTTGCTTTGATGTAGCGCGACCGGTTTCTGATTAAGTAAAGGCTGAGCAGGGGGGACCGCTGTCGCAAAAGCCGCTGGGTCTTTCCTTTTGAATAGGTGATACATTCATTAATAACACATGCCACCTGCTGGGCGTTTTGATTCAGGGCAGCTTTAGTTCTGTCGTAGTGGCTCTAATGGGAGGAGGAAAAGTTACTTGTGGAGTAAAAATATCGTTTAAATCATCTCCCACTCAGACTGAACTCCAGCAAGATCTAAAACTGGATAACTTCATTTCTTTAGGTTTTTAACTCTGGTCCACCATTGTACCTTATACCTGCACCTGTTAGATCTGAATGCTTGCAGATCTTAAATTTTAAGGAGGGCACCATCACATACTGTTACATTAAGACTCATTTTATTGCAGTTTGATGACCGTCTTTTAATTTTTTACCACATATATCCCGGCCAATAGCCAGGACACTAGAAATACTGAGGTCATAATTCTAAGTTACCCCCAGCAAAGTCCCACCCATCGCCAACCAAAATGCAAAAAAATGTTTAAAACAAAAGCAAAAAATTGATTTGTTCATTCACCTGGTGACGATGGTCTTGATGTTGTTTCAAAGTGCCCTCTATACTGTCTGGAATATAATCCTGTTCGATGATAATCAACATTGTAAGATTTAATCTTCTTCTTTTTCTTTTTTTTTTGCCTAAAACATTTCATCCCGACCATTTCCAAGGTATTTCTGAGGAAGTGACATCCCCGTCCTCACCTTGTAGCCACAGCCTTGTCGGAATCTTTTCGGTTTTGCATGTTTGTCTTAAAGCTACTGCGTGGGGGTTATGTCTCCCCCTCCTGGCAGTGAGAGTAAATTACACAAATACTGTAGAGAGCGGAAAACTTTCCACAGTTCCACAAAAATAAATCATTAATTAGCAGGACCTAATGTAATGGCTGCATAGTCTAATTCAAATATTTGACAAATATTGTCTTATTTCAGAGTTTTTCAATGAGGAAAAACCACACCAGTGGTAATCGACCTTTGTCCTCTCCCACCATTACTTTCTTTTTTTAACTTTTTTTTTAACCTTTTTTTCAGGGATGCCTCCAAGGTTTTTCCTCCAAAGATACACACTAGCTGCTGTAGCCATCTTTTATTGTCCCATATACACAGTGAATTGCTCTCACTGGGCCCACCAAGTATTAAAAAAGGTTGAATGTGTTGATGAATATATGGTATAATCATTTGACTCATGGGAGGTTTAAGACTATTTTAAGTCCAGGGGGAAAAAAAGCTGACAAAGGGTTTAAAAATAACTGTTTTATCAGGTTTATTTAATTTCTTACAAATGTATATACAATTATTTGACCATTGAATTTTCATAACCTGAAAATAAGCATGATCTTGTTGTTTCTCCTTTATTCATTTAAGCAAAAACATAAATCATGTAAATCAAATAAACAAAGAGCAATATATAAGTCACAACACAAAAGATTGTTGTAATATCCTTGTTTTAGAAAAACAGCAGATGTATTTTAAAAATAATAAATGGCAAAAATGGACGCATGAATTGGGTCAAAAAAAGAAGAAAAAAGAAAGATTTCAATATCCCGTCTGTTGCACTCACTTCCCTTTAACAGCTTGGCCCTTATAGTTTTAATAAGATGTTTGACAAACACTGATAAATAGTGTATTTACTGAGGACTTTTTCCAGCTGCACGCTGATACACATTCAGTGCTTTGGTAAGTAGCTACAGCAGCAGGATGAGGTGTTTCCAATAAACTCAAAATAAATTACAGTGCTCATGATCCTTGTAATAAAGGAACATGTTTGAAGGACACCAGGGTTTTACCTCTGCAGATAAAAAAAGCTCACATTGGACAAGGAAATGTGCATGGATTTTTGCTGTCTGAACACTGCGCCCTGTGTTTCCTCTTCAGAATACTGCTGAGTCCACAGTGAATCCATCCTCCACGGGACAGATGACCAGCGGCGCCATGTTCTTCCCGTTGTCATGAACGCATGGGTTGAAATATGGATAGAGAGGCTCGGCGAAGGTGCAGCCGCTGTAGCTGTAAATGTGAGTCTTTGCCTCTGCGTCGTAGAAGGACACCGTCCCCTCCTCGTAGTCCAGGAACACGCCCACTTTCTGAGGGGTTTCCTGGAGGTGGAGGGTGATGGAGGGGCCGGCGCAGGCGCTCAAGCTGCCTCCTTTACGCCTGCAGATCGCCCAGTAGCCGCTGTCGGGACGCACCGTGATGGTCCCCTTTCGGTTGATGGACTCCCGGGCCACGCCGAGGTCCCAGTCTGTCTTATCTCCAACCTGAAACACAATGATCAGACTACGGAATTAGACAAAAGAGCCAAACGCTACCTTTTATCCTTTGGTCTAAAACAGCAGAAATTCTCCGGGTATTTTTGCTCGGAACATGTTTAAAATCAGACCTAACCCTGGGATATTTTGAACCTTTTATCCAGTCCTGTTTGTTTTCTCCTCTAATGATATCAATCGAAACCATGTGGTGTTTAGGTGTGTTGGGGGGTTTCTCACTGGTTGGGAGGCACGTCCTGTGCAGGTTGCCTGTTGTAGCTGGTTGTCTATTGGTTATTGTGACAATAATAAAGATGAGCAACACTCCAATTTGTAATTTGTGTGTTTCTCATAAATACAAATATGTGGATATACAGTATATATAGTTAGAACTAACCATAATGTCTTTCCTTTTGTTTAGCTGAGCTCCAAGGATCCCTTGGTTAAACAAATATTCAAAAGACACAACACAGGAGATAAATTGGTATTCCAACATCCTGCAGGAGAAGAGACAGGGAATGAAGGAGGATCGAAATTTATTCCAGCCCCCGACTGATCTGTTTTCTGTTCACCAGAACTGAACACACTATATGAAGAAACAGCTGAGCAACTTTACAGCCACAAGGGGGCCTGAAGAGGTATTTGGATTTCACCCGCCCCGCATGTAGGCGCAACAAGTGCACACAGTGCAGGTCTGTAGCCAAGGTTTGTGTGTGGGTGTTAATTCTAAATAATCCAATTTGGGTATTTTTAAGAGAGTATATTTTTTGGTGGAGATTCAATTAAATGGTAGTACTTTATTTTACAGGTCAGTCATTGACTTCCAGAAGAATTTCTTTGCAATAGTACCTCTATTTTATTAATTACTGGATAGAAAAATCAACATTTCTTCATGTTCAGCTGACTTGATTTGCATTGACTAAGAGATTGTTATACAAACAACTGACTGGACTGACTGGAGTTAAACTCTTCCTCTGAAAGGACATTATCAGCGGGTTTTTGGTTTCATCTCATATTGAGGTTAATACCCTTTAATCTCCAAAAGGCTTCCAAGTTATACATTACTTTTTTCCCACAGTGATAATGACTGAAATTAAATTATTAAAATCTTTGAAAACCTTTAGATCTTGAATAGAATTTAAAGTAGAGTTGTTGGGCTTTCTTTGTTCGTTTGTTTATTTTCATTATTATTAATATTATTATTATTATTATTATTATTATTATTGTTTTTGTTGTTATTATTGCATTTAAACAATGCCACTAATGGACCTGAGCTCCTACCTGCACGACCCAGTAGTGTCTCCCAGAGGTGAAGCTTTGTTGCCCCAGAATGGAGACGCAGGAGTCGAACCTGCGGGGGTCGTCGGGGAACGTGAGTCTCGCCTGCTGTTTGCGAAGGCTCACCTGAGGATCCATAGCAACAACAATAGCAAAATGACTTCCTGATTTTACGCCGTATACATCATCTGTGATGTTATAATCATTTCATTGGATCACTGATATCCTATCATGATGCTCCTTTTTTTTTAGTTTGTAATCACTAGACCTTTTTTCCATCTGGGGACAGAATCAACCAGCCTGATGCAGTCGCAGGATCCAAAGTTACATCCACTGGAAACAGAAAAAAAAGACTGAAGAAAACAAGGTATGGATGTGAGCTGCAATGTTTATCGTTCAATCTTGAAATCCATCACTCCAACCACCAGCAAGATTTGTATGTCCCTATAAGATGATGTGATTTAACCATCACAGTGCCATGCCAGCCTTTCCCAAAACAACTCAAATGACCCCTTCTCACAATAGTTTCAACACACTGAAAGTAGCAGCAAGCTTGTTCTTGTGGCATTTGCTGGTGTCATAGACAACTGAGGAGATTTGAACTTTGCTGCACAAGGTGTTTGAAACAATTGCTTTTTTTTTTTTATTTTACTCTCTTTCCAGAAAATTTAAGGGAAAAGTTACGGCCACTTTAATTTCTGTTGAGTGACCTGACAATAGCTTCAAGTAAAAATTTTGTTTAATTTTAAGGTAAATCATTTCTTCAATATTTAAACAATAAAGTCCAAACACATACCTGCATATTGAGTCATCTTTCTCACTTCTATAAAAGAGGAGAAAAAGAGCTGTTATCAGTTACTGTATTTATTTAATGAAAAATCTGTCTTATGGGAACATGTTGCAGATGTGTGGGGCTTTTTAAAGGACACTCGACAGAAGGGACTGACCCTCTGCAGACAGTTGCTTTTCGATTTCGTGGCAGACGTCCGTCAGCTTGGAGAAGGCCCTCCTCACTGTCCCTATGTGGACGTCTGAGTGGACGCTGACCTTTGCCCAGTCCCTGGTGGACAGTGGAGCGCTCAGAAGGGGGAAACTCTAAAAACAGGATGACCGTGATACGCATTCTTCATGAGCACGAATAAATATTTCCGCTTTTCTCCAGGGTTGCAAGACGCTTCTCTGAACCAAATGCGTGAGGAGCAGCATGTGTTCGCATGATACATTTGGACTCAATTAATTTCAGAATGCATTTAAGCAAGCTTAGTTGTAGAGGCGTGGCTGTGCCCTGAACATTCTGTCCCCAGGACTAACCTGTAGGAGATGAAGAATGTCTTCGGTGTGCTCCAGGAGTTGCAGCTCGCTCTGTCTCCTCTGCAGTTCATTAATTTCTTGGCCCAGCTGACAGAGAAACTCCTTTGCCCTGCTCTCGGCTGTCTCCTGCTTCTGCTCGTTCTCCTCGACGAGCAGCGCCTGGTTTCTCTCAATGGCGCCTATCACCATCGTGTAGGCCTGGACACTTATCTGTATCTCTCCGTCTTTGTTTGCCTGCAGATGTACGAAGATCGATAATAATCTATGTTTAAAGTGAAACGGAAAGGTGCGAGTCACTTTATATCATTTATTTTCAGTGTTGTTTTCATAATTATACTGCAAGTTTATCCCTTGTTTGGGTTACGGACATGTGATCATCAATGACTGTATCTCCTCTCGGTGGTTAGACGAAAAACATCATACTTGGCAGTGGTGTAAATTTTTTTTTTTTAAATCTGGGAACACTGCTACTGTAGTACCTACTAGTGTGGTTGCAAAAGATTTAGTAGGAATCTCACAACCCCCCGAGTGGGAAAACATGAAAATGAGAACGTACTCTGCTCAGCTCCACTGCATTGTTGATCTCCGTAATCTTTCGGATTCTGGCCAGGATCATCTGTCGAAACTCTGCTTCAGTTTTCTTTATCTTAGCCTGCAAAGGTTGAGGGTGAACACCTTAATTTCAGTTTAGATAACTTTGATGTGCTTCATTAGGGAGGCAATACATTATCTTATATAGTTAAGAACTAAATTAAAACCAAATGTTTTCCTCTCTGGTTCCCAAATTGTTTAGTATTTAAACAGGTAGAAATTTATGAACTTTCCATGGTACTGTACGATAAAATAAACACAATAATGACATAAGATAAATGTAGATAAAATACACGTCTCTTCCTAACCTTGAGCTTCCTGCCCTCCCTCTCGATGGGGATGGTATCATGGTGTTTATGATCCCTCTCAGTGCATTTCACACACACAGGCACCTTTTCTTTCTTGCAGAACATCGCTAAGGTCTTGTTGTGCTTTCTGCAGAGGTGGCTGGTGGTAAAGGTGGCTGGATCCACTAGTCTGTGCTTCATCATCACTGGATCCCTCAGGTGAGGTGTCAGGTGAATGTCACAGTAAGATGCCTGGCAGATGAGGCACGACTTGACGGCTGCTGACTTGTTTTCGTGGCAGATGTTACAGGGAACATCTGAGTTAGATGTTTGTCTTGGGGAACGTCTCTTTGGAGCTTGCTTGTATGCTGGCCTGTCCTTCAGAAACCTTTTGATTTAATACAGATTGGGTTAATTTCCACCACACTAAATAGAAAAGTGACCAAAATAGTGCTAAAAATGTGTATTTGATTGGAAAAAATGTTCAAACAAAAATATATCAACGGACCTTTTAAATTGCTCAGTGATGTCTCTTAAGCTGACGTTGACCCTGAGTTCTGGGCGTTTTTTGAAGGTCTCTTTGCAAATTGGACACTCTGACTTATGTCTCGTATTCCAGAACCGTTTGATACACTCCAGGCAGAAATTGTGCCCACATGGGATAGAGACAGGGTTTTTAAAGATATCCAAACAGATGCAGCACTGAAACTGCTCCTCAGACAATGAGGAGGCCATATTTCTGGCTGAAAAACAAATTAATGTTATTGTTAATGTTATGAATGTTACCTATACAAGCACTGGAAACTGTGCGGATTTCTTGGAAATGTTATAATGTAAAAATGCCCTTGAAAATAATTTGCTAACCCCCTTTTGTCATATTTAACATATAACTGATTGACTCTGCAAATAAATAAATAGAACCTACATTTGCTTAAGTGTTGAGATTCACCAGGGTAACAGTATCCATTATTCTAAAATGGTTAATGATACTCTTCTACTTGTCAAAGAGATAAAGTTCAACAGGTTGATCTACAAATAAATATATAAGTGTACAGCCAGATCTCGATTCAAACTGATTTTTCAGTTTTAAATTATATAAAATTTTCAACATTGTGTGCAGAAGAAGGAAAATCTCATCATACTGCAACCCAGTCCACAAAAAGTATATGGACAGGTAGATTGGGTCTATATATTTGAGGTACTTCAGGGACTGTTAGGAGAAATGTTCAATGTACAAATGTATGAGAAAATACAAGCCAAATATAAAATGTGGTTATATGCAGAGGATATTTTATTCTATGTGTCCAAATGAAACACATTAATAAAATGTCCTTATATGCAAATGACATTTTAATTGTAAAAATCAAAGTCTCTCTTCTACTTTATTCAGTTATATATAGTAACAATGACTGACGATTTCTCATACTGTAACTAACCAGATAAGCTGGGAGGATATGCTTGATATATTTCAGTGACTAAACAATGAAAATAAATTCATACTGAGGATAAATATTTAATCTTCTGTATCTATATATTGTACCTTTCATTATAATAGTACTCACAGAGTTGTCACATATGAAATAGGACTTTAGTTTCCCGACAGTATATTAAGTAACAGAATAAAAGTCCCTACACAAAAAATAGGTCACTGTGCAGGGAACTGCTGGGAATAAATTTATGAATTAGTGCCTTTCTTCATATGGGGAAAATCTCCTTTATTGTTTTTTCCTATCGAACAAATTTTGTTGTTTTTTAATAGCCGTCTATCTAGACTGGATTTACCAATTTTATATTATGTTTCCAGAGAAAATTATATGCTACCAACATTTGCATTCATCACAGAAATTCTTGGCCACCAATTAAATAATTCTCTCACTTAGTACTTGGAATGAGGTCATAAAGAGACAATGAGACAAAGAGACACTGTTTGTGCCAAGGACTGGTGCAGGGCCATTAATTACAGCTTTGGAAAAGAAATACAACAGGTTCCTCTGGCTGCAGCCCTCTTATTTGATTACTATAACACATGATATTTGTATATTCCAACATCTGTTCCAGTAATTTTTTGTTATTTTGTACCGAAATCTAAAAAGTTTACACAGCCCTATGGGAACCAAGAGGCCAGCAAGTATGTCCTACACTATTATGAGGAAAACATTTATTTACAGAGCTTTTAGGGATATCAAAAAGTTCAAACCTAGATAGTTAAGAAATTTTTCATTCTTTCACACTGTTTCTAGCGCTGGTCAACTGACAAAAAAAAAGAAACTATTAGTTGACTGTGTATTAAGATTTTTGACCATAATATTGAATTAAATATAAAACATCTGATATTTGTAGTCTATGCTACCTGTCCAACACCAGCAAGCACATGGACAGGATTTTTTTTGGCCTCTAACATTGGTTAAAGGTGTGTTTTTGCCGTAATTTAAAGGTTGGTACCTCATAAGATGCCCAAATGGTATGCTAAACCTTTTTTGGTATATTTTTCACGTCGTTTCCAGGACATCCACTTTGACTGAATTACCTCTGAACACTTTCCTATTGAAATACGTTGCTTGCATTTGTCACATTTATGACAAAAGTCAGTTTATCTTTAAGCAGAGGCTTGTGATATATCATTTGTATGATCTTACTCTCCACACTATCTAATTAGTATAAATAATGACATACCTGTGAAGGTTGATGTACAGATACTCCTTAACAGATGTGTAGACTACAGCTGTAACAATCTCTTCGAAATAGGACGCTACCTATGGGGGCATATAAGTAAAGAGTTCCTCCCAAAGCGACTTTTGTGCTTAACAGGTTTTTCTGGTTCTCCTACTTTGCACTCAGCAGTATTTACGTTGAAATGTGATTGTCCTTCGCAGTGGCTGGTGTTTCTTGGATCAAACCTGATTCCTTCCAATTACAAGGCAGGGTTCTACAAACAACAGCAGCTGCATCGTTTATTAAAATGCACAGACCATGATATAAATCAGGGCCGGTCTGGTACAGGGAAGGGATGTCACAATCTTATCTTTGTAACAGTGTCTCCATCAGGAGTCACATGTAAAAGTATGATTAGTGAACATGGTCAATTATTAGATATCTATCAGAAAAAAAACCTCGAAACATGTATTAAAATAACTCGTTTTAAAATTTGTATAAATATTGTAGCATTAGTGTTCATTCTTCTCCTTGGGAACTGCATGAATGACGACATTATCTCTACTCAAAGGTACCATTTCTATCTTTTGGGTTTTTTTTGGAGCTTTCACCCGGATTTCATACTTTTCCTCAGTGGATACAGCAGAGTAAGGGTTATATATGTGGATGGTTAAACCAATAACTGATATTTTTGGCCTTGCAGGGGCAGTGAAAACAAGTTATGAACTAGATTTTCATAAATGTTTAAGACTACCTTAAGATTACCTTGACCTATAATCTAAACCAAATTAATTTAAAAAATCAAAATGAATCTAAACTTAGGTCCAAGTCTGAAACTAAGTCATATTCACTTCTTTATGCAAGAGAGTAGTTACAGTTTATCCTCAAAATCCTCAAATAGTTTTGTATAATTTGTGTAGAACTATATTCGTCAAGCTCACCAGAGTCTTCATTTTTACCTTTTTCCTCAATACACACACACTGCATTAATGAACTTGTCACTATAGGCTTAACTTGCATTTTGCAACAAAAACCGTGATATCACTCCCAGTTTCATCATTTATTGATGCAAGTTTGCCCAAAAGAACCAGTTTGACTGTTTTAGATATAACTTTATAACCAATGTGTGACCCAGTATTTGTCTTTAGTATTAATGAGATAATAAGCAGCCTGATGGATTAAAGGTTATTACTGGGTGGAGTATGCAATTACTGTGCCATGTGTTTACATGTTTGCGTTTGGCCTCCTGTCATCTGCTTTTCGAGCTTCAGATGAACTTGGAAACATGTAGTAAAACTAGACATGCTGCTGGAGGAGAGACATCAGTCCAATAGATTGCATGGCTTCATGATTCTGTAGTATGCGACTTCCATGGGTTATTTTCTGAGCTGATCCCAAATGTCTGGACTTCTAAAACAGTCAACATTGTTTTCTTTTAACTATGAGGGAAAATATAACCCTAACTCACACCTAAACTCCAACCCACCCACACAAACAAAATGGAGGACGATAGGAGGATTTTTTTTTTCTTATGCCCTTTTTATGCCCCAATATAGCTTTTCCCTTCAAGTCAAGTGAAATCAAGTCAAGATTATTCATATAGCCCAATAATAAGTTTGTCCAACATGGAATATGTTGTTTGCAATTGCCTTTCAAAACAAACTATACTAGTCTCTCCTGATCTAGAAGCCCTGTGGTGGAGGTTCGCTTAGGTATAGGAAACCAAACCTACTTGGTTTGGGGAAAAATTCTAGAAAGAAAAAGAGAGCAACTTTAACTGTTGGTAGGATACAAGCTGGGTAGGATACAAGTTTTACAAGAGTAAAAATAATCTACAGTGTCATAATCGGAGACTTTGTACAGCCATGCTTCCACTGCACCTTACTTTAAGCTTATAAAGTTAAGGTGTCAACCATAGCATTGAGATGTATGAAGTGAAGACACTGACAAGAAATTGTGAGGCCTGAATGAATCACACTGCTCATAAATCACATTACTCTCATAGAGTTAACAGAAGACAGCTCTGCACAGACGCTCCGAACCAGTGGGGGGTCAAATAACAGGGACAGCCGAGAATACGCTGGGGGTGTCAAACAGCGCACGCGGGGGTGTTTTGAGCACTTTTAACTGGTTCATCTGTGGGATGTGAGAGAAACTATGAAACTGCATTAGGTGCCGGCGCATCAGCCCCAACACTTCACAGTTTTCTATAATGAAATCAGCGGCTTCAGCAGGCAGCTAGCAGAGTGGCAGCCTGCAGGTCCCTACAGCACCACACTCTGTGCTGAGCCTGAAGTGGAAACACTGAATTCCAATTGAATTATCCAGTCCTGTTTATAACTTGTGTAAAAGATGCTGCATACCCTGTTTCTGTTAAAAATAGAAAAGCCACCCGTAGCCCAGACACCTAACATGATTATAAAAGGAATGATGCCAGTGCAGGGGTGGTTTTCCTGGGGTGGCAGCTTCCACCCCTAAGAATGCCTTAAATGAAGAGTTTTGGCTGATGGGAAATTTACAAGAGCTAAAAGATTGAACGTCAGAGTGCAAGTGTGCAAGTGAATGCAGCAAGAAACTCTTCTACCCGTCCCCATACAGAAGCTGTTCAGGACATTGCTTCCATTCAACAGCAGTCTGCAGACCATACTGTGAAGGAGTGAAGTAAAACTTATCGTCTATCTATGACGAACATCTCCCTCCTGTCCTGGCAACATCTCACCTTGTGAGGATCCGGAGATGTTGGATAGACAGAAGGTCAAAAAACATATTTTAAACAGATTTTAATCAGCCTAAAATAAGAAACAAACTACCTTGGTACATGCTGTGGTGCCAGGAGCCACGAAAGGTCACGAGAGGTCACGGCAGCGGGTCCCGGCAGCTTTTTGTGCAGCGCCTCCAAATCCTGGCTGCAAACAGCTGCTGATGGTTTTCTTAGGGTTGCAACCTTCCACTAGCAGGAGTGGAGCTACAGATGGTAAGTGGCAGGGTTATAATAATAATAACTTGTGATGGATTGTGTGAGGGATGGATTAAATCTGACTAAGCCCAACCTGATTGCCTGCAGCTGCCAACACCTCTGACACTGCCAATTCTGGAGACAACTGGAGAGGTGAGGTGAGTAAGCAAAAAATTAAATAAATAAAAAGAACACCAACAACAAAACGACACTGAAATGCAGCAGTGACGGTTCATTTAAAGCTCCCTACCTGAGAGTTTGCCCTTTCATCATATTTTCCTTTGCCTTTTGATCATTAGGACTGGATAAACACTTGACAGCTGATAAAGCTAAATGTGCAGCTCTAAGTGACACATTGGTAATTATCGTCTTCATATCTAGGTCTCTACCTACCAATATAAACCCTTAAAGAACTCTTGCATTCATGTAGATAATATACACACACACAGACATATATAAAATATATGATTAGTATTATATTAGATTAATGTTAAAAGTAACACATTGACAAATGTAAATTAACCTCTATAATTCAATGAGGGTGTGTCCTGGCCGCATTTTAGGGTGATGAAAATAATAATGTAATGGCAAAGTTTATTTGCTTTTTCTGAACCAATATTGACAGATCTGTGATTAAATCAGTCTCCATGCCCCCCCCCCCTCCCCTGCCACCCCATTAACATTCCTCCACATCCGCCCCAATGCAGGTGCCATCAATCAACCCACATTTTGTCAAGCAACTGTTACACCCATTGTTTCCAACCTCATCACAATATTCCACTCCCACGCCCTTGTTTGAGGCGCAGACGCGAGCCTGGAACGACAATCCGACACAGAATTTAAAGGCTGACAGTACTGACAGTACTGTTTTCTCGAGGTAATGCCTTGTTCGACGGGGACGCCGCACATCAACACCTACTCGTCACTAGTTGATTAATCATTAAATCTACTTATGCAGCAAGGCGTACGACATGACCGCGACTACAAAAAGGGAGGTGAACATTTAGCATTAAAGAAGTATTAAAGTAGTATTAAAGGGGTGACTGATTATTTTGGCCATTTGAAAAAAAGTTGTAAACCAACCGTCCTCTGACTTCATAGGTTTAATGTAAATTGCGAGCCGACGGCAAACACAACAATCAGGACGTGCTCGCGGTCAGTCGGCTGAGATCTTTAAGATCTGTTTAATCACCAGCTGCGACAGCACGGTTTGCATTCTTTCCATCTCTCGTGTGTGTGTGTGTGTGTTTGGGGGGGGGTGTTTCTGTGTCACCGTGTGGGTGTCATCAGGACAAAATGAGATCCTGGAGATGCCTACTACAGGGAGAACTACCACTAGGGCGGTTTTGAGTGCTTTGCCTGTCCGTGGACAGACTCCGTCACCACGACGGCATCACAACCATGCAAGGCGCGGTCGCGTACACTTTGCAGCTGCGCTGCTGGGATCAAAACGAAGGCCGGAGTTGCAGAGATGGCCGCGGTCCGACCCATGACCCCTGAGTACTGGTGTAATGAAGTAATGGCTGCCACTCGCTCAGACAGTGCGGACCGTGAACCACACTATATGGTAAACTGGGAGCAGGAAGCTGATGAAAAGCGAGGGGATGTAACGCTGCTTGAAAATTGCAGATTTCTGAGTCAAAGGTTAATATGATAAAATGATCCATTAAATTAGTGTGCACTCATTGAAGCTTACCTGAATGTGTGTGCTTGTGTTTGTCTCCGTGCAAGCGCGTCCCTCTGCAAGGATTTTTGCCACTGACATGGTGTGGCTCTTTGAGGTGATGAATTACTGTTTATATATACATTTATGCACACACACACACACACACACACACACATATATATATATATATATATAAATATATAATGGAAAATCTGTATTTCAGATTGCAAAATAGTCCAGAGGTGAAAAATCTTGGTTAAAGAAAGTCTACCACAAACAGTGTGAGTTAAGGTGAATGACAAAAACAGCAGGTCTTATACTTTAGAACTGATGCAAAGTAAAAAAAAACAAAAAACTTCAATCTATAAATTCTTCATAGCTGAATAAAACAACGCACAAACAAAACAAAAGTTTGTACATTCAGTGTGTGACAAAAATAACTATCATGACTTCAGCAGAAAACTACTCAGGTTTTGAGACAGTGAACCTCTTACCTACCGTTGTACAGCAGTAGACATTAACTGAGGGCAGCGTTCCCATACATTAGAGAGAAAGAGGCGTTCTGCCTCGTGCTTTGTTGCCATCGAGTGGAGCGATGAGAACATTGCAGGAAATGCATCATTCACTCACTCATTTCACTTGTCAACTCAGTCTTGGAGGTGGTTATATAAAAATCCTTAAAAAAAAAAACCAAACCGGAACAAACAAAGTTCTTCCATGGTTTAAAGGCACCACCATGTCGATACGTCGTATATTCAAATCATCCTGATGCACCAATGAGAATTGCTCTTAAAATATTCTACATATTTTCAGGGCCCTGAGATATAACATTTATCAAATTAATAGTAGTTAAAAAAAGTTCTTAAGTTCAAAAGCTTAAATTTACCCACTACACAATATATTCATATTGCACGAATGGTGTTCTTTCATACATTAGGCAACAGAAAATATTTATAAAATTTAAGGTAAAAATTTTAATAATATCATATTCATATTAATTCTCATCTGAATTCCTTTATTTCTCCCTCATGTTAGAGCTGATGCTCTAGCGGCTTAGCTGGTTGAGGGTGCAGCACTTGAGTGGATCTTTAACCACATGCAATGTATGATACATATTTGTTGAGTTGGAGGACTCACTGACAGTTTTTGTTAGCAGGATAAATTGATTGTTTGTTTTAGGCTTTTTCATTCTATTTGCAGGAGTTAGAACATAGTTTTACCGCACAAGACGGATTAAAATGAATTACTGAACCATACGGAACAACAACAACAACGACACGAAAAATGTTGTTGAGGTGCGGAAAGCAGTAGAGACGCAGGTAACTGTTATGCTTGTGCGGCAAGACTGCAGTGCAAGGTCACTGATGGTTCAGAAAAGTTTGCCGCACTTCTCGAGCCATGTTAAGCAATGCAAAGCATATGTAAAGCCATTTGGCCTCACCTGGTGCAGACGGTGTGCTCACATGAGGTGATGTATGGTTCTTTGTTTGGATAAGCGAACATACCTGCATTATGAGTCGTAACTAAAGTTCTAAGTTTCTCACAGATTCAGTCATAGTTTTATTTTTTGTTTTTTGTTTTTTTTCTTTACCTGAGGATGCAGAAATATTTGCAACCTGCAGCCACCACCTGAAAATGAGATGAGCAGCCGATGACATATGCACAAAACGGGAGTGCTCTGCATGTGTTTTGTGTCATTTCTTGAACATTCCCCACAAACTGAGCCCCACATGTTGTGAAATTTCTTCAAATGTTAACCAGGTTCTACCTTGAGTGAACAATTGTACTATAAATTAGCATGTAGTAAGGTAGAGTATATGGTGGTTAACGTCCTCCTGTTTGAATTTTATGGGCTTGTAAAAGGTCCCATGACGCACCTGTCACATGATCTCTAATCTGAAAATAAGCCTCCAATTTAGGTCAACTGGTTTAGTTCCAGATGATTAAACTAAATTCTGAGTTAAAGGCCTTTGCTGGCTCTAATACATTCTTCTGTACGGCGTTTTTTTTCAAGGAAGATTTTAAATTGTTGGTAATACTTTTATCTGAAACCACACGCATCACTAACCATGACCTATTACCTCCATAAAGGAGATTATGTAATCAACCCTGTCTGTTTGTTTGTTGATTTATTTGTTTGTCAACAGGATTAAGACAAAGATTTATGACCCGATTTGCACCGAATTTGGTGGAGGGATGGGGCATGGGCCGGGGACGAGCCCATTACCATAAATTTACCATAAATCTGAATTTTTTTCCTCTGGAGTCTGGTATATGCTGTTTTGACATTGGCCATGGGGGAGGTCCACGCTCCAATGAGAGCATTTTCTAGCCCATAAAACAATGCGAAACTGCAGCATTCCTCAGGTCAGGCTTGTGTTTACAGTTTATACTTCAGGTGACTCATTGGTGGAAAATATTAACCACTGGACTCACTGAACACCACACCCATGAGGTACACACACTTATTCCCTGTGCGGGAGCTACTATTATGTTTTCCCATGATCACGTATATTCACACTCACATGCACACACAATGTTTATGGCATAACACGGGAGCATAGCACTGCCAATACAGTAACTATTAGGTTGTGCTGTAAATGCTGCTATTTTAAGATCAGGTACTTACAATGAAGCAGAAAGGGGGAGAGAGAGAGAGAGAGAGAGAGAGAGAGAGGGAGAGCGAGCAGTGCCGGACTCAAGAAAGGGAGGGCCGAGCTGATGAATAACTGTGTTGACGTTCCATTTTCCAGTTTGACAGCTGGCGTTTTAATGTATTCACACTCATTCATACAGGAGGAGAGTCACCTGCTCTGCTGTCACCGGGGACAGAAGTGTGACCAGTTTAGGAGAAGTTGCTGTAAGTATGGGCAATATGCTGTAGCGGCTAAAAAATATGATCCACCCTGTTGTGAAAAAGACTGGGCTGAAATAGTATGTAGTTAAAGCGTGAACGGTTTAAAAAGGGGGAATAGCCTTGTAGCTGTCAGTACAGTTAACACTTTAGATTACCCAGTTGGGATCTGCTCTACGGCAAAACCTGCTGTTTACTTTAAAATGCTCCTTTATTATCAGCTGCTTTCTGTGTGTCACAACTATCATTATTTCTGTGCCAGTCTGCTGGTACAGAGATGAACTTTTCTTGTTGTCTTTCGACTTTGCTTCAAAAATATGACTCAAAACAAAATTTTGTGGTGTCTTTACAATAAAACTGGGCAAAGTTGAGGAATCAGAAATGTTTATGGCCTTAAGCTTTTGCTCTCTGTTTACCGACATTTGCATGTACTTAGAGGAACAGTTCAATATTTTAATTACACTTTTACACTTTGGCTTTCGTATGGATTAAACAAACGAAATACAAAGTACTCACTGTATTAGATACAAAGTGAGCTGGTTGGCAGGGTTTATTGCTTTTGGAGAAAGCCAGGTTAGCTTTTTCCTCCTTGATTCCAGTACTTATGCTAAGCTAACAGACTTTAGCCTCATACCGAGCAGTATCCGAGTCTCGGCCAGAAAGCAAAGCCACTTCCATTTTTAGTTTTCAGTGAGTTCAAGAGCCGCTTGAACAAGTGCATTCAAATTTAGCCTAGTTGTTTACTAAATGGGGATTTACACATCCATAAGTATACTAGTTCTTTTAAAGAAATTAGTTGTTACTAAATATTTACATAGTGTATATGAATAAAACAAACTAACACCTATATTTAGCTTGTTGTCTACACTAGTGATTGCTAGAGATATTCCTGAACTTAGTTAAGAACTTAGGAAAAACTTGCACCCGTGCAAACACACTCACACACACACACACACACACACATACACACACACACACACACACACACACACACACACACACACACTTATGAGGGAATTCATTATTGCAGCAGGCAATGGTGATGGCAACTCTAGAACGCCATCGTCTTACTATGAAGGAAAAAGAAATTTGTCATTTGTGTACCGGTCTAATCGTTTGTGTGAGTATTTTCAGCGGAAAGCGTTGGTGTGTTTGGTGTGTATGTTTGTATGTGTGTGTGTGTGTGTGCGTTCAGTTGAGAAAACAAAGGCTAACACACCAAGCACGCCAAAAAGTGCAGGATGTATGAGTCCTGAATCTCAAGACGTGTGTATTTCCCCATATTTACACAGTTACGGCATTAGGTAGTAAATAAACACTTAGAAGGGAGTCAAGTGTGTTTGAGACCTGGCATGTGTGGCCAGATTTGGTACTTTTATCTTCTTGAGACTGTTTACCTTAGCTAAAAGGTACTTTCAGTGGTAGATATAAGAAAATTAGCACTGTGTGTAAATCACAGGGAAAGTTCAGCACTCTCTCTACCCATGACCTTACCTTTGTGTTTGTTTTATGGATATAAATCTTTGCATATACTTCCTCTATCAAAGTTCTTCCTTAGCAACTGGTCACAAAACTTCCTTTTTATTCTTTGATTTTATTCATTGTTTTTTTTTTGTTTTGTTTTTGTTTTTTTTACTGTTCTGTAGATAATGGCCTCCGCAGGTAACATGCTGCCCGAAAAACAGTTCCAGTGCACCGTCTGTCAACAAGTGTTCACCGACCCGGTCACCACTCCCTGCGGACACAACTTCTGCCAAGCCTGCATCCAGGGTGCGTGGGAAGGCAGTGACGTCTGCTGGTGCCCCACCTGTGGCAAATCATTCAGCCCTCGGCCTGAAATAAGCGTCAACACCGCCTTCAAGGAGCTGGCGGACACCTTTCGAAAGATGTCTGCCTGCCCGTCGGTGCCGCCGCCGTCTGCTGCCGGACCGGGCGAGGTGGTGTGTGACGTCTGCGCCACCATGTCCCTGCGGGTGAAGGCCCTGAAGTCGTGCCTGGTGTGTCTGACGTCGTACTGCGAAGCCCACCTGGAGCCTCACCGGAGGGTCTCCGCCTTGAGGCTGCACAAGCTGATCGAGCCCGTGCAGGACCTGCAGGACAGGATGTGTGAGAAGCACGAGAGGATCCTGGAGATGTTCTGCAGGGACGAGCAGAAGTGTGTGTGCCGCTTCTGCACCGAGACCACGCACAAAGATCACCAGGCTGTTACTATAGAGGACGAGAGTAGGGAGAGGAAGGTATGTAAAATATGCTCTATTATCACAGGTTAGGCAAAAATGGATTTGTGAAGACCAAAAATCAACACTGATACTGTTTCCATGATGAGTGCCTTGATAATAATTTTAATTTTCATAGATATTAATGCATTAAACATGATCCTTCTGCTTGTCTTGTGGTAATGATGCAAAACTCTGTCCCACTACAATTATGACTAGAAAATTTCATATCAAGCTGCCGCTAATGATTATTTTCATTATTGAAATGCTTATTTTCTTGTCCATGAAATATCGAAATAATACATAACAAATACTATCCGTCAGTTTATTGTGTCATCTTCAAATGTTTTGTTTTGTCCAAACCAAAAGTCCAAAACCCAAACATATTGGGGTTAACTATCATAAACAACAAAGAAATAAGTTGCATTTGAGAGGCAGAAACCAGCAAACGACTGACAAGTTCACCTAAAAAAATGACTGAAATGAATAATCGAATATCAAAATAGTTGAAGATTAATTTCCCGTTGATCAACGAAGGGATTAATCAACCGATTGTGGCAGCTATAATTTCATTAAATACCAAGGAAAAAAAAATAGACTGTTGTTGCATTTATTTCTCAGAGCAGTTTCTGGCCCGTGTCGTTGAGAATCCTGGACTGTGTGAGAGCAAAGGCGAACGCGATGCGTGAGATGATGTGACGGTCTCTAGTATTAGGCTCTTTTTGGCCTGGTGACCCTGAGAACACCATGTATTTACTAGTATGGGACTGAGGAAAACTGTAGATATTACTAAATTTGCATTAAAAAAAAAAAAAGCTCACAAAGAAGGGAGGTTAGAAAATACTCGGAATATCATGTTGGAATAGTCAGTTTGGAACCACTATCTTTGGTGGGGGGGGGGGGGGGGCAGTGCATGATGAAGTCCAGTTTCTGCATCTGTGTGTCAGTGTCCTCAGCCTTTGTCTTTCTTCCTCTTTTTTTCCTGCCTGTTTAGGTCCAAATGAAGAAGACTGAGGCAGATTTTCAGCGGATGATCCAGGAGCGAATGGGGAAAGTAGAGGAGATAAAAAGTTGTCTCAAGCTCAGCACGGTGAGTTGTCATAACTGCCACAAGACTAGGGGGCATTTAAAAGTAATAAAAAAGCAAAAAAGAAATTTAATAGGCCAAAATGTAGAAATGGGGACATCATGGCAAGATTTCCAGTTAAGCTGCAATATAGTTTGATAAACAAAAGGTGTCTCAAATACCAAAAGCAAGGGCATTATTCTAAACTTATCTCTCTTTGCTGAGACTTAATATTAATAAACAGAAGAACATTCCTTCTAGAAGTGGCAGGGACACCAATTTCTCCGATAGCAGACGCTTCAGAAGACCAGAATGCGATGCAGCAATAGGAAATGTTGAGGCATGAGGAAGTGAAACTAAACATAGTGCAAAAATGCTGTAGATATACCATATATTTAAAGGCCTCTCTGCGGTGGCATTGGAAAAGCATTTTGGGAAATGTAGGAAATTGCAGACAGATGCAGCAGTACAGAGGGGGGGCTGAAAAAAGCTGGTATCGTCACAATGCACCGAGCATCCCAAATGATCTCATCTAGGGTGCCACAGCCTGCCCCTCTGAGGGACTTCATACCTGGACTGTGTTGCTCTTTCCCGTTTTATTTTGAAATCACTCACCTTGTGTGTTTGTGGTGTTACTTCCCGCTCTTTGTCTTTCCTGTCTCTCTGATTGCCCCACTTAGTTTCACCTGTTCCCAATTACTCTTGCCCTCTCATGTATTTAGTCTCCTGTGTCCCCCTCACTCTTTGTCAGCCAGTCTATGTGCTCCATCATGTTCCAGCAGCTTCTCCCTTTTCAAGTTTTTCCATGTACACGTTCACGCTTTTGCGTCCTCGCCCAGGTGAGTGCGGAGAGGGAGATGAAGGAGAGCGACCGTCTCTTTTCGTCTCTGATTCGCTCCATCGAGGAGAGACGAGCTGAGGTCAAGGTGGAGATCGAGGAGAAGCAGAGAGTGGCCGAGAGGAGGGCGGAGGAGCTCATCGCCGAGCTGCAGCAGGAAAGCGCTGAGCTGCAGGGGAGGAGCGCTGAGCTGCAGGAGCTGAGGAACACCGAGGACCACCTGCATCTGCTACAGGTTTAAAAAGGACCTGCTTTAAACTGTGCTGAATAAAGAGGCTTTAAGCCATGAGGGCAATTAAGGTGTCAGAAGGAAAGAAAGTGGCCAAAAATACATCTTTTGGGTCAGAGTAAGCTCCAGTTTTAGGGTTAGGGTTCCTGGTATGGTTTTTTGTTTTGTATTTTTAGATAAAGAGTGTGCACATTGTTGTTGTAGTAGTAGTAGTAGTAGTAGTAGTAGTATACATATTTCTTAGTTTCCTTTTCTTCACCATAGAGGTTGCCCTCTCTTACGACCCTTCCACCCAACGGAAAGTGGACGGAGGCCGGCATCTACCCTGAGCTGTGCGTGGGGACAGTGAGGAGAGCTTTGTCTAAAGTGGACAGTGCCCTGAGGACTGAGCTGGACAGCCTGAAGAAAGATGGTGAAGTGGAAACGGATTGTTTGTACCCGCGTGTAACTCATACATGTTAAAGATAAAATGAAGTAATATCCCAAGGAAAATGGTCTAATAATGGAGGGGTTAATAACACTTTGATACATAATTCTAAGGTATTTCTTTTTTTTAAAGTTTTCATTAATTTTACACAAATACCTTATTAAAACTTCCCAACCTGATCTTTTCTTTTTTTGATTATTCTTCTAGCAGAGATGAAAATGATGCAGACACATGCAGGTATGATCTCCCTGAATAAAACTATGTAGGTAGCCACTACTGTTTTCAGTGCCAGGCTAAATGCATCTTAGACTGCATCAGTATATGGATAAAATGCTATGATTCAAGAGTTCTGATTTTGTCACCACCTTGTGGCTGTAAAACAAAAAACCCCAAGACAAGCAGTTCATGGAACCACTCATCAACCTGACCTGAGGACACCGTGATGACTGAGCTGATAGCTCATGATACACAGATTTAATTTATTTTCACCTGGATTGTCCTATTTTCTTACAAACAAAATTTAATATAATTTGAAAGGATATATTCACACTGAACATCTACACATAGAAACATTATATTCATTCATGATTGCTCTTGTTACTCTTTCATAATTACCGTTCAGTCACTTTGCTATATACCTTTCACCTTTTTAATAGACAAAAAGGCAAGAGCATGTGCAAGAATGAATAGAAGTGGCTTACATGTGTCTAAACAGTCACAGAAGTGTAGTAGCACCTGTAGCAGCAGTAGTATAATAGAACATATTCTAACTAAAAAAAAAAAAAAACCAAACAAACCCCAAGATCATCTCTGATGGAAAAGAAGGAATGGAAACCAGTTTTGTTTTTTGGTTTTTTTCTCATCAGACCCAGACATGAATTTAACTCAAATTTTGCTACTATTATATTAACACAGCAAAATTCATATTTACAGTTTAACTAGAAAATGTGCTTAGCAGAGTGCAAGTCTCCGTATAGGCCAATATCAAAAACCAGACTTGAAATTACAAAAATCATAGTAAATGATCTAGATCTACCCAAAAATTGAGTGGGTCATTCCCTTACCCAGGCCTCAATCCTTCCAAGTTTAGTACAAATTGGTTCAGCAATTTTTTTTTTTATTTATTTATTTTTTTTATCTTATATTTTTGTGGTGTGAGTTTGCATGATCCTGGTGACAGACCAACCAACCAAAAACACGTCTGATCACATAACACTGAATTACTATGAATAACTGCCAGCCCATCTATAAATTTAAATCTGTTCTATTGTGGTAGCACGGCTGATTGATCTGTATTCCAGGCAATTGATTGTAGAAATGGTGGTGGTGGTAGTACTACAGTAGTATTAATGCAGTTTCTTCGTGTCTCATTTCCCTAGTCGATGTGGTGTTGGATCCAGACACTGCCCATCCGAACATCGTCTTGTCAGCTGATGGGAAGCAGGCGGGCCGCGGCGAACTGCTGCACATCGTTCCCGACAACCCCCAACGCTTCGACCCCGTCATCTGTGTTCTGGGAAAGAGAGGCTTCCTGTCTGGGAGGTTCTACTTCCAGGTTGGTTTTCTTCTTTGGTGATGGATTACATTTCAAAAATATGTAATCCATGGCCATGAGCCAAGCCGGAGTGCAGCCACCATTGCCAAAGAATGGCAGTGACCAATCGGGAGTCTTGGGGCTCTCCAGATTGGCTGGTTTACCAAATCAGGCAGCAAACTCGGTCCTTGTTAAACTGTGGATATTACTGCTGGTTCCTGCTGTAGTTTTTTTCAAGTTATGTAACTTATAGGGCCTGTTTGTTTAGATAATTGTCTCCCGGTTATTTGTATATTTGCTACAAGCTGGTTTGATTTATTTATGATAAAAGTACACACAGTATCAACAGTTATCACAAGTTAAGTGAAAACACTTTTTGATCCCATAATTTATCAGCTTTATGTAACCTGCGGCTTACCATTTTTCAGAGAGTAATGAAGCATATTGTGGAATTTCTTTGATACTGACATGTCCTGTTTGGTGTGTGCCTGCAATCTTGTGCCCCAATATTTGAGCTCAAAAAATACTAGAAATACTTCACACATTTTTGTGAACTGGTTATGGTCCAAGGGAAAACGTGAACATCCTACCACTAGAATAGATTTAAGAGCCAGATTATTATTTCAATGTGTTTTGGAAATGAACTCTTAATATACTATACATTTCCATGTTCTATTCGTGTGTGTTATATCTTCAATCAGGTTCAAGTGGGGACAAAGACCTTCTGGGACCTGGGTGTAGTGAAGGAGTCTGTCAACAGGAAGGGGATGATCACCTCGAAGCCAGAGAGTGGCTACTGGACGGTGCGGCTGAGGAACGGGGACGAGTACCGAGCCTTGGACTCCCCCTCGGTCCTCCTCTCTCTCGGGGAGAAGCCGCAGACTGTCGGGGTGTTTGCAGATTACGAGGAGGGGACGGTGTCATTCTTTAATGTGGAAATGGGGTCTCACATCTACACCTTTACTGGGTGTCTGTTCTCTGAAAGGATCTACCCCTTCTTCAGCCCCGGTGTTTGTGATGAGGGGAAGAACACTGCACCACTGGTTATTACAGCTGTCAATCACAAGACCTAGACTTGGAGCTAATTCTGTGGCTGCAGGGGATATCTTGACTTGCAGAAATAATCCAGTATTTTTATACTTGGTTATTGTTTTCTCTTTATCAAGGTTTCTATTGTGCATACCTTTGTATCAGTACCTTGCAAAGATTTTCCGCATAGGCTCAATACGAGACGAATTGTCTGTACTTTACAGTGTGGGAGTGATGACAATTGTCAGAACAGCCTTTCTGTAATTAGTATAGTTCTTTTAAACCTTAACTATTTTCCTGTTCTGAGGGGGGCTTTTTTTTTTTCCCCCCAATGTCTTTCTATACCAGCTGATCAATAACCTTAAGTAACCAACCCTGAGCCATGATAGCATAGAAGCTACGATTAAAACAGGGTTCAGTAATGAGCTTTAACTATGAAGTACAGCTCACACGGGGCCAACATCACACACTCGCAGACAAAATCTTAAAAACCTTTGCCTCTAATAAAGCACAGCTAATCTCAGTCGGAGCACTACGTCACCAGCAGCTGCTTAAATAATCAATTACTGAACTATTGACTCTGCAAGCTGAAGATAGTATCGTACCATGTATATACAATAGACTTTTATCTGATTTTAGGCATTACATGCACATTCAGGGGGTATCAGTTTACTTCATGCTGAGCTGATTACAACTTGATAAGTTTAAACCTGTTAGTCTATCAAAAATATTATGAGAATATTGTGTCTATTAGCATGTTTCAATCAGTGTTTCTCTGGGTATCTGTTTTTCAAATTAATAAAGATTTATTATTTTACTTTTGGCCCAGTATAATTTTGTTTTGCCAAGCCTTTGCATCAACCCCATCACACTGTTTCAGTATTCTTTGCATTTGCAGGGAATCAAAACAATCAAAACAATGCAAGGTTGGCTCTAGAAACTGTAGAAGGAAATACTCAGTAGGAAGTTTTTAATAAATCGGGCAAACAGTGTTGCATCAGATGTTTTTATTTACAAGCAAAACTCTATTTCTACTAAGTCAATAACATGCAACTTCTGTTTATTCAATCGATTTTCTATTGCAACTTGGAATCAGCGGAACACACCGAAAATGCAGCACATTACTATATAAAGTTATTAAGGCAAATACAGAGAAACAGTGGAAATTTTTTGCAGTTGTGTTTTTGGCCAGATGACAATTAATATTCACCCTCCCTTTTAGCTCGATTTTGGTCTTAACCAATTCCTGAGGAAGATTTGTTAAATTTTTGGTGGTTAAATGCTACATTAGCTAGCCAGCTAGTTGCTTATTCTTTCTGCTATATTTCAGGTGTTTTTGTGGCTTCTGTTCCTCTGTCTGAAACATGGGCTGATAAAGGCAGGGAGAATTTGAGTGAATTTGAAAGCTCGAAAACCAAAACAAGTTCATAGAATTGAGGAAATCTACGGACTCGGTTGATATTTCTCTGTGGGTTTTCATCACTACCCCTTACACATTGCACACAGCAGGTCACTTTTAAACACAACTTTTTCTGAAAGCTGACCTCCCTGACAGTGAATTTTTGCATCACTACCTGAATTACCAGTGAGGCTGAAAGAGAGGGAAACTTCCTAAAGGAAGAACGTGATGGACAACTTCTTTGAGTATTTGGGGCGTTTTGCTTTAAAAGGCAGAATCAAAACAAAAGAAACCGGCTGGACCCTACCTGCCCAGCGGAACGGCAAGTATAAGTCAGTAGCAATATTTATCAGAAATGATATGGTCTCCAGCAAAGAAATATATGTATGTATATGTATATATGTATGAATGTATGTGTATATATGTATATGTATGTATATATGTGTGTGTATATATAGATATATAGATATATATATGTGTGTGTGTATGTGTGTGTATGTGTGTGTATGTGTGCATATATGTCTATATATATGTATGTGTATGAATATATATGTATATATGTATAAATGTGTGTGTGTGTGTGTGTGTGTATATATATATATATATATATATATATATATATGATAAAAACAGGAAAGCTTGTGGAACAATGAGATTTTTCTGATGATTTATTTAGGTTGAATACAGTGATATGTAAGCAACAGCCACATGTTTCAATCAGAAGTATAATTTCAGTGTATCATTGATCTCAGATTTTCGGAATCATTTTTTATGGTGACATGAATTCTCATTCTGAGTTAATCAGAAAACCATTGAAGGATGTACGGCGCTCAGCTGCCCAGACATGAGAACCTGCAGACATGCACACATAAACTTTGTCCCCTTTCTCCAGTTTCAGGACTGCTGCATTTCCTCCATTATCAGCTGTGTCACTGCTTTTGTGATCAGATGATGCAACAACCGGTGCCCCATTTTTGAGCAGTACCAGCTTTGCCATCTCATGTCCTCCAGCATGGTAGAAGAAGGAAAAATAATAAACACCTGCAACAGGTGCAACAAAGTGCCCTGTGGAAACAACAACAACAATTCATTAGATTTAAAGGTTTCTGGACTGATGTATCTTTTTTCAGGATGAGAACATTTATAACAACAAAGAATATACTGATCCAGAAAGAACTGGGCGCTCTGGGCTGTTCTCAATCATCAACTCGAAAAGAAATATCAATAGATAATAAGAAAAGTCACATATTTATATGTATATATATTCAGTGTGTAACAGTTTTCTGAGGTTGATATGAAATAAATTAATATTAAATTGAACAATTGGGTGCAAAATTGCACATAAAATTATTATTGTGTATAAAAAGTACCATTTTCAAGACATGAAGAAAATTGTTAATAATATATCAACATGTACATTGTACATAATATGCTGTAATTACTATGTTTAATGTGGAGTTTTGTAAAATGAATAATTTTTCCTTTTTATTGATGATTTTAACAAAATGAGGTTAAGACAGATCTCCCTAAATATATTATACAAATGTGTTTCTCTTTAAAGCTGCATTAATTACTTTTTTTTGGACGCCTTGTCCCAGATAAACTTCACAGTAAGTTTCAAAAAAACACACCTCTGATGTTCCCTTGTGATGAGGATATAGCTACTACATGTAAGTCTGATATTCACGCTCCTCTCACTCTGGTCTTGTCTCTGCTAACTCGCATGGAAATAAGATTCTCAATTTGCTAGAAGGTCCACCGTGTTTCTAGGTAGATGCTGACTTTTTCGCCCTTTAATATGTGTCTGGTAGGTTTAATCAAAGACAGAAAAAGCTGCCTGCTGCTTGAAATGAGGTCAATCACAGCAATGAGGCTGAACAACACGGTATATGTGCTGTACAATGGGATGAAAAGGGTAAACGGCTCCTTAGAGCTAATGGACACAGCAGAATCTGATGATAACTCTCTGTCACCGCAAACAACCAATTACACTTTACATGACGGTATTTGATTCGTCATTAATATGAGAGAGACTGATTAGTGGAGCTTTTCTGAGCGTATGGCCAGGTTTTATTGGTCTGGAATTCCAATTGGTCAAACTTCAAAAAAGTTGTATCATTGACAGGTACAGATGTATATTAGATTGCTAACATTTTATAGAATGCAAATACAGTATATTCATTAAGCCTGTATGGAAAATGTCTCATCAAAACTTAAGCCAAACAATCAACATGAGTGACTATGGGTGTTGTTGCATACGATGGTTTCACCTGTAGATGAATTGTAGGCATCACCAATGTTTGTAATCACTTTGTTGTAGGCCAGGGTTACGTCTGAGTCGAAGGGTCCATGGGCCCCACCTTTTTCGACTAATACACTGAATGCCACCATGGTTTCCTAGAATATAAAACAACA
>CM029132.1:4043125-4182962 GCA_016859345.1 Istiophorus platypterus | reverse complement strand
AGCTTCAGTTAGTGTCCACATCAACTTAATTAGTACCTTTAAAGGATTAAATTTCATGAATGCATTTAGTTCATTTTATTAATGTAGATGACCCTATGGGGATGTGGTCATAATGTTTTTGTCTATTGTGATTTAATGAGGACTTGGTGGGATAATTTTTTTTTTTTTTTTAATCTTACTCTCCACAGAAGGTTTGCAACCTTATTACTGTGTGATGATGAAGATGATAACTATTGCAAAGTTTGAGAGGGCTACATTTTCTCTTCCACATTCAATTACTTTTCGCTCTGTTTTCACAGTCATCAGGGGTACGAATCACAACCTGACAGGATGCATTTATTATGTCAGATTTTCCATATGTTCGTTTTATCTTGAGTCGTAAAAATTGGACAGAATGTACCTGTAAGGATTTCTTTGCATTTATAAGCTCCTTGGCAAGTCAAGGGGTCTCTTCTTCTCTCCACTTAGGATTGTTTTTAGTCCTAAAATAACCTTTCAGTGAAGTTCCTTGGAATGATTCTGATACACGTGGTAAATACACAGCCTTAACGACTTTCTCAAGAAAATAATCAACAGAATCAACCTGTTTACAGGTTCGCACAAGGCACCAGGCATTGGAAGCACAACTTACACCTCAGGCAAGACTGTTTCTTGGTTAGAATCCAGTCTCACTGTTTCTTCACTGTGTCATGACAAGGACATATTGTAAACCCTCCCAAACACCCCTACTCACAGGTGTTCCCCAAAACCTGGTGCTGTGGCCCCTTCTCTTTCCAATATAGACCACCTCCTTAGGTCAGGTTATCTGCTCACATGTCATCTCATATCACTATTACACAGATGACACCCCACTTTACTTGTCATTTCCTCCAGATGACCCCGTGGTCTCAATGCAGCTCTCAGCTTGTCTCGTAGACATGCCCACAATGAGGGAGTAACACCTTCAGCTAAACATCTCAAAGACTGAAGTGTTAGCCATTCCATCCAAATCAGTCTCTCCATCACAATATCAACATTATCTTCTTTTAATCTCTCACCCCAACCAAGTTCATGTGAAACCTAATGGTCTTGTTAGATGACCAACTATCTTTCTGCGTGCTGCATCCGTCTCCTGGTGGTGTTAACCAGGCCTTACCTGACTGAGTACTCCACCCAACTCTTGATACAGGCCATGGCTACTTCTTGGCTCAATTACTGTAATGCCCCTCTAGCAAGCCTCCCTTCATGCTCAGTAAAACCCTTACAGATGTTGTAGAATGCGATGGCACATCTGGCCCTTGATCAGCCTAAAAGGGCACATGTCCCTGCATTGTTCATTGACCATCACTCTGCTACCCATGACCATGGCTCCTGATAATGGAGCAGGCTACCACATGTTATCAGAGCAGGGTGTCCTTCTCTATCTTCAACAATCTCTTCCAGACTCAACTATTGCAAGAGCAACTCCTGTCTTAACACCTCTATCACCCTAACATGACTAGCTAGCACTTATTATGCACTTGCAGTGCACTTCTTTAACTGATCTCCTTGCACTTTGTCTTAATGAACAGATTTTGTAGTGCTTACTTCAGTATCTCTTACTGTATTAAAGCTTTCTTTGAATAAGTATCGCATTCGATTTTTTTTCTGTTTTAATGAGTACTGGTTCATTTTTATGCTATCAATTATTTTGTGAGATGTAAAGAGTCTTAAATATGTGAACACAATTTATGAAAGCAGTTTGTGTTTAGACTATTCTTTCCACACAGATCTATGAAATCCTCAAAGCTTACTTACTGACACATCTCACACGTCTGATTCCCTTTGAACCATGAGATTTTTGATATTTCTTGTTAATTTAATGACAGAGAAAAGTAAACGCCCAGTCAAGACTCATGGACTAATGTAATGAATTTCTTTGATTGAATACAGTGATATGACAGCAACAGACACATGTTTTAATGAGAATTTTATTTTCAATACAGATGCATCATTGATCTCTGGGTTTTTCTAATTATTTTTTTGTTGTGATCATTCCTAACACTTGACCAGGAAACCATTGAAGGTGGTACGGCTCTCAGCTGCCCAGACATGACAACCTGCAGGCATGCACACATATATGTGGTCCCATTTCTCCAGTTGCAGGACTGCTGCATTTCCTCCATTATCAGCTGTGTCACTGCTTTTGTGATCAGATGTCATAGCAACCCTTTCATGATTCTTGTACAGTATCAGCTTTGCAACGCGGTGTCCTCCAGCATGGTAGAAGAAGGAAAAATAATAAACACCTGCAACAGGTGCAACAAAGACCCCTGTGGAAACAACAAGATATTCATCAAATTTAAAGGCTTCTCATCTGATGTACCCATTTTCAGAATTCATTATATTCTATATTCTTTTTATCCCAGCACAGAATATAATGAATCAGAAAGAACTGAACACACTTCAATAGATAACAAGAAAACCACTCATGTATAGCAAGACAAACAACACCAAAACTAACATGGATCTAGAGAGATTGCATATAAATGAAGATCTCATTATGTATAAAAAGTACTTGTCTCCGCTAACTCCCATGGAAATAAGAGTCTCAACTTGCTGGAAGGTCCACCGTGTTTCTCGGTAGATGCTGACTTTTTTTGTCTGCAATTTGGTGCTGATGAGATGGTGTACAGTAAATTTAAAATATGATGTATTTACCTGCACATTCATGGTAGGCGGAACCAACATTTGTAATCACGGAGTTGTACACCACATTTGTGTCCTTCTTGAAGGGTCCATAGTCTCCGTCGTGTTCTACCAGTGCACAGAACGCCACAACCGGAGGCCCTATGTAAAACAAAACATTTGTAACATTTCTATTCAGTTTAAAGTAATTTAATTGGGAAGCTCTGCAAATATTAGGACATGCTGCTTGTCATTGCTTTGTGTAATTATGAATTAAATATCTTTGGGTTTTGAGCCGCGGGTCAGAATGTTGATTAAATGATTAATTGCCAGAAAAAAATGGAATATTAATCAATAATGAAAATATTAATTATTTGCAGCCCTAAACACCATATCTGCCACTGCACTTCAACTCTTGACGGGCAGTGGCAGGTACCTAAACTGGTTAATTGGACGAGTAGTCGGCTCAATAGTAGCAGATTGAAGTCTGTCAAATGTGTACGCATTTGTAATTCAAACATCGTCAGGGTAAAAATTTTCACTGGAATCAAAGCTTTACCGTTAATAATTATTTTGTTATTTAACGTATCATCACTTTTTCTTCCTTAAATCCATCCCACACAGTAATTAACTTGAAACACAAGCCTTAAAGTTACTCTTTAAGACCTTCTTTATTCAAGTCTATAAATGATCCTTCTACCTTTTGTCTAAGGCTCCTCACCCTTTTCATCTGCCAGTTTTGCTTCCCTCTCTCTCGGGTGATAACTCGTGTTGGGGATGGTAGGCAGTTCTCTTTACTGCTTGTCTCCGCTCTTCCTCTAAGGCTGTGGTTCATTTGGTCCCTGCACCTGCTTTTCTGCCCTTTGATCGCTGACGGTATGTTGTCACGTGCCTCCCTTTAACCAATGACAGAGAGCCTGTGCGATGGGAAAATGTGATCTTGGCAAACCAGATGTTCCTCGGAAAAAGGTGTAGCTGCACCAACTTGCACTGAGCACTATCCTTTATAAGATTCACAAACACTCATGAAAATTTGTTGTTCTTCCAGTGTAACTTAATATTTCTTATGAAACATTATATAATGTATATATACGCCCCGAGCACTTTATAAAGGACACAACTACGCTTGCCAGTTCATGCAGTTATCAAATCAACCAGTGGTGTTGCTGCAGTGCAAGCTCTGACCATATTTTTCAGAAAAATGTAGACCATCCTCTTCTAAGGGTTTGGATTGTGCATTCATTTTTCTGATGGTTAATTTTACCCCATCTGTGCTGCAACAGATGGAGTCAGCACTTGTCGGACACTGATTCACCTAAATGCTGAAAAATAAAACACGATCCCAGTGAAGTTCTATTCCGTTGTCGGAAATATAGAGATCGTTTCTCAGTGTCTGGGGGCCAGTGTAAGATGGCTTTCTACCTCTGGTCCATGACTTGGGTATAATAAAGACCCAAAAACTGTGACGTTTGATGATGTTCCTCTATAGTGAAAGCGTCACATCGTAACTACATGTGGTAATTACAACACTGATTATCTGCTCATACGTGACAATGGGCGTATTAAAGGGAAATGGAGACCACCGAGGTCACTTATTCACACTTCATAGATTTATGCTGCACAAAACCTCTGGAAAACAATCGTAGACAGTGAGAGTGAGTTCTTAATATGACTGATACAAGTCCAGGGAGTTTAGTCCATAGTAATGGCTGGCTCGACCTCCCAGGGGGCCGCGGGGCGAAACTTTGTTGACGGGCAGTTTCATTATTTCCCCGGTTAACACAGAAACCGACTGGTGCTCTAGTGCTCACTTTGATTAATCAGAGAACCGATGACAGAAAAGTAATCGGCCACAATTTTGAGAGCTGATTGACTATTATTATTATTATTATCATTTGAGTAATATTTGAGCAAAAACGGCAAAAAACCTCACCGGTTCCGGCTCCTCCAAATGTGGATATTTGCTCATTTACGTAGCTTCGTGCGATAGTAAACTTAACGTTGTTATTTGACTGTTGTACTGATAATATGTGAGTTTCTGGACTGGCAGAGGTGACGGTGGCGTCAGCGGCGGAGGCTGCAGCTTCAGCCTGTGGCCGCAGGGGGCAGCAGAGCCCCCGCCCTCCGCTTCAGACGCTCGGACATGAGCGCGAAGAAGGAAGGAGCAGCCTCTCTTCCAAGATGGCAGCGACCATAGACAACAGCAATGCCGCCCAGGCGACGAAGAAAAAGCACCTCGGGATCCCCGAAGCGGCCTTTGTGGTGCGTACACCCCGACATTTCTCGCCGTGTCGCGGCAGCACGGCGGGATTCCGGGGGCCGAGAGGGCCCCTTTCTTTGCCGTGGGCAGTGTGTGGGCGCGTCATGCTAGCTGCGAGCTAGCGGCTGCGCCTGGTGTGTGAGTGTGTGCGAGTGTCCAGAGGCTGGGCGGCTGCTCACCTCCATCTATGGACATAGCAGACGGTCGGTGCCGCCGCTGCTTCCCGTTATAAAACTTGATTCGTTGTTTCTAACGTATATTTTTCCGCCCGTTGACCGTCAGCCGGGAGCTGAATCCCACGGTCACGGTTTAAAGTGGCCTTAGCTGCCTACAGTCTCCTCCTTCATTCATTTTCCAGTAGTAAAACGTACCGTGAAAGACCCAGAACTGCTCTAAATACAGAACTGACTAGGTAGTGAAGACAGGCTGGGTTTATATCTAGCGGGGTGAATATAAGCATTTAAATAGGCACATGGTGGCTGCCGGGTCTCTTTAGTTCACAAAGAGCTCAAAAAGTCCTCGTTTAGGCAGAAACTCGTTATTTTCTGCTATTTTCTTTATTAATGATACAAGAATCCCCCAGACCCCACAGGGATGTTGTCTTTTTCCAAGCAGACATTCAGTTCGATATAATGCAACTAACAGTTCTTTTCATAATTGATTGTCTGTTTGTTTTTCTCCATTGATCGTTCAAGAAATGTCAAAAATGGGGAAAATGCCCATTATAATTTGCCAAAGCCTAAGGTGACAATGCTCAAATGGTTTGCTTTGTCGAATCAGATATTTAACTTTCTATATTGTCACAAATATCTTTAATTTTGTCCTTTTTCACATAACTAAAAGTCTTTTTTTCTATTATTCACGTTTGTTTTCTATTTCTATACTTGGGCATCTCAGTCATTATCTATAATTTAGCCTTGCACTGCATTGTGTGTGTGTGTGTGTGTGTGTGTTTTGTTTGTTTTTTTTAATCTACTGCATTTTCTCTGTGATTTATGTAAAGTTGCTGCTGCAACACTGCTATTTCTCCTGCCTTATTTTCTATCTGTTTGAGAAGCTGTGACCAGTACATGATTTGACCTTTTTACTTAAAGGAAATGACAAAATAATAATAAAAGTAGTTGCCGACAAATTTTTTGCTGGTCGACAAATTTGATCATCGACAGTCGATGGGCCCCCAATTCAAAATGCTATCAAACAGAGAGAAAACAGCAAATCCTCAAAAATTGAAAAAGCTTGAACAAGAAAATGTTTTCCATCTTTGCCTGAAAAAAGATTGGAAGGATTAATTGACTATCAGAGTAATTTCTGATTCATTTTCTGTCATGCGGTTGATCGTTTCAAATCCTAACATCATACAGGTTCTGAATTTAACCATTGCCAGGTTACTATGGTAACACTAGATCTGAAACAATTAGTCCATTGGCAGAAAAATAAACTTCAATTATATTGGTCATCTGTTAAAAAATTAAAAAAGCTATTCTATCTATTTTCGTCAGAGAGAGCAAGACATCTGAAGACACCACCTCCGGTTCTGCAAAGCCGTGATTGGCATATTTTTACTATTCTTTTGCTATTCGATACACCAAATGGTGAATGATGGACAAAAAGTAGTGACTGAAAATAATTGTTGGTTGCAGCTGACACCCACCAAGGGGTCCCAAGATGAATCAGAGCGATCGCAATGTGGTTTAAACGGTGCGAGAAAGGGGAAAAAAAAAACATTTGTTTAACTCACAATTAGAACTGATTCAATAAGTCAATCTACAGAGACTTAATCCACTGCTTTTATGGAAATACGATGAAGTAATTTTTCATCATCTTCAAATGTTAAATATGCTTTTTTTTTTCTTGTGACGATAACCTGAATCTCCTCAGATTTTTGGAACAAAATGAGGGATTTGACAATGTCCCTGTGGGTTTAAGAAAACTGGATGTGAAAAACGATGATTTCTTCTTTTTATTTTAATCAGAAGATTTATCACTGATGTAATTAATTGTTTCGGTTGCAGCCCCGTACAAAATTGTGAGCCTGTGTGTGTGTGTGTATGGGTTTGTGTGTGGCCATTATTGAACAGTTTTACATCTTTTTTTAAAAGTAATTTTTAAATGAAACGACGTGAGAAGGAAGAGATTAAACTAACTTGAGGAGTCCTCAGCAAATGTTCTGCACTGAGTGTTGTATGCTTTAAAAGCCAGTATTGGCTGATTATTGGTATAAGGTCTCGGCTCAGCGTTCGCCCTGTCCTCTTCTGGCTCTTTCAGGAGGATGTCGACTCCTTCATGAAGCAGCCTGGCAACGAGACGGCAGACGCGGTGCTGAGGAGGCTGGACGAACAGTACCAGAAATATAAATACATGGAGCTCAACCTGTCCCAGAAGAAACTCAGGTGACAGAGAGACACTCACTCAGGCAAACACGCACTAGCTAATAACATTCACATTCTTGTCATTTACGTACCAATGTAATGACTTGCTGATTGTTCTCCTGCCTTGACTGGATCTCCCTGTTTCTCTTGATATTTAGGTTGAAAAATCAAATCCCGCAGATCACACAGACGCTAGAAATCCTCCGACACATGCAGAAGAAAAAGGTGTGTAAGGCCTTTGTGGGCTCTCTTTTAAAATCTAAATGGAAAATGTACTGGTGCCTTTAAATCTGTATCCCTGGCCGTATAGTTATGCTAAACTTGTGGGACCTCAGTATAATTGTGCAGCTGTTTGACATCTGATTTATAAAAATGTGAAAATAAGATTGTTGGTTAAATTTTGGGCTGGTCCACAGAGAGAATTATACCCAAGGCGGTGAAATGTATTCACACCTAAGCCAAAGTATTAGTTGTGTGAGCTAAATTAAGACCCTCCGCCTTTGATTAGCTATATATAAATTCAATATAAAAGCATGCATTTCGTAGAGAAATTGACTGTTGCATGAATTTATATCTTAGAAAACTCATGTCACAATAAAAATCCAGTCAGTATTTAATGTTAAACTTTAATTTTTCCTTGAGCTTTAAGTTTCCTCAGTGGTTGATAGAGAAAGTTGAAATACGTAAAGATTTATATGCTCCAAACAAAATAAAAATTACTTTATTGTGATAGAAAATTTGATAACGGAGGATTTTTGACCAAGTTTGCAGCACTTTTTTTTTCCCCCCACAGGAAACCACAGAGCCCATGGAGACACACTTCCTATTGGCTGACAATGTTTACTGCAAGGCCTCAGTGCCTCCCACCGACAAAGTCTGCCTATGGTTAGGAGTAAGTAAAGCTACCAAAATCCATGTCTCAGAGAAATGTTACAGATAAAACAACAAAATGAGGAGAAATAAAGTTACTTTTACTTAAAAAAGGAAAAGGAAAAGGTTTATTTGCATCTTGACCCTATTTTGAACAAAACAACTCGGAAGCTTTAAACTTTCCAGATTTTTTTCTACTGTCATTTACACATGCTGTATTTCGGTAAAGGCCATAACTTCTCTTCTGTTTATATCTCTTAACCCCCCCCCCAAAAGGCCAACGTCATGTTAGAGTACGACATCGATGAGGCCCAGGCTCTCCTAGAGAAGAACCTGTCCACGGCGTCTCGTAACCTAGAGACCCTCGTGGAGGATCTGGATTTCCTGCGGGACCAGTTCACCACCATCGAAGTCAGTATCCTTCCACTATATGTCTCACCAGGTTTGGATGGAGAATCCTGTGGAGCTGTGGTTGCAGTTCTGTTTTTCCGTTTGTTTTTTAACACTCAGAGGTTTTATTTACTGGGGGTAACAAAGCTGTCTTAAGCAGTGAATCCTAACGAGGCAGCTGTGCTGAAAATGTTTCCGTGTTTTGCAGCATTTGAAAAGTCCAAAAATGGCTGGTGGCTAAATTCTGGATTTTGAATTTGTATGAAATGATCAGATCTGCAACCATGATCGTACGGTTTGTCAGATAAGTGCAACACTGACATAAATAGAAACTACTATGATTGAATATCAAACCTAAATCAGGGTAATTCTGCTGTTTTGGAGGAACATAGGACCTTCTCCTTTATCAGTTTCCCTGCATCATGTCCAGAGACCCAAATTAAAACGGTAACAAATGACGTAAGCCCAAAACCGATGACAGGAAGTATGATTAACCATTAATATTATGATAAACATGTATGGACAGAGACATTTACACCTTTTAAGAAGTGAATTCCAAACAACATGAGATGGACTGGTTCAGAAACAGCTACTTCGGACTGCTGCTGTTTGCAAAAACAACAACAGGTTCAACATAACCTATAACTGAACATGAATACAACTACAAATACTGCAGCCCTGCACCTTCAGTGCATCATAAAGTTAAAATGTGGAACATGGCTACTAGTGTGGTCGGTCCTGCTGTTGTCCCTTAACCCACCGCTCTCCTCAGACATGGCACGAGTGTACAACTGGGACGTGAAGAGAAGGAGCAAAGAAAACCTCCTCAAATCAGCAGACAAGTCTTAATGTTGACGCGGCAGTGTCCACACTCACACCCCCTCCCTTTCTGCTAACTATCTTCTCTTTAGTCAAATAAAAACAAAACCAGACCCCCGTCTCCCAAGTCATGTGTATGTTCACCACAGTGGTTGGCGGATAGAGGGCAGGTTTGAAATACTCCCAAAAGCTGTGCAAGATGCACTTAATTTAAGTCAATGAGATTGTTTTAAAGACGCGTTCAGGGGCCAAACAGTGCATTCAGAAAGTGTTCAGAAAGTGTTTATTTAGTCACATTTTGTTATGTTGCAGGGTCATGTTTAAATAATAAAAAAAATTCCTTTATCAGTCAAAACTCAATGCCCCACATATATAGAGCAAAAACACAAGTTTTTGAATTTTTTGGAAATAAGAAAGAAAAACTGAAATATCACACAAACAGGAGTATTCAGACCCTTTGCTATGACACTTGAAAATTAGCTCATGTGCCTCTGGTTTCTCCCGATCATCTTTGAGATGTGATTAGAATCTGCCTGTGATGAATTCGATCGATTGGACGCGATTCAGGAAGAAACACAAGTGTCGACATGAGGTCTCACAGCCGACGCTGCATTTCAGAACAAAAACCAGGGCATGAGGTCAAAGAACAATCGGAAGTTGTACAATGCCCTGTGTGTTAATCTGGCTAAATCAAGTGCATGTCATAGCTCTTGGATTTAAAAAAAAATGTCCTCTATCGAGTCAGACACCAAACTTCCGCCACTACTGTTTTCATGTTGATTTGTTACTTTTTAAAGTATTTTTTCAAGTAAAAACGTACAAAAAAACAGGCAACAAGGCAATTTTTGTATTCTTTTTAATAATTTCAGTATGCTCTTTTTTTTGACGGATTTTGAGTGAGGGATCTCTCGCATCGTCTTTTCCTCCTTGCATTTTTCCTCTTATTTTTTTTTTTTTAAACAAACCTGACACTTCTGTCTTTTCTCAGCCTGCGATGACGTCCACATGCGGGACTTTTACTAGAGGTACTGTAAAAACAAAGGTGCCATCATACTCCGTAGAATCAGGCTTGTAGGACGACAAAGATCTCGACAGAAGAAGAGGAATAGAGAATAAAACTAGTTCTGCCTTGTGGCCCTGGTTTTTCGCTTGCTTCAGGACTTTTTAGGAGTTCAGAAGGAAGCACTGTCACCCTCCTCCATCCTTTGACTTTCCGCTCTCGACCGTCCCTTCCTCTCTTTTTTTCCCCCCCTCCTCTCCTTTTTGCCGCTGTCCTGTCTGTATTTATTTGTCTCTCACTGTACTCATTAAACAATGAATGAAGTAAAAGAGGAAAATTTGGGCAAAGAGATGAGACCTTGCACTTGTGCTCTGTGTGTTGTCCATTTTCTGATGAGAACCTCTAACATGCAAGGTAGAAAAGATGTGTGGAGAGGAGTACCTGTGGGTAACAAAGTGCTGCAAAGGGAACACTAAAAAATAAACAAAACAAGGTTAAAAAAAAACATTGAATTGGAAATAGGATTTATGATTTAATTTATTTGCAAAATCATTTATTAACTCTTTTTATTTTCTAGATAAATTTGGATTAATCAAGTACCTCATAATTATTTCCATGACACTAGTTGTCATCCATTTTATGGCTCCAACAAAACTGATTTCCATTGATACAGTTGACGTCAACTGAACTTTAAATATCAAGTTGCTGAAATGTTTTGATATTGTCTTACTGACTTCATCCCTCTTGTTCTATTCCCTGGAGCTATGTTTATAGCCCCCCCCCCCCAAAAAAAAGGATAATTTTTCTTTCATTCATATGTTCCTCTCCCAGCTTCTGCCTTCGGATAGAGAAGCCTTAATAAGGAGTTAGGGCCATATCTTGTCCTTGGTGCTGTGTTTCCACCCAGTGGTAATGTGTGGAAATACAGCACAGCTTACAGCACTTTAACAAACACTCAGGGCCTGTGTAACGATATAGGATTTTGTTGGTTCTATTGTAATTCTGCTTTACGTCTGTGCTTTTTTTTGTAGCCTATATCTTTCTACATTTTGGCCAATTGGCATCATTAGTATGCTGAATTAGCTGATAGCAGTTCCTGTTTGCAGTGCACACGCACAGACAAAAATCATTGGACTGCATCGCTGTTGAGGAAAACTGAAAAACATGGCGATTCTCAAGCAGACAGCCGGACTGTTATTCAGGGCGTAAGTCACACAGATTCTAAAAATATGTGCATCATGTCAAGAGTAAGATTATAGCCAAAATCAGTGGGTTCAAACCACAATCACTAACTTTCCCCTTGTCTCTGAATCACCCATCCCTTTCACCTCTACCCCAGTATCTGTACCTCCCCTCTTCCCCTGAAGGCAGCATCCTACAAGCTTACTCAAAAATGGTTGAAGCTCAGCTCAAATTTTAGGCATGATGTCACACAGACAGATTAAAAGGTTAAGGGGCCCAAGGATGAACATTTTCCAACATAAGACAAAACCCCAGAGTTCTCATACACAAATCTCTCTTCTCTAATCTTTGCTTTATTTTGTGAAATATTGCATAATTTGGATACTTGTCAAATTATTGTAGTTGAGTGAGTCATAATTACATTTTGTGTTTTTTTTTTTTACGGATTTAAAAAGTGATTGATATGGATCTTTTCATCTGAATCTTGAGAACGAGCGCAGGCGCCAGACTGCAGTTATAACAAAGTGATGACAGAATTACAGCAGAAACCTACTTTCGGCCTTGTCTGAGTGTGCAGCTGTGCTGATTGCGACCACTTTCCAGAAGGTTCGGGAGAGTCCAGCAGTGTTGCGGCCGTGCGAAAGCAGCCCTAGTGAAACGAACCACTGCCAAAGGATCCTGGCAGGGAGCGGCGCAAAAGTGCCGGTAAATGACCCCTGTGCATTTCCCTGGAAATGGGCCATAAAGGAGATTACTCTGCTGTCAAACATGAATCTGCCTTCCATCGCACCCATGGCTCCTTTCAAAGTGCCCTTGATTGCTTTGCGGGTCCTGAGCCGACTGTGTTCGCATCTCAGCATGTTCATATCCCTATTTGCACCAAGCCAGTTCTCAGGGGACTGAGGCTACTTGTGAGGGGGGGTGGACAACCTCAACGGAGTGGACGACGGATTCAGCCAAAATTGCCGCTTCCAAGTTCAGCAATGTCATGTGACTTCCTAGACTCGAGGGAAGGAAGCTGAGTAGCTTTACTCACTGATGAAAACATTAACAGCCACTTCCAGACAATGAACAACTTACTGTGCTACTAGGAAAGCAGAGGCCTTTTAAATACAGGACTTTTTCTAGTGGTTAATTATTGGCGGCTTACTTGACGCACTGCTTGGGTCGTGTTTTACTGGAATCGGATGAGTTTCCGATCTGGTCGTTCTTCAGGATCAGGATTGATTTGGCTATTTTACCCTTGAAGTGCATGCTTCAGTTTTTGGTCTTGCTGTCGAACTAGTTGGTTGATAACATTATTATATAGGTGTGACAGGGTTTGAGGGTGTAATCTGCCTGCAAAATACTTGGTCATGAAAGAAGAAAAATGAGGTGAAAAATCAAGCTTTCTGCAAGTTGCTACTAAAAAAGTTTTAAAGTAAATACAAGTACAGTTTTTTGTTTAACTTAGACGTTAGAATTTTTCCTCAAATTTTTTTCTAAATAACTAACATTGCTGTCCTGTAAAACCATTTATCTCCAAAATGGCTGATATTCAAATGTGAAAAGAGACAAATTTGTGACAATACATTTTCAGACAATCCTATGGGATTTCAAAACATTTATTTTGACTAAGTAGGAGAACTTTCTCAACTCATAAACGGTATTTTATATTTTAGTTTAAAATCCCTGAAATTGCTGGTTTTCTTATTTTGAAATGCCTTTTCATTCCCCTTTTGTTTTCCCTCATGATGCTTCATTCCCTCATCTGTCTACCTCAAATCACTTTTTGCCCCAATCTGAATGTTAAGACAAATCAAAATTAAAATAATGTAATTTAATCTATGATTATGAAGTAGCATTGGGTTGTGGGGCTGTAAAAACTCCTGATTATTTTCTATCTAATTTCTTTTTTCTTCTTTAATCTTTAGTCTTTAAATGTTATAAACATACTGCAAATATGCTAGAGCTCAAAGTTATGTCTTCATCTCCTTTTGTCCGGCCAAAAGCCAAAAATCCAAGGGTATTGAATTTACTGTTATGTATGACAAAGAAAAGCATCAGACCCTCACTTTTGAGAAGCGGAACCCAGAGGACTTTTTGTCAGTTTTGCTTATAAAAAAAAAAGGGAACAAGTAAAATCACTAAGGGAGGGCAAACAATATTTGAAGGGAATGAAAAAATAAAACCCAAACATGACTTTTTAGATCATTTGCACTTTTATTGTAGCTACTTAAAGGAATAGTTTGACATTCTGGGAAATGCTGTACTGTACACTTACTCAATCTCTTTCTGAGAGTTAAAAGATAAGATTGATTCAACTCTCATGTCTGTACACTAAAGGTGAAGCCGCAGCCAGCAGCCGGTTAGCTTAGCTTATCATGATGAGTTGAAACAAGGGGAAACATCTTGCCCAGGCCCTTGCACAGCTTAAACAAACGAGATCTGAAGTGTTTATTAGTGAGTTATAGAGGTGCCGGCTTTTTCACAGGATCCACTTTTTCCAGTCCGAATAGCGGCTGCTGGTTCGTAGCTTCACGTTTGCCGTACAGACGTGAGAGCGGCGTCAACGTTCCTCATCGAACTCCAAGCAAGAAGCGCGTTTCCCAGCGTGCGACTGCTGCGTCTCTTCAGAGGCAACGGTTCAGAGTGGAAGCAGGGCAATGCAGAGCCTGGAGGTCAGACCAGGTGATGTGCCATAGAGCGGCTTCTGACAGCTGGCTGACATCTGGAGGAGGAGCCCCGGGGGGGGGCATCCACGCCGACCCCACACAGACTAGAGCGCCCCTGACATGTCGACTGCCGCTTGGCAACATGTAAGGTACGCTTCGGTGTAGAGCACTGCTTATGACATAGCAAGTCAGAGGACAGGAAAACATATGTTGTCGTTTTTGTTATTTTTTTTTTTCCCCTAAGCTGCCGCGGGATAGAACATGACCCTCAATTGTCAAATTTCAAGAACACAAGGGCTTCAGGGAGAACTTTTTGATTCCCGGAATAAATTTCGCAGATCAATCTCTTCCGTCCGGCAACAGCGTTTCACTCACTCCAGTGGAGGATGATGTGGTGTGCGTAGCTGTGAAAAGATGGATCATGGTTAGAATCATTTCCCATCGAGTCTCATCACCAAAGCCTCTCAAGGAGAAAAGGGTGTGTTGCTTTGACTGGAAACGTTTTTCCCATTCACACATTCACACGTTTCTTATATGACAGCAGGGTGTAAAATCTCATCTTTTCCCCCCTACGGATACATTCATGTAAAAAAAAAAAAAAAAAAAAAAAGATAGGACATGCACAAGAAGTCTTTGGAAACATGTAAAAAGAAGGCAGACAGTGTGAGCAAATGAAGCACTTGTAGTGTCCTCACTGCCCTACCGAGGACTGTCATGACTACTGGATAAACAGGTATTTTTTAAAAATCATCTGCGTTGCGATCACAGCGGGAATATACGTGGGCGAGCTACGTGGGATTGCGAATTAGATGAACAGTGGAGTGCGTTCACACAAGCATTAGCATTAGTATCCTGGTTTTGAGCCTTGTCCTGTTTTTGATTCCGTGCCGGGGATATGGCGTTTACGTGGAACGTGGGAGACCTGGCTGCTCATATACCTGTATGCATGATCATTACAGGGCCCGGGTTTCTGATCGTTTGCCTGCAGGCATGTCTTGATTCGTCAACCTCTCAGCCACTGTGAGATGGTTCAGAAACCCGGATGAGTTGAAACCATGCCACAGTATCCCGGTTTCTATCGGAGTACTCCGGTAAGGTCCGGGATAAGGTCTTATCCAGGTTTTTGAAACCGGAATAACGAGATGTTTACCTGCGTAAGACATAACCAGAATACACCGAAAACTGGGTCATAACCAGGATAATTGTGTGTGTGTGTGTGTGTGTAAACCCACTCAAAATTTTAAAAAAGTTCTTAATCAAATCACATTTTTTTCCTACATCTACAGCAGTATCTCAATCAGACAAATTAATTTCTTCATATTGAGAGAGGGAGGAGAAAAGTCTTAAAATGGGGATTCTGCAAAAGGATAAATATCTAGATGCACATCCAGCCATCCGGGCAATTATGGAGGGTAATTTACGCTAACATTTAATCGCTAAGAATTACAAGTGTCTCTCTCGGTTCCTTATCAGTGTTTAAAATGACCTGGAATTGAATGACAGCAAATACAGTCAAACTATATATGTCAGGGTAAAGAGATTACTATTTTTGGTCCAGTGTTGATTTCATGTGAACATGTTGCAGATGACTGGGGTTAAACAAGCAGCGGACGAGTCACCTGCTGATTCTGATTGGCCTTTGTAGACATTTTTCCTCTTTCGTCTCCGAGCCAATGTAACGGTATGATACGCTATTTTTTGTTTTTCCTTTCTGGCATTTAAGGAACACTAAGAACGGGTCTGAAATAATAACATTAATGTAACAATAAAATAAATTTGGAATAGGAAATATGCTCGTTTATACGCTTAGATGTGAGGAGTAGCTGGTTAGCTTGGCTCAGCGAAGAAAGACGTAAACCGCTGAGCAAACTGCAACTCTAAAGCCTCCCAGTTAACATGTTGTATTTTGTTTGTTTAATTGGTACAAAAACTAGAAGTGTAAAAACAACAATTCACCATTTCAGTACAGGCTGTGTCCCAGACTATTCTTCAGCCGGTCGCGGTTACTCCCTGGAGTCTTAGCTGGAAGCCTTGCCTTGCTCAGCGAGTCCGGCTGTTTTCGCCCCGTGTCCGGTCTTTGTGCTAAGCTAAGCTAACCAGCTGCTGGAGGTAGCTTCATATATAGTGTACAGACATAAAAGTGGTGTTGATATTCTCATTTCACTCTCCACCGGGAAGCGAATAAGCAAAATTTTCCCGAAATTATGAACTATTCCTTTAAACGGTAACCTCACACTGAAACACATCAGGCAGAAAACTGTGGTTTAAACCATCAACCCTCCCAGTAAGCACTGATTTTGGCATCTAGGTCAAAATTAGGTTTAAACCAGGCTATATTTGGTTAAAAAGTGTTTTTTCAAGTTTACATATAACCGTGTTTCAACAGTTTACAATGACCGTATTTAATTAATGTCAGTCAGGTCCTGATACCTTGAAATAGCGTCAGTGAAACAGTGTTGAAACTAGAAATTTTCATTATTTTCAAGACATTTTATAGAAAAAATGACTGATCGATTAGGAAAATAATTTGCAGATTAATTAATTATGTAAATAAACATTAGTTGCAGCCCAAGTTAAACAACACCTTATATCATATGTTATATAGTGGTCTTTAAAAAAGACTTTAAAACCAAATTTAAACTGGTTTTAATGGAGACATTTGCTACAGCCAATCCATGCCACTGTCAATGTTTTCCTTTGCACTGCTGAGTGCTGATTCAGTGTAACAATGGAACGCGTCAAACTGAAAATAAAAGCCTGATGTGATATTACATTTGCGCCATCATAAAAAAAGGCATGTTAACTATTTGCTCAGAACAAAATTCAACCTTATCGTGTCCCTGTTCCTGTATCTGTGTGGGGTTAATTTAACGGCTGCCAATCGGACCCTCTTTGTTTCACTATGCTGTGGTACTGTCCTGTCCATTTGCGTGCATTGTGGGTAATGTGGTACATCAAGTTTTCCTCTGGGTGGGCCCATCCCCCTCTGTTTGCTTTGATTTTGAGAAAAAAAAAGATCTCAGGTTTGCTTATTTGCACCCTTCGAATATCCCAAATATATAGCTTGATGGTTAAGGTGGACCTGGCTAAAAAGGTGCTTCCCGACTCCAACATTCCTATTAATCCACCATAACAAGGCCCCAGTTAAAGGCGGACAGGAGTTGTTAAGCTAGTCCAACGAGTCCACCTCGGACAGTTAAGCTGTACACGTTGTCTTTTCCTGCTTAAGGAGTCCATTAGGAATTGGATGGGTGCGTTGTTTTAGTGCGGTACTTAGCAGAATGATAGGGGATATAACCATGTTGTCAATGTCATTGAGCCCGCTGGAGGCCTAAATTGTTCCACAGACAAATAATGTGGTCTCCGGCAACAAAATAAAGGCTCCAGGAATGAAATCTGTCTTCCCTTGTTAAATTTAGGACCTCCAGGACTCCTCCATTGAGCTCTGATAGTGGAATGTGGAGCAGGATGTCAGCACAAGGGAAACACAGTTCTTGTTAACAACGGAGGTTTAATCTAAGGGTGCTAAGATTTTTTTTTTTAATGATATGTGCTAGGAGGATGTTGGAAACCAACATAAATGTGATCATTTTGTATGTGATCATGTAATTGCATATTGGAGGAGAGGAAAAGGTTAAGGAGTAGGGGGGGGCGGGGTGAAGGAAGAGATGATGGGAGAGAGAAAGGTTACACAATTCAAGAGCGTCATCTCATTTGGCAAAGACCAAAATGGATCCTCTTTCTAAGGCCTTTCTAAGACTCTCAGGGAGGGATTTTCAGGCAAGAAGCCCATAGCAAAACTAAAGGAGTTGAATCATGGGAGCCCTCGCAAGTAAATGAGCATCTTTGATCCTTCCTCTCCGACAAATAAAATTTGTTTAGAAATGGGCAAAACCCTTTAGCTATCCACCCATGTTTAAGGTGTTCTTTGCCGCCTTGAAATTCTTCAAACATCTCCTTCTGCATTCAGTCCGAAGATGGAACAACAGAGGGTCGCCAACAGCTCCAGTCAGAGGGCCGACCCCTCAGTCCGTCGGCCCCTCCCCTCTGAACCCTTCCCTCCCCTCTTCACCTTCAGTCCCATCGTCCGAAACCCGCTCCAGATCAGCAGAGACAGCGGCGGTCACTCTTGGTCACTTCCTCGGAGGAGTGAACCACGTTGGGGACAAAGCCGCTCTTCACGCCCTCCCAGCCCTCCTGGATTGTGATTTCGCCGGACCGCACCAAGGCGAAGATGTCCCTGGTCAGCTCAGTGAAGGCGTGCTCCACGTTGATGGCATCACGGGCCGACGTCTCGATGTAGCGCATCCTGTAAGCCCCCGCCAGCTTCTCTGCCTCCTGGCGGGTCACCTAGAAGATCAGTGGGGGTAAGATGAAGATCAGACCCTGATGCATCCACTGACTAACTGCTATTGATTTCATTTGCATCACAGTATGCAAAGCACAACTAGCTAAGTGAGCCATTTAGCTCAATGTTGCAGAACACGCAGTTGGGTAATCCTGAAGATCACCTCTCTACTAGGACCCAACCCCTAGTAAACCTCTCTAGAATCTATTTGTGCCAAGACCCAGACCACTAACCTTTAAAGGGTCCTGTTGTAGTTGTTTTGCAATTGAGTATAAGTTCTGTGCTCACGTGCCGCAAAATGAAAAGGGGGGGTGGGATAAAATGAACCAGAGTCCAATTCATGCATTTCTGTTTGCATCTTCACTGCATCTCAATAACTGTGAAGATTTTTTTTTCTAAATAGGTCGGATTATGGATTAAAACAATGGCTGGTTTAAGAGGCAATTCTTCGACAACACGACACACAAAAACCCCACCAAACAGTTTCTGAGTTATAAGAAAGTACAGAGTGGCCAGGAACAGCGGCAGAGCAACTAAGTTTAGAGCCTTGTTCCTGCACACTTAAAAAGGTTCCTGGGATCTTTGAAAAGTTCCAGCAGTGGAAAAAAGCTTTTATGCTGGGTTTATACTTGATACAAAGGGTTGGTGGCTGTCTTATGTTTTAGGATTTATAGCTCAGCATCAGATGTCACCTGACGATATCACCACGGTAAAATTAGACCCATTTGTTATTATGAGACCATATGAATAAATTCCCTGCTGTAATCCCATTAAACACGACTCTAAATCTCTCTTTATCGGGCTCGAAAGAATCTACAGCACATTGTGAGTATCCGTGTGTCGCCTCGCGAGCATGAGGTCGGACTTTCCCTGCCGAGGAATTCTCTAGGCCACTCATTCAGTTGACCATGTGGCAGCGAACACAGACATGAATGAGCTTCTAACTTTCTCTCCGAGGGATCATTTTATTAATTAAGAGGATTTGTCAGATGACTTCGCAGTTATAAAATCAGGGTTTTTAGCGGTGCAGGGCAGAAGCTTGGAAAAGGCTTGGAAGTAAATGGCTAGTTAACATGTCGTCTTAATGGGCCACGTTTCAGTCACTGTTTTGCAACTTTTTCCGTTGCCTGACAACAGGAAAACATGTAAATGAGAACAGCTTTATTTAGAATTCAGCTGCATTCAGTTACAGACAAACAGACGAAGGGCTGAAAAAGCCTGAAACGAGAGCAAATGCAAATAACGATGTGATGACATTATGAATATGTTCATTAGCGTATTACAGCATCTGCTGACATTCAGCGAGTTTTCAAGCAGGCTTTAGCTACTTCCCATTGAAAGTAGTTGTTTACAATGGTACCACAATAGTTTTTAACTATGTCCTCAGTTTCGCACATTGACCCTACACAGTCTGGCCATATACCAGGGTCCTTTTTCAATCCACCTACTCTGCCCTCTCTCGACCCATTTCGTCTCTGCTTGGGTTCGCCGCATTAAGTGCCATCCCAAACCGAATACCGGGGAGTGGAAGTGGGTGTAGAAATACCGTCCGTTTATATGCCACAGTGTTGAGTTTCTTTGCTACGGTTTTCCACGATTTTTTTGCGCACTTCGAAACAACAGCAACTGAAACCGAGTCGGAGCTGACTGATGTCGAACAGCAGTTAGTTTTCCCGAATTTACTGCGACACAGAAACGAAAGAAGAGGTCGGAGAAGAAGGAGGAGAAGCCTTGCAGTTTCTTGCGGTCTGCATCACCGCGACACATAATAACATTTTTTGCGCGGTGCGCGTCAGGCTATGGCGTAGGGTACATGGCTATGGCGTAGGTACTGCGTAGGTGCGGCATAGGGTCAACGCAAAAGAATAAATTGGTCCTTAGGCTTTATTGAGGAACAAATCTAATTAGTCCACCACCTCATTGCCCAAACTGGTGCTTAAATAGCCTCTTATCAGTGCTGCGTGAAATATGCTCATATAAAACAATGTTTACCTTAAGCTACATTTGCTGCTTACGCCAGAGAGAAGGAAGTTCATCTCGGAGCTTGCCGCTGTGTTTATACCCTGCGCGTTAATGAAGGTTGCTTCATTCAGCTGTGAGTGCGACTACAGAGTTACGCTCTGTGACAACCCGGGAGTGGGGGTAGGGGGTCTGATTTGAGAAAGGCCCCAGGTTTTGACCTAGTTTCGTTGAGCTGTTGCCAGCTAAGCAGCTAGAAAATCCTCCTTCTACGGTTAGTGATAAGAGTGAGGGGATTAAGATAAGAACGAAGTGACTAAGACGGGAAACCTGTCCAATTTCCTGTTGCATTTGATTTTAATCTTGCTCAGAACATTTTATTTTGTGGGTGCAGACTAACTGTGGTGCAGTGCTCTGCAGTGTAATCCTGTAATGTCAAATTTTCCTTGGTGATATTTTTGCTTTCTGTCTGCCAGATGCCCAAAGGGAATCAAAGAGTGACGACTTGCCTCTTATCCAAATTTGTGCTGATCTAAAATTGAACTAAAGGTTATTTTTAAAACTGCACACCTTGATAAACTGCGTGTTATGTAACATCGGAAAGCGGCACAATCCCCAGCAGCAAATTTAAACACAACACAGCCTTATAGGAAACTGTCGTCTTCATTAATTCGGTTCGGTTTTGTACTGTGCACACCTGGCGCTGTGCCTCCAGGTCACACTTGTGGCCGACCAATAGGAAGACGATGCTGTGGGGCTGGACGTGGCTACGCGCCTCCTCCAGCCAGTCGTGGACGTTCTGGAAGGAGCGGCGATTGGTGATGTCGAACAGGAGGAGCCCGCCCACAGAGTTACGGTAGTAAGCCCTGGTGATGGACCTGCAGGGGACGTAAATGGAGGGAAAGGTAAAGACTAGGGTCATTCACATGGCAAGTACAATGAACACAAACAACCCAACCACTGTTACTGTTGCTGCCAAAGTCAAACTTCGTCAAAAAGGGATAATGGAGACCACTCGAAAAGCTTGGAAACAATGAGTCCTTGATTTCAATGACAACTGACACAGGCAGATTATATCAGCTATAGCTCGCTAGCTAATTAAACTAAACTAACATCAGCTCCGTTGGTTGGTCTTAAAAAAAAAATCATTGTGACTGACTTTTTATGGTTCCAGCAAATTTGTTTGAAATGGAGAACCTTGTAAAAGGGTCCTGAGTGTGCACTCGTCCCATACATGATATTGTGCTGAGGTTAAAGGTTAAAGCTGCATGTTCCGAGGTTTAGCATCCTTGACAATGGCAGAACAAGTTATTCCTGGTATTATAAGAATGACAGGGAAAGATAAGAATCCTTTTTTCATTGTAACATTTTTTCCCTGTTTGGCTGTTTAGCTCACGCGCTTCAACGAAAAAAAGTCCACGGTTAAATTTGCCCTCCGGTGTTTGCGTTCTCAAACAGTAGGTTTTAATGTCGGGACAGTGCATTAGTTAGCCAAACATGCCAACGTCAGCAGGTTATATTTCAGACAAACGCGTAGGAATCCATTACTTGCACTTTTGCTCTTGGGTTTGTTTGTTTTTTGTTTTTTTTCAAGGCAAAGACTGTTATTTAAGTTCACAATATAGAGACAGAGAGTTTGACGCATTTGGTTAAAAAGGAGAGGATAAATCCAGGGGGAAAGCTAACTAGAGAGAGAGAAAAACAGACGACAGGAGGTGAGAAAAATAAGAAAGGCAGAGGTGATAGAGTTGTCGGGTGGAAGTTAGATGGAGAGAGGATGTCAGAGATATAGCTGGGTATGAAGAATCATGTCACAAATGATAGTCTAGAGAGTTTAACTTGTAATTGAGATTAAATTTATTTGTTTAGATGATTTAAACCAAAAAATACTGGGGTTTCATGCAGGAACAGATGATGTATTTTATGTAGACTTCACCAGAGGAAATAAAATCCATGTACTATTTAAAAAAAAAAATTAATTAGAAAATGTTCCTGAAGGTCAGAATGATTAAAAATCAGAATTAGAACGCACTCATAAAATTACAGGATATATTATAGGTTATATTCTTACTTTATTTTGTAGTCACAGCTTTCTTTAACCAATTTTTTATTTAAATTAATAGATTTTCCATGCACTTTTTTTTTATCAACATCTTGATTCATTTAAACTGGAATATATCAGCTCTGACAACACACCAGTTATCGACCTTTAATCACTATACATCCAGTGGCGACTTTGATACAATAATAACGATATCGGCATTTAAACACCAATATCGGTTGAGCAAGAGTGGAAACCCGAATCATTGGGTTGGATTTTACATAACTACTTCATCGTCGTGCACACAAACACACACCAACCCTCTTCTGAAGGGGCCTATCTTCCCCACAGTGTCCTCACAGACAGACAGACAGACAGACAGACAGACAGACAGACAGACAGAGAGAGAGAGAGAGAGAGAGAGAGAGAGAGAGAGAGAGAATCCACACGAATACAGCGAGAAGGAAAAATACAGGTCTGAGGTGGAGACGGAGAGAGGAAAGAAAGAGGAATGAAGGGAGGATTAGTCGACAGAGTGGAGGAGGAGTAGGTGGCAAAGAAATCCAAACCGGCGAGTGATTTGTTAGATTACACACACACACACACACACACACACACACAGAAGGAAGGAAGGAAGGAAGGAAGGAAGGAAGGAAGGACCCCACGGATGAAACAACGGTGACTCAAACAAGATCCTCGTCACCACTGTAGAAGAAGAGAGCGTTCATCGTCTTCACGGGAGAAGGAAAAAACATTTTTTAAAAACTAAACTTAAAAACAACCAACCAGGCAGAAACCAATGACGGTGTCACAAAATCCCAAAATGTCTAAGAAACACTGGCAGGCAAAATGGCGACCTCGGCGAACCCAACGAGGGATATGATCCCAGAGCTAATATTCAATAGTCGATGAGCTATTGAATCGATGTGAGCACAGAAATTCAATCTTGACCTTTGGAGGCTTTATTTGTAACCAAATAAATGAAGCTCAAAGGTCCATGTGAGTATTAATAGCAACGAATCTCAAGGTCAGTTCAGTTATCTTGAAACGAAAGAGAGGGAACATAAGCAAGAGCTCATTTCTGAATCACTACACTTGACTTCTGCTCAGGTTTAACGGAATCTAAAAAGACAAAAGCTTGGGACGGTGTGATAACTGTCATTTCTTTATCCACATGTCAGATGAAACACTCCGAGTCAAGATTTGTTCGTGAGAAAAACTCGGACATCTCATCAAAATGGCGCCTTGGCGTTTCGCGGCGTGAATGAAGAAAATCACTCCGATGAGTCCTTCGTTCTCGGTGTGTATGTGTGTGTGTGTGTGGGGGGGTGTTTGGGGGGCGTTGAGGTTGCCACGGTGATGGTAATCGTGCTGACAGGTGAGACCAAGATGATGAGTAGAGATGAATGTGTGTGCGTTAAGACGCGCTTTAGCCTATGAGCTCTGCAGTACATCATCATTATTACACCCCTCTGCATGCACGGTGCCCTTAAAGGGAAACGTTTGCATTTTAGGTCCTTCATTACCCTTCATTGCTGACTCCATCCAATTTATCAACATGTTCTCTAAACGTTCACTGACTAAATTCATGTGCAATTTTTATTTATTTTTTTTAGCCCGTCTGACACATTACTGAGGACAACATACTGCAGCCCGCAGAATCAGTAACATGTTTTAAATCACCTGTCTTATTTTTTAAAAAAGAATTTTATTTTAACAGCTTTTACTTATTACTTATTACTGATTTAATTCATTTTATCATATGTACGTTACGTTTTTAACGTTGTTTTGACAGGTTCTATATTTATAAAGACCTGTGCCAGGTAGTGAAAAAGGGGGCAGGAGAGGCTGAATCCAGCAGGTTTTATGGGCCATTTCACCGCCTTCTTCCTGTCCCACAGCGGCTTAACACAGCTGCAGAGCGTTGTCGGGGACGGATCAGGCTTTTCGCGGAGATTCGTTCCCGGGTGTATCGAAGGGAGGACGGAGGGTGTGAGACGCGACAAGATGTGGATGGGAACCTGCGGCCAGATGCAGGCAAGTTGACAAGTGTTGACGTGTCTCTAGAGCTGCAGCTTTCCTATACATGTAGTACATGTGTGGTTAAAATGTATAGTTTTGCACTGCATTACTGGAAAAATCTCAGTTTCATTGTGCGCACATGGATTTAGTCCATGAGAAAAAATGGCTAAATAACTACAATATCGATTGAAGCACTTCAGGTTCAATTCTGTGACATTTACTCTAAATTAGCATAATTCATGCAACAAGGAAATGCCTGATAAATAAATAAATAAGATAAATGATCATGATTGTCTTAGAAACTGAATTAATTCATTCAGTGGAACATAAGTCATAACAAGGATAATTTCTGGATTAAGTGGCAAAAATTAGGAACATGGTAAAACTGCCACTGTACTTTTATTTTGTTTTGGTTTTTTTACCCTCAGTCATCATATTATTTGATTTGAATTAGTTATATTAACCTTAAATTACTTCCAACAGCATGAAACTAAACCGTGTTAACTTTTGATTCTCCCTCACACTTAAAAAACAGGTGAGATTTAGAGGCTGGATCACCTGTGATGTTAAAATGCACACTTGTCAGGTTCAGGCTGTAAGAACACTTGTGGGCATGTACTCGGTAGAAACAGCCCCCTCTAGTCTTTTTTTTTGTATCTCTTTAAACTTCATTTAAATAACGACTCTTTCTCTGTGCAGAAAAACAAATTAGTTCCAGGTAGAAATTCCAGTCTAAGGAACCTCCAGGCTATGTCCTTAAATTCTGGGCACTTCAGCAAGTGTTGCCTGACATTAAATATCCTTTTTTTTTTTTTCAGTTAGACCTTGAATTTGGGATACAAGAACAAACAGTTGTAAGATGGGAAGTACATGATTTCTACTATAGATAACACATTATTTGTTTACAGCTTTAAAGACAGATAATTACATTTTGTTTGTGGGTCTATATTCAGAGATTTCCTGAAGAATTAACCGTATATGACTCTTTCAGTTTCTAAATGAATCGAAATCACGGCAGTAAACCACAAATTCCTTGTTTTGGATCATGCTGGAGACACGTGTGGTGCCAAATGGCGGTCGCGCCGCTGTTTTCTCAACCTCCATTTCCCAGCAAACACTGTCTCAGTCAGGCACTTCACGGCCGACGACGTGACGCCTTTTTTCCCCTTTAAATTTTTAGCTGACGATGTTTGGGTTTCTCCCTTGTCAGCTGGCCGCTTGTGGCCTAGACTGCCTAGACTCCACAACAACTGCTTCTGCAGCAACTTACAATTCATGACCTTCCATGGTGCGAAACCGACCCGTTAACCCTGGAAACAGGGCAGATGTCTCCGAACAGGACGTAGCAAAGTTATTCTTAAAGTTGTTCCACTGCTGTTAATGAGCATGCAAAGGGAAACATATTCATCTCCCGTGAATGTAAATAAAACACTTTCTTTTCACAGTGGCACTATATTGAAATATTAGAAAATATTACACACTAATAAGAAGTGCTGCAATGTAATGGAATACATTTACAGAAGAACTACACTCGTAAGTACAGTTTTAAGATACTTGAGTATTTCCTGCGCTACTTTATACTGATTCACTACGCTGCGATGGGAAATTTTGCACTTTTCATTCCACTACATTTGTCCGACAGCCACTGTCACGTTACATATTCACATTTCATACACAAAACGTTTCATCGCCTCATTGAATACGATCCACTTAACCAGCAGCGTGTAAAATAGTTGAGGTTAGCTCCGTCTCAACTGGCTACAACATTAATTTATTAAATTTCTAATAATATCACACTGTACTGCTACTCTCAATACATTTTGCTAATAATTCCTAATAGTATTCAGAATGCAGTTTTTTTTACTTGAAAAGGAGTATTTTTTTACAGTATGGCAACTTTCACTTCTCCCCAATGGTAAATTAATACCAATAATGGCCATGTGTTAACTCACAGTGTAGATTCTTGGCACTAACGGCCCATTGACTCCAAGAATTTAGAATAACCTCATTTTCTTGCAGACATAATATTCCCCGTAAGACTGTGATAACGCAGGACAAAACACGGGCAGAACACTTGAGTGAGCCCCCGCGGATGAACGCGGTGCCGTCACATGGACTCGGACCCGGACCCGGACCCGGTCTCACCTGAAGCGCTCCTGACCCGCCGTGTCCCAGATCTGCAGCTTGATCCGCTTCCCGGGCTCGATCTCCACCAGCCGCGAGAAGAAGTCCACGCCGACGGTGGGGTCGGACACCTGGGCGAAGCGGCCCTCCGTGAAGCGCCGGATCAGACACGACTTGCCCACCGTGGAGTCTCCGATGACGATCAGCCGGAACTGATAGAGCCATATGGCCTCCATGGCCTCGGCCCGTCTGTCGCTCCGCCTGCGGGTCCGCGGGTCCCGTCTGTGGCTCGGTCCGTCTGTGGCTCGGTCCGTCCGTCGGGCGGTGCGAGCTGCTGCGGGGGGCGCGCGCGTGCGCGTGCGCGCGAGGAGGAGAGAGAAAGGTAGACGACAGCGTAAGTCGTTCCTTAAAGTTTTTTTTTTTCCTTCAAAAATAATAGTTATGCGATATTTTTACAACTATGTAGGATTTTTGCTCTTATAACGTGTGTGATACTGGCGCGTAAAAGTTTACAAAGTATCGATAACACATAGAAATAACACAAAACATTTTCTATCCTATGTCTTACTTCCATCATGCGCGGAACTACAGTTCCCATGATGCTTTAGGGCCGTGAACAGGTCGTTTTCAATCAAGATGGCTCTGGGCTACAACAGTTTTAAGACCATGTATGTTTACATTCTGGCAAACTGGCATAAGGAGTATTAAGCCGAATTAACTATTTGCAGTTCCTGTTTGCAGTACACTCACATATGTGTGGACAGCCATCAGAGTTATACTTTGACACTGAAGAAACCTTAAAAACAGGAGGATTCTTAGGCAAGTTCTGAAGTTCTTTTGTCCTATGGTTACCAAGGTGATTTATGGACGTTTATTCACAACAAACATCGACATAATGGTATTCACGGAAAGAGCAAGCCCCACTGAATCTAAAACTATGTGTATCGTGTGCATGGGTTTGAGTTTGACTGAGTTGTGACCCCGAGAACCAGGGCTTTTTTGATGCAAACTGACACCATCCACTGCTAAAGGTATTTTACTTTGGCTTAGTTAACTGCTCTCAGCAGCCTCTGCTGCTGCTGCTGCTGCTGCTGAGCCTGTTGGTAAAACCTGTTCTCTGCTCCAAAGCGAGGCAGCGTGTTGTGTGAACTGATCGTGTTTGTGTATGTAAAATCTCAACTGGTACCTAAAGCTGTCAAATAAATGTGGGGGAGAAAAAAGTAAAATATGTTCCTCTGTAATTCAGAGAAACAGCAGCGTTAAGCACACATGTAACACGTAGCATAAAATGGAATAACACAAGTCAAGTATGAAGTTAAAATAAAAGTACATTAATGTGTAGTCTATATAAAGACAGTGTCTGAGGAAATGTCCTGTAGTTACTTTCCACTACTACTGCTGACAGGGAGAAGTGATCTTTACCCCTCAGTGATATTCATACACATCAAGACGGGTGCAGTCTTTGGACGCTCGGCAAGAAATTTATAGCCTAGTAAAATAATATTTTATGGTTCTTTTCCTTTTTCTTTCTTTTTTTTTAATCTCTACTGGCATCACTGGGCTTTGATACTTCCATATATTCCTATAAGAGGCTTCTGCTCCGCCTGCAGACATGAGCGTATATTTATCTTTAGGAAATTTATGCCGTTCGTTGGAAACTCCGCCACGAATCGCTCCCGTCTCTCTGAAACGTCGGGGACCGCACCGCAGCCGTCGAATGCAAACACAGAGCAGTCACAGGGGCCAAATATATATAAATATAGATAATATATATATGAAACAAACACATACTCCTTGATTAACGCTCCCATGATCCAATCATTCACTCAACTTAACCTTTAATTGGCTTTTTTTTTTTGCCAACAATTGCCCCTTCCCACCTCTCCCTCACACACACAACTGGCTCGCATAACTTACCACTCCATTGTATTCAGTGCGTGATCCAGTTAAAACCACGAGATATAAAAGAAAATCCTCTTATGCTTTTCTAGTCACTTGATGGCGTCAATTGATGTATTAATGAGCCTGCTCCCTGGATTATTGGCTGTAAGGCCCTTTTTTATACGAGGCCTTGACATCCGAACTTGTGACCTTGCAAATAATAGGAGCCACAGTAGTAACACATATTAGGAGAAGACTTTTCTTACTTATTATTTTTCTGCGTTTCTTTTTTCTGTGACATTACTCCAGCACAGTTTTGCTGATAGTTATGATACAGCCACTGGCGAGAGGTAACTAAGTACATCTAAATAATTATTCTCAGGTGCAGTTTAGTGCTAGTTTCCGCACTATTGCATTTCTACTTTCTACTTCTACATCCTTACATGTCAGAAGGAAACGCTGTACTTTCTACTCTGAGAACTACAGTTGTCTTTTCACAGATTAAGACAAAGTTTTTTTTTCTCAAGTCGTTCCACTGCCGTAAACAAGTTTGCAAAGGGAAACAAATTCCAACTCCCATGAGTGTACATAAATAAATAATCTTTATACTTCTCACAGTGTAACTATATATCAAAATATTACAAAATACTACCCAATAATAAGAAGTAGAATACAACTAAGTACATTTACAGAAGTACTTTACTTATAAGTACAGTTTTAAGATGCTTGAGTATTTCCTTTGCTACTTCTTATTTCTCTTTCACTACATTTCAGAGAGGGAAATTTTGCACATTTCATTCCACTACATTTATCCAACAGCTACTTTCATGTTTCATATTCATATTTCATAAACAAAACATATCATCACATCATTAAATATGATGCATCCTCTAGATTCAACCACTTAACCAGCAGCATGTAAAAAAAGTTTCAGTTAACTCTGCTTCTACCGGCTGCAACATACATTTTTTAATTTTGTAGTATTATAACACTGAACTACTACTGTAAATAAATTGTACTAATTATACATTCTAGTGTTCAGAATGTAGTTTTTTATTTTTACTTAAAAATTAGTACTTTTTACGATGTGGGTTTACTACTTTCACCTAAGGCTCTAAATACTTCTCCCCTATGGCAAATAAATACCATTAATGGCCATGTATAACTCCATCGATCTGAGAGTGTTCATTCTGCACAATTGGCACTTTTATTTTGAGAATACTTTGCTGAGTGGCATCACGGCGGTGCAGTGGTTAGGACTGTTGCACCGAGAGAGGTTTTGGGTTCGAAACCCGGTTCCACCGGGGGAACTTTTCCGAGAGGACTTTGTCTGTTCTCCCCGTGCCGGCGTGGGTTCCTTCGGCTCCGAAGCCTTGGTCCAGATGCCTGGAGGCGACTTTGAATAGCCTGTAGGTGTGAATGTGAGCGTGACTGGTTGTTTGTTTCTACATGTATCGGCCCTGTGACAGACCGGCGACCCTCTCCGGGGTGTGACCCCGCCTCTCGCCAGATGTCGGCTGGGATTAGCTCCTGCCCCCTCCGTGACCCTCAAAGGAGAAGCGGTACAGCGAGTAGCATGGATTGGATGGATATTTTTGCATGTAATACTTTTTCTCTTCGTCCTCCACTGATGGAGTAAGTTTCTTTTACTTCATACCAATGAACACACTGGCATTACCACAAAAATCTGAACAGGGGCAACTACATAATAAGCACTTTCTATACTTCTAGTATATTTTGCTCATAATACTCTTGCACTTGAGCAAAGGCTCTGAACATTTCCTCCAGCAACCGGGTTTAGCACAGGATACGTTTCGAACTAGCGTTTCAACAAAAATCTCTCATCGTTCCACCTTCAAACTGGTTAGAATAACTCTCAATACACCCTTAAAATTTCAGACATCATCGTTATGACGAGGGGAAATTTGCATGTAATAAGCAAAGTCAAAGGGTCGAACCAGGGAAGGGCAAAGGGCAGGCCTAAATATCGATTACATGCTCCTTCTGCTGACCTTACAATAATGATTAACAGGTTTAACATTTTAATATTCAACAGCTAAAAAACCCCAATAATGGTTCAACATTGTTCTTATCACTTTCACACTTTCAAACTTCTCCTACTAACGTGTTTATGACTCAGATTTTGAACCAGGGACAAGTTTCCGAGAACCGGGCGCTTGATCGTTTGGTGGCAGGGGCCTCAGAGGGTCAATGGTCTCAGGAGATGCTGAAAATTGAACGTGACATGAGTCTTGAGAGGAGGGAGACGGTTCCTCCAGGGCTCCTACCCCCGCCTGAGGCTTCACCCTACACCCCCCCCAAACACACACACACACACACACACACACACCCTCCCCCGACCGGGCCAACAGGCGGGCAGGAGGCCAGAGACACACGCAGCCTCCCATCACCCCCCTCCCCGTGTGTGTGTGTCTCTGTGGAGTCGGGTTGCGTAGCTCGGTCGGTATGCAAACACCAGCGGCCGAATCCCCCGGTGAATAGCGGCCTCATGGGACCGCACCGGATGCGTCGGGTCCGCAGCGTTCACAAACGGACCGGTCCCCCGAAAAACGAATTTTAAAAAAACCCTGCCCCCCTCTTAAAACGTGAATATACGCATATTTATGGTCATTTTCCTCATGGAAGGGGCTTTGATTTCCTGCAGCAGCCGATCGCCGGTGCATCTGTGGTGATTTCACAAAGCGGGGCGTCGTGAAAAACGAGGGTTTCTGATGATATTACGCTGCGGAATATTCCAACAGCCGGTGGTTTTACGCGGCTCCGGGAAACAGCGTTTAACCCATATTCCTGCGAACCCACTTCTCCCGTGACATTTCCTCGGGATTCGGGTGGACTTGAGCCTCCCACAGGGCCGCTGACAAAACGTCTTATAGCACACTGTTGGTATCGCGGGCTATTATTAGACCAGCGCACATCACGACGGAAACGGGCCTGTCATGCTTTACAGACGGAGCGTTAGGACACCTTTTGGGGCTTAATGGCGCAATAAATGACAGGATTACAGGTTGCAAATAGTAAAAAGAACAACAGAAAAAGAGAGCCTACTTGGAGCAGGAGCGGGGAGGAGGAGGAGGAGGAGGAGGAGGAGGAGGGGGCGGGAGCTTCAGGCCAGGACGGTCGCTCGTCTCACGCCGCTCAGGACCGGGCTGCTGCGGGGTCCATGGCACCGACGAGTCTGGCTGGTCTCGACCCTCAGGACGCGGTGGAAAAAAACAGCGACCAAAAAAAAAAAAGAAATAAAAACCCCAAAAACGCCAAAAACCTCTCCAGGGGGTCGATGTTTGTCTTTAACCCCCGCGGTGACAGGAGGGAGGTCTGGTGCACAGGAGGCCCCTGGAGTCCGGGCTGATTTCTGTTTTATTTTTTAAAAATTCCTTTTAATGTTAAAGCCAGGCCCGATCGAGAGCTGAGAGAGAGAGAGATAGAGAGAGAGAGGGAGAGAGAGAGAGAGAGGACGCAACCAAGAGCAGGTGCAATCAAGAAAAACAAAAATAACCAAAAACCGAGAACCGGATCTGCGCTTTTCAGCCGGAGCCCAGAACAAACCGCAGCGAACCAGCTGTTCTCTCACTTTCCCTCCCCCGCTCGCGGATGCGGACGCTCACGAAGGCAGGGTGCTCGCTGTCGGGGGGGGGTCCCGCGGTATCATGCCTTCGCCCGGCCGTGCCTCCGCCGCTTTTTACCGCTGCTGATGAAATGGCAGCGGCGGCGGCAGCAGCATCATATAGCCTGACTCATCCCGCATCAGCACCACTACCGTAAAGCACCGCGCAGAGGCGCAACACGGGGGGCGGTAGTGGTCCAACCTTGGGGGAAGGGGGGGGGGGGTGGTAGAGACAAATGACAGAGAAATAACAGCTAATGAGGATGTTGGGGGGTGGTTTGTGGATGATATCGAAGAAAATGACAGATTCTGAAATTATAGTCCAAAGTGGTGGATTTATACACACACACACACACACACACACACACACACACACACTCATATACATATATATATATATTTATACATTTCTTCTGTATGAGTTTTTGGACATGGACACTGCAGGTGAAAAGAGCCAGGGCATATTTGAGTATTTTTAATTTAGTAAACAGCCAACGAGCCGACTGTCGTGACATTAAAAGTCAGACTGTCCAATTATAAAACTCACTAGTTAGAACTAAAGAAGCTCTGGTTCAGGAGTAAATAATATTATATTGATCCCTATTTAAAGTAGAGTCATTGTTTATTTTTCCTCTTTATTTTTCAATTTTCTGCTTGAGCAACGAGAGGGAAGCTGCGCAGACACAAACACACAGCGCTGGCCTTGTGCGCACGTATCGCTGCGCAAGCACGGAAGTGGACGCGCTGCATGGAGGGACGTGTAGTTTTTTTCCCACGCTTGAAGCCGAGAACCTTGTTTTTTTGTTTTTGTTTCGTCTTTGGTGTTTCATTTTCAACTTTGCTGAGGGCCAGCACTTAAAATGAGAGAAGCTGTGTCTGGCACGAGAAAATTTATGTTACTTTTAGATTTTGAAGAGGTTTGAAGATTTGGACTTTCAGACAATGATAAAAAATGGGGATTATTTGGGGATTATTTTAAGGTTATAGGAGGGAAAACAAACAAAGCCTCAAAATGTGTTTCTGTGATTCAAACAAACGTGTCTCGTCAAGGCAGGAAAAGTTTATTTACTGAGCACATTTCATCCACAAAGTGAATCCAACCTGCTTTACATGGATGTAATGATGGAGGCAAGAACATTAGATACAGCTGCAGGACTAAAGTACGCAAGTAAGAGTAATAGAATAATGAAATAAATCAAATTAGCCTAAAAAACAGTTTGATTCTGTTACAAAGCAACTCAGCCTCACAACACAGAGGGAAAGCAAAACAAAACAAGACACTGATTCGGTTAATACAATAAAACATATAATGTGATTAACCTATCGGAAAAAACATACACAAACTGTGAACCGCAGGAACAACACTGAAGTTATTATACAAAAAACATGACACTGGATAAACAACACGAAACGTTCATCTAACTTTTTTCTTTCTGCTGTTTCGAGTCTCGGCCACGTGATTGATTAATGCTTTCATGTCTCACACACACACACACACACACACACACACACACACACACACATAGTCACACACACACTCACACACATAGTCACACACACATACACACGTAGTCACACACATACAGTCACACAAACACACGCAGTCACGCACGGTCACACACGCACCGACGGCAGTGCGGGGGCGTGGCCGTGCGGCTCCAGCTCGGGCCGCCTCCTCACGCTCCCTCCCGCCGCAGTTCGGGACCAGGCGGCGGCAGGAGATGTGCTCACGGACCGCGGCCGACGTTACGACACGTCGGCGCTCTTGGGGTTTTTATTTTTTCATTTCCCTCGTTGGGCAGTTTTTTTCCCTTTTTGTTCTTTGAACTCTGCCACTAAACCATTTTACCTCCACAACTTCTTCTTCTTCTTCTACTTCATTATTTATTTTTACCGTTTTAAAAATTGAGACGTCGAGTTTTCGTTCTGTTACTCGGACCAGACCGAGACGGGACCGACGATAATAACAACCCGAACCAAAGTCTAGTGACAGACCGGACCTCCGCTCGGGTCTGAGCAAAACTTCAAAACCTTTTGGAAACTGAGTTTTTATTTATATCCTTGCTTTTTTAACATTGTTTCCATCACTGGGGATCAAAATGAGCGTCTAGGTTTTATTTTAGTTTTACTTTATCGGGGATTCCTCTCATATAACCAACATTGGCGTTTAAGGTGCGTTTTATTTTGTGAATTTAACTTTAAAACCCCAGTTTCCAGTGATTTTACCTCAAAAGTTCGGGGGGGAAAGAAATCACCGAGCGTCGTGAGCGGTTCTCCCCCATACATGACTTGGGACCGGCCGTCGCTGGCCAAACCCACCGCGTCCCCCGCGCCGCGCCCCCCGCTCCATGCGGGGCCCGTAACCGGGGCCCCTCGCCGTGGTGCGGTGCCGTCCGGCTAGCGCGCGGCCATGCAGCACGAGCGCCTGCTCAAGGTCCTGGTCATCGGCGACCTCGGGGTCGGCAAGACGTCCATCATCAAGCGCTACGTGCACCAGGTCTTCTCGCAGCACTACCGCGCCACCATCGGCGTGGACTTCGCCCTCAAGGTGCTCAACTGGGACCACAAGACGGTGGTGCGGCTGCAGCTGTGGGACATCGCCGGTGCGTAAGAGAAGAAAAGCGTGTGTGTGCAGGAGTGGGTGTGTGTATGTGTGTTTGTGTGTGCGTGTGTGTGTGGGGGGGGGCATTCAGTTTGTCACTTGCTCACGCGACGGCGAGATGACACTGTAAAGCTCATTACCTGTCCAGGTAAAAGGATGATGCGAAAACGTTAGATACATTATAATGTGTTATAATCCATTTCATTAATGTTCATACACTATAAATGCTCAATAGTGGGACTTGGTATTGATTTGTCTGCTGATCATTTTTTTGATCGGCCTATTAATGGTTAGTCCATAGTCAGTGTTGAGCACAAAGTGATTAAATGTCTCAGGTTGTAATGATACATGAAAAAGAGTCTCTCATAACCGAGGGACGTTTTTAATTTTCACTGTTTTTGTTTGATTGAAACGGTCAAAATATCGTTGATGAAAGAATCGTCTCATCCTCTTAGTGGTAGTTAGGTTTATCCTTAGTTCATGTTCCGGTTTTTACAAAGTGGCATCAGAGGCTTATAAAAATGTAATGGGACGGGGTGTGTTTTGCTATTATTGACTCTAATGAACATGCACACTTTGTGGATTTTGTTCTAAATGTTCATGGCTCCTGGCGGACACATACATAGTCAGGTTTCCTCATGAAATGCATGTCAGAAGACACATATATGTTAGTACTCGGACAGCGTGACTGAAGTCTGGCTGTAAGTGGCTGCGACAGATAAAGCTGTGAAGGTCTTAAATGCGGCCGTAAACGCATTTGTGGATTTTTTAAAATTTTCTCCCCGCGACCTTCAAAGTGCCGGATCTCTGGGGCCGTGGCAGAACCGACAGAAACTCGTTCCTGCGCTATCAGAGCACAAATCCACCGAGAAGCAGAACCTTCGAGTTGTGCGCATGGTAAACTGCATTTTCTCACTAGTTGTCTGCATCCTGCTGACACATCCAGTTGTGATGATGCATGATACGAGAAGTTGTCACCCCGAAAATGAGGTTAACCTCCCTTTTTCTGCAGCAGACACGTTGAGTTTACCCCTTTTAATGCACCCCCCCCCACCCCAAGCCTAAGAGATAAGACGCTATGAAAATATAAAAAGAAAAGTTCTTTATATGTGAGCCGTGCACGCACGCACGCACACACACACACACACACACGTTAATGCACGGTGCAGTTTATCTTCCATCTCTTCTCGCCGAGTGTGTGGGTGTTTAGGGTAACAGCTAATCTGATGCGTCATTTTCATGAGAACTTCCAGCTCGGGCTGTTAAACCAGGTGGATATTTTTTTTAGACCAGTAACCGGTGACGGCCTCACAATGGAGATGCTGCGGGAAATGTTTTAAACTGGTTCAATAGGTCTTTCTCACTCAAACACACACACACAGTTGATAGATAACCATGGTAGTGTGTGGAGCTGATGATTGCATCACTGCTCGGTGTGAGTGAGTCGGGTTCTTATCTGGATGGAGTGAGGTCTGTGCTTCCTCGTCCTATACAATTGTTTGTACAATCGGGTTTTTGTTTTTTTTTTCTTAGATGCTATCGAGAACACAAGGTCAAGTTATGAAGTCGTTTTGTTGATCAGCTTCAAAGTTAGTGTCACTCTGGGCTTAAATGGGAGATGTCCAGTGAAAACTTTGCATTAGAGAAGCCACAAAATGATGAAAGTTAGCTTGTAGCAGGTAAACGAAACAAACAGACAAAAAAAAACAGCCTGACGTTCTGGTATTTTGTGAGAAGAGTTGATTTCTACTAACATCTGCACGCTTTTAACTAGATTAGAGACGCACAGTCGGTTAAAGTAAGGACAAGAGTCACTGTAAGTCTCTACTCACTACAAGATAATTGTCTTTAGAATCTAATTCAAAATTCCCATTGGAAATCCATCAGTTTAGCCTGAAATGAAGGTGACCTAATGAGGTTGGTCTCCAGAAAGACATCGTCACTAGATTACTCTGTTATGTTAAACAGCGTCTTCACAGAGTAACTGTGGACAGTTAATACCGTCAACCTTGAAAACAGTAATTTGGAAAACTAATCCGACTTGTGTTGTGAAGTTCCCTCATTTTTTTTCCTATAATTTTAGTGCATTTTTCAGAGCCCTTAGTGATGCTCTCTCTGGAAAGTTAGAAGATAGTATTTTATACAGAAATGCTACTTTATAATGTAAAGTTTGACATTTCCCACCTGAAACTGCTTCTGCAAATCTTTTTATGAACTTCTGTTTTGAAGGGTCAGTAAATTTGTTTTTAGTTTCTGCATATTTTAAACTGAAAAATCATGTGGCCAAAAGCCTCAGAAGTCCGTCGGGGAAGCCCCGGAGCTTAAATGCATCTGGGCTGTAAAACTGATCTAATGTCTGTGGAGAGACAACAGCAAAACGTTGGTCACCTCTGGTCTCGAGCTATAACCTTGTTCCATTAGCGCTGATCAAACTTTGTAAAAAAAAATAGTCTCACACACCAGATAGTAGTTGCTGTTAGAGGACAGCTCTGAGGCCGCGTGTGTGTGTGTGTGTGTGTGTGTGTGTGTGTGTGTGTGTGTGTGTGTGTGTGTGTGTGTGTGAGAGAGAGAGAGAGAGAGGGTGTGTGGTGGTGTTCAGGGCTCGGGCACATGAGCCCAAGTGTTTTTGTCTCAGCTGTTTTCTTAGGTCATGTGCAGCGTCTGGTCTGTGTGTGTGTCTGTGTTTTTGTGTGTGTGTGTGTGTGTATTAGATGTTCTCTCTCTGATTCACAACTATATCAGGATCATGTGGAGGAAGTTAGCTTCCAGGATAGAGACTTATTCATATATTTAGTTACGCACACACGTATGGTCACGCACATGTACTTACATGTAACAAAAGATGTATTTTTCCTCATGCACACATCCAAGTTTGATAAAATATTATCGTACAGGTCTGTTTCGGATTCTTGTAGATTTTCTCAACCATTCGATTTTCCTACTGTGTCATTACCTTCCCCCCCGTAGATGGGTTTCTCGCTTGCAAACCACGGAGGATTCATGCACAGCGTTGGGGTAGAAAATGCATTTCCCCGATGTCATAACGGCTCATGTATTTTCCCTATTTTGAATTAACGCTGCTTCCCAGAAACCTGTGATATTCCTGTTCAGGGGTGTGTCTGGTTTCCACACACATCTACTCATTGCACACTTAATTATTTTTTTTTTCTTCTTTACTAAACGCCAACTCTGAGAAACATCTGCCAACTCTGGCTGCTAGCATGACGCATAGCGTGAGAAATGGCAGCGGTGACACTGCTGAATGAGGCTAAAGGAGCTATACACAAAGTTAGATCCACAAGTAGCGAAAAATGACTTTTTTGCCTGCTGTACAAATTAAGAGCACTGCTGTGATATTTCTGGTTATTATATTTGTAACATTAGCACGTATGAAAACCCTCCCCTATCCTCAAAATATACCTGACACTGCCCGATGTACTGAATTAATGCAACAACTCATATTAGAGATGACTGTGCTGCAGAAAAAGCAGGAAGTCAATCCCAACAAACTTTGTCACTACAGGATTAGTTGATTAATTGATCAGTCGAATGACAGTCAAATAATTAGCAACTATTTCGATAATCGAACAATTTTTTAAAAGTCAGTTTTAAAACAAACATTGAACATAAGGTGGTTCCAGCTTCGCAAATGTGAAGATTTTATGCTTGTCTGTGGGTCTTTTGTGAATATCTTCAGGTTTTGGGTTGCAGGTTGAGTAAAAAACTAGCGATTTGAACACTTCATCTGGGGCTACGGGAATTCATAACAGGAATGTGTCATCGCTTTCCATCATTTTATAGAGAAATGAATATTTGTTTTACTGAGGAAATAAGATGCAGATAAATCAGTTAAATAATCATTAGCTGCAGAACTATATTCTCAGCTTAAAAGATAAGCCATGCTGCAAAGGCCTCTGAGTTTGTGTCTGTAATATTGTTTATTTCATTTTTATTTAAAACTCTGAATTCACTTTGAAGGTTTGCCAGGAAAGACACCCTACATTTCAGAAGACGTTTCCCTTGTCTCCCTTATTAAGGTGGTCTGTAATCAAGTTTAGCTTCAAGCTAAGAATATCTTCAGTTATCTAATCAAGTGTCATGAAACCACAATGTATCAACGTGACTTTTTGAAATAAAGTCTCTCAAACTCCGAAAACGGTTAAAGTCACTTGCCTTAGATCACGCATGTGGCCGGTAAATCTGCCTTCTCTTGATCAAGGTTAAGTAACAGACGCAAAAATAACCCGTCTCCTGAAACACTACTTTCTTTAACAGGGCAGGAACGCTATGGCAACATGACCCGTGTGTACTACAGAGAGGCCGTGGGAGCCCTAGTCGTCTTCGACATGACCAGACTGTCCACGTTTCAGGCCGTACTCAAGTGGAAAGGAGACCTGGACTCAAAGGTAAACCTGCCGGAGGGAGCAAAGATCAATGACAAGAGAGGATGGAGAAGTTAGGGATGAAAGAAGGTGGGAGGACTCAAGTTACCTTTCCAGAGGATGTCAATCAGCAATCAGTCTCATAAGGGGTTAGTAGATCACATATAGAGACATTAGCCTGATCAGGCTTCAAAAACGAGCAGTAAACCCCAAAAATCATTTCTGAAAACTCAAAGGTAACAAAAGAAGGGCAGCACTGGTGTCGTGTGATCGCTCAGAGCATGTTAAACGCCTGGCAGCAGTGTTGTGTATCAGCTGGTTTCTTTTGATGTTCTACCAGGTGATACCAGAATAAAGGGCCTTGAAGTAGTGGAGTCTGCAGGAGATGAAAGTATGAATGACTCTTTCTAGATCTGCAGATGAAAGGAATGAACTGATCTCGGGTAAATGTCTCAGCTGTACAAAGCACGATTGCACCGCTTAAGTCATCTGACTGTCTAAGGGCAGAGTTGAAATCAGGACTTAAGTTAATAGCCTCTTTTTTTTAAAATTATTATTATTAGAAAAGAAACCCAGATTAGACGAGAGACTGTTAATGCCAGAAGTGCTAGTGTCAGAAGTCACATGAAGGTCAGGAGTCAATCAACTGCAGGAAACTATTTGACATCCAGTTCTTAATTTCATCAAGGACATAATTGATGACACATCTGTGGTAAAAGGTTTTATGAGGACATACAGCCATCTGTCATCCATGCATCAGTGTAAATCAACATTATGATTTGTCCCAGGGGTAGCGTGTAAATAGTGAATAAAAGGTGACAGAGAATAGACCCCTGGGGGACACCACAATGGAGAGGAGGGGGAAGAGGGGGCATCTCGGAACGTAGGAGAAAAATACAGATATGAGATGAACCAATCCAGAGCTCCATCACTGGCGCCGACATAGTTATACGGAAATGCTAATTAAGACGTCGTTGTCCACTGTGTCAAAGCCTAAGCTGAGGTCAAGGAAAATTAAAATACAGGCCTGCATCAGCAGCAAGCAGTAAGTCAGGTGTTAACCAGTGATGGGTTACCACGTTAACTGTACACCAGCACATGGTAAATACAAAGTGGTCATGGGATATGTCCCGACTTTGGTGAGGATTATCCAGACGTTCCATTGAACAATATTATGGAATACTGACAACTGTGTATTTTGACAAATAAGGCAGCATCTCTTGGCTGCATCTGTAGGAGCCTTTGCAATGGGACAGGGACTTGTCAGCCCATTATGAAGCCTTTGGTCTGGAAATGTAGACCTCAGGGGCTGGATTCACAGTCTTTTCCCTTGAGCTGGTATTCTGTGGTTCATGTGGCAGCCATCACATTTCGGAGCATGGCACAAAAACACGACTTTAGTTAAGGTAGTCAACTGCACATCCAGAAGAACCTCAATCAGTAAAACTGCAATATGCTGGAATCACAGCTTCCTTTACTGTTATAAGTGATTTTTTGGCCACCAACAGATCTTCCTCAGGCAAATACCCGTCAGAAGTAACTGGGTCAAAGAGTCAGGTCATAGTCACCTAATCACATTCATATGTGTCAAAATGTACTTGGTACAAGGAAAAAAAACCTTTTATATGAATAGACATATACAAATATAATTCAAACCCCAAAAAACACCAAATAGGTCAAAAAAAGATAAAGATATCACACACACACTTCTTTTAAGTGATAAGCTGGGTGCCATAGGTTAATAAGACACTAGAGGGCAGCAAGAGTCATTAAAAAGAAAGTACAGGGTGTTAGATAGTCATAACTATTAAAAACTGTTGATATAAACAGACTGAGTGGAATATCATAAATGCACACAGATTGATTTTTCTTAAAGCGCTTCATATCAAACCATGAGATGACGAGGTGTTGAGAGACCAGCTCCAATTAGTCTCCCCGCCGCCAGAGTTTCTTATTAGGATCACTCCCTCGAGGAATTATTCATTTCAGCCTTCTCAATGCCCATAAAAAACCCCTCACACTGCCCGAGTACGTGAGGGAGTTGGAGCACACTCTCTCATCTGTCTTCTTTCTGGTCCTGTCAGGTCGCTCTGAGCAATGGGAGGCCGGTTCCAGCTGTTCTCCTGGCCAATAAGTGTGACCAGCGTCGTCACGGTTTGTGCCCAAAACTGCCCAAACTGGAGAACTTCTCCAGGGAGTACGGATTCGTCGGCTGGTACGAAACCTCTGCCAAGGTAGATGATGCCTGAGTTTGCTCTGGGTCTGACCGAGACCACCGAGTGGAATGCAGATATTGTTTTAAACGGTGAACTCTCTCTGTTTCTGTCACCCTTCACTCTTAATTGCCTCTGTAATGGGACACTCTCAAGGACGCCTTATGTGGGAATGCCATGTTTCAGGCATTAACATCCTGACAAGTATTGTTCCTGTCCTCACCGAAGTTTGTAGGAAGGAAGACAAAACATGTTTTCTGTAGGTCAAAAACATCTAAAGCCTTTATGAAAAGAAAAGTGCAAAATTCTTACACAAGGTTGTGTTTTCTGCCAAAAAAACAAAAAACAAAAACACATTCTTGCACAGCCTCCTCACATTCACATCCCCCTCCTCACATTCCACTAACATGCATTTCCATTGATTGCCTGTTAACAACAAATTCAATTAGTTGCTCTTTCTCTTCTATACCAACTCCAGTCTCTCTCTCTCCATTCTGTAGGTCATCACATTTCTCTGGCTCCATCAGTGTCTGTTACTGTGTTTTTAAATTTACAACAGTCAGAGAAAGGAAACTCAGCTGTCGAAATGACATTGTTGTCCCGTGTGGTTTCAAGCAGGAAGTCTTACGCGATTAGGAGGCACCTCATTTACATTTCAGAGTAAAACAATAACTTACACCCAGAGAAAGCTGAGCTCAGTAAATAACATATACATCTAGGCCATTAAGAGGAACTAATTTAGGACAAGTAGGTGTCCACTTAGCGTTAATTTATTCATATTACTTTGGTCTACAAAATTCATTTAGCTCCCTCTTGTTGACACGTGCAGCTGCCAACAAGTTAAAAAGATCTGTGGAGCAATGGGACCTGTTGTGGTGCATCTGTTCTGTTTGGCTGATTAGATTCCAATTTATTCAATTGATCTGTTATTGAAGGTGCAAGCTGGATGAACGTTCCCTTATAGTTTGCAGTGGAGGACCTTAATAGCCTCAATCTCTCCTCTCTGCTTTTACTGTTTCCCCTTTTCATCTATTTCATCACAGCAGGAACTTTCCTCACAGTGAAGAAATCGAGAAGACGAAGTTAAACACAAACCACCTCGCAGACGGTTTATCTTGATGTAATTATCCCTGTCACCTGACCCTGCTAGTTAAACTCGGTACCTGTTATAAGTGACTGGGTGGAGAATTAGACCAATGTGGCAAAGAAAATAATGTTTAGTTTAACTTAATTCAAATTCAGTTCTTTAAATTTAAATCTGTTCTTTAAATGATAACTAATTCAGATTTTTAGTGGGTCAGGTATTTTTTTTTACATAATTAAAGCTGCACTAACAATGGAAAAAGTATGGGTAATGTGAAAGGGGTCACTCATTGTGACGAATCCACAATTATCACTTCAGTTTCTCTCAGCTCTACAGGACCTTTTAGCATCTTTGAGCTCAGTGTTTTGTTTTTTTTTTGGATGCAACTTTATTGTTTCGATTCATTCTCAAAGCTCTCATCAGCTCTGACTAACCTGTCGCACGCTACCTGCTAACATCAAAAGACAGAGAAAATTAGCAACTTAACTGCTGAGGAAAGTGGTGCGTTTAGTTGCCAAAAAGCAAAATATTTCCCTCAGGAGCAGGTGGAAACCAAAAGAGAGCTAAAAGAAGAGTATATATAAACTGACATCTACCAAGTGGCCAGCAAAATGGCTCCATATGAAAGCTGATGTTGCCTTGTGTACGCAGGATATGTAATTCAGCAACTCTTGAATTTACAGCTTGTTGCACTGCCCCCAAATGGTCAAAAAAAATGATGAACACCGGTTTAAGCATGCCGTACAAATCTGAAGTCCATGTTCTCACTGCTACGGCATGCTTGGCAATAGCTGCCGTATATGGACTAAAACAGATGCTCATTTTAGGCTAATTTGGACAAAAACAGAGTACAGTTAAATGTATTTCATGGCAAAATGGTGGTCACGATCAATGGAGATGGACTGTACACATGAGCTGTACACATGAGCTCAAATTTGTGACTAAAATTTCCGAACACCAATTTTATTTATTTATTAGAATTTCAGAAGAGTTTAACAAAGGCATTATTTGATATGACGGAAAAATATTGTTAGAGAAAAAGATAAATATAACTTTTTTTGCTTCAGAATAGCTTTTGAATTTTTATAACCTTTAATGATCTTGTGGCCCTTCATATTTACCTTGAAGGCCTTTGATTGGGCTGATAATCTTCTAGATAATATCAAGTCCTATGACCAGACTGTAATCATGTCTGTTTGCGTGTATGACAGAGGCCAGTTAACTCACAACTGTGTGTACATCCACCCAGAGTCAGCTAAATTTGAAAAACACATCCTTTTCTTCCTGTTTTCATCCGTCTGTCTGCACCAACTAGCATTTTTATTTATTTATTTATTTTTGATCACCCAGAAAAAGAAATTTTCTGAAAATAGCTCTAAAAACTAGAAAAACAGATGTGGACTTGAACAGTTTGTCCTCTTCCTCATTCTCCCCTGTTTCTCTCCCTTTACCTCCATCGTCCCCCTCTGACCCTTTACCCTCAACCTCTCTCTCCAGGACAACACCAACATCGATGCCGCCATTACCTGTCTGGTGAAAAACATCGTGTCCGTGGAGGATGAAAGGGCCCTCAGCGAAGCCGCCAACGCCGGCGCTAAGAGCGAAGAGGGCAGCGTCCTCGTCCTGCCTCGCTTCGACTACAACGTGAAGGAGAAAGGACTGAGCGGATGTTCAGGATGCCCCTCGCTCAAACCCAGAGACAATGACTGAGGGGGGGGTCTGAGCCAAGAGATTGGAAGGAGACAGAGAGAGAGATGAGCGTGGAGATTACTTTGTTGAATAATTAATGTGTTGTCACTTAAAGTTGCAACCCCCTTTTTCTCTGCTTTCACAAATGCATTACCTCGGAGATTTCAGAAGAAACTGTTTGACAGGTCAGGATTTGTATTAAAAAAAAGAAGATAGGAAAAAGGATGAGAAAAAAAAAATTCAGCGAACACCTTTTCTACAAATAATGAAATTACTTTATTTTTTATAACAAAAACCGAGTCAGGAATTAGTTAAGTTATCGCAAAAACTTTTATTTTGAAAACCAACGCAATGGGCTACTTCAGTGGTTCTTGATATATTCACATTTGGTATAAGATAACTTAGAGGAAGTTTGCATTGTAGCCAAAGTGAACCGTTCGTCAACTGTTGCAAGTTGGTCTGATGAGTTTCACAACCACTAAATCTTCCTGAGGCAAAGCGTTGAGCGACTGCAGGGCCTGACAGACGCCGTTCGAGGCCTCATTAAAGGTGATACTGACCTGCGGTGACAATCAAAAATGTAGTTTTGCATTTTTAAAGGAGACCGACCGTGTGTTGTGTCTGTAATGCAAGTCAGTATTTATCTCCATTATCCTTCCCTTTCTCACCTTCACCGTCTGTTCTCATTGACTTTGTCCTGTATGTTCGCCACTGACGCCAATTTGTCGACGTTATCAGTTGTTGAGTATCAGTGAAAAGTATGAAAACAGTTACTCGCGTAGCGTCCTGACAGCAGCTTCTCTCCAGCTGCAGGAGATCAGCTGAGGATTTCGAGTCGCCTTTTGAAGTTTTCTGGCCACTGGTGGCGCTGTGGAGCAAGGTTTTTTTTTTTTCCCATGGGTGGATATGCGTTTTGGTTTAAATCTCGAGCTCCGCTAGCATGTGCACGGGGAGGCATATTAACACACACGGGCGGTACACACTCCGATGGTGATGATTTGAATGTCCTGCATGTACAGGCCGCGCTGTGCGAGCTGTTAAACACTTGGTGGCAGTAGTGCGCCAAGAAACTTGCCAATGTGCCGGTGAAAGGCAAAAATAAATTGTGTTTTTAAACCGGTGATGTTTGCGAGTCTCTTCTGATTCTTGCTCAGTCACCATCGGTGGTGTTTCCCCTTAGGCAGGACTATGACGGCTTTTTCTTAAGATTTTCTTGTTGTAATATTTTTTTTCTGAAGGCGTAACTCCTCACGTATTCGGCCAGAGTGCCTGTGTCTGTTTATGCTAGCTGCTTAATTTTCAGCCATGCTAAAGCTGGATTTGTGGACGGCGATGTTGTAGGCTGGCCCAACTCTTGGTCCAGACCGAGAGGTCTCAGAATACTTGCCATGAATTTCTGTGCATGGTGCCCAGATGTTCTATGTATGGGCTATAACTAATGAAGTTCTCGTTAGCACGCTGTAGCACTAAACTGAGAAAGCGAACATGGAAAACATTACACCTGCTAAATATCTGCATTTTAGCATTGTCCTTTTAAGCATCATTGGCATAGTGACCTTTTTTTTTTGGTCCTTCCAGTTTAAGCGATGCTGGGGTCAAAGCCGAACACATTTGTGCAAGCGCATTATATAAGTGCCAGTGTAGTTATAAAGCATCAGCTGATTAGACCGGATTCTGTTTGGATGGCTGTTGAATTATGGCACCGGGAGATGGATCGTCAACACAAACAGCAGCACGAAAATACTGCGAGTCATCAACTCGAATTAGTTAATATCTATGCATTATTTAATATTCAGCCACTTTGCGGTTTCCAAATGTCACAATCCTCAAGGAGAACGTATCGCTCCTCGGCTGTTTTTTTGCTCAAACAGGCTTTTCTGTCAACATAAACTAACAAGCTCCCACTCTCATTCTTTAAAGTCATTAAAACCTTGTATTGATTTCTTGCTTTTTAAAAGTGATATACAAGTACTCATGTCTAGTATTCACCCGCTCTGTCAGCGTTGGCTCCCCTCTTGGCTGTAAAACAGGTACAACCGGCCGAATGACTATGGAATACCTATGAATTCCCTTTCCACCATTCATCATTCTCACTGATTCCATTGTGTTTTTCCGTTTTTTGTTTTTTGTTTTTTTGTTGTTTTTTTTACTTTCTCTTTTTTCTCTCTTACAGTTGATTTACTCTGTAATTAAAAGCTTGAAAACTGAACCTAATTATACGGAAGATTGTCAAAAGCAGCGTGCGTGTGTTTTTTGTGTGTGTGGGTGTGTTGCAGGGCTCAGTTGTTCTCTCCACTTGCTGTTCCTCCTGATGGGCAGCACACTATAATTTTGCGCCCACTCATGTGAATATCCCCCTTCCGCTGTGCCAGAATATGGATAATACTCCCCGTCCCCGGGGGCGAGAGCGATCATTTCCTCCGTCACTCCGAGGCGCCACGCGTTCACAGTCCGCCCCCACGGCCTGAGAAGGGAAAAAAAAAGATGCTGTTGAGTGCGCTGTAAGTGCTTTGCAGGAGGGCAATTGGTCACTTTCCCCCGGAGAAGGGGCTGCCGGTTTAGTGACCTGATGCGCGATGAAGACGCCAGACATCGCAATCATCCACGTGCCCCCGAACGATCCTCCACTGTCGTAGTCAATGCTGGGAAGAAAAATGGCTTTTTTTCCATCTTTGAGCTTTGCCTCCGCTTCTTCTCGATCAAATATGCAACCGATCGGATTATGTTTCTGACTCATGAACTCCCTGTGTCATGTCCCGTCCTGACCCCCCCGCTTCCACCCGCAAATAAAACAAAAGTGCAAAAGAATGCATAATCCTCTCCTGGAAGAGCAGCGTAGGTAGCTAGATGAATAATCTCGACCTCTTATCATACACACTTGCTCCTTTTGTGTGGAATAAAAGCGGCTGCCTGGTTTTTCTAAGAGAGCGGTTCCGGGGGCTTTTTTTATTCTTCCATGCTTCGTGTCAATTTTGTCCGTTCCCGACACGAAATTGGAAAAAACCAAGCCGCGGATTGCTTTAGTGGTGAGACGCTGGCAAATTCAGATCTGTTCATTGCATGAGATAAATGGACGAGTCTCCGAGAATTGTGTGTCAGTTAGTGTAGGTTGTTAAGATGCTATTGTGAACTGTTCTCTCTGCTTGAAATCTCAGATATGATGCAGTATTTGCTTTGAATTCAAGTCCATAACTCTTTTTTTTTTTTTTTTTAAATCCCTGGGATACGAATGGGATTAATTTGTTTTTATGTTTACACTTTGCTTCAAAAGATAATTAATGTGATGCTACCACTAGCTAACTAACCTGCTATTAAGTCCCCAGCTCTCTGTGGGTGTGTTCAGTATTTCAGGGATACAACCGAGGCCCCAGGTCACTGAGCTTTGACACAGGCAAAGGGAAGGGAGACTCCCATCGACTTCACACAAGTGCAGTTGACTTGTCATAACAAGCGTTACTATTATAATGAAACATGCCATCAATTTGCATTATGGGAAAAGGTAGGATCCAGTGCTTTTGGAGCTTGACCTGTACTACAGACTAAAAGTCGGGATACCCTTGTCTCTGCTGCTTTAACTCTACCAGTCTAGTTTGATTAAGTCACTCTGGAGTCTCCTAACCTTTGAAAGATGCATTACTAAATCGCTGAACTACTCCTTTATTATAAATTACCTCAAATCTGAAGCCCCCCCCCAGATATCTGTGGCCCACTTTGCCTGGTTGGGGACCTGACTGGCGTTATGAGGCTTTTTAGTTTAACCCCCCCCCTCAAAAAAAAAAAAATATTAAGAAACTATTATAAAACAAAACAAAAAAATCAATCTGTTGAAAGTAATATTACATAAGAGACAGTACATAATTGATTGGGGGAGCGTTATGGGTTTTTTTAATCTCTTTTCACTGAAAGGAGAACAAGGGAGATTCTCAAAACGTTTTTCTCACCCCGGAGATGAATTTTATTTTATTCCTAACAAACAAAATGAAACAAAAACAGCAGTAGACTTTCACCATTTTTCCGTATTTGGTCCTAAAAGAACAAAGTTTTCAGTAAATAGCTGAAACGAAGGAGGTGGACTACAGGGTTTCATTGAAGCGTACGTCTCCCGGAGACCTGGGCTCCAACCAAAGCAGGAATTTTGAAGGAACAGACAGAACCGCGCCAAGATTATATCTCCGAACAGTCGGTTGCTTTTCACGGGCTCCGGCGTTCCCTTTATTCTGAATCCAAAGAGACAGAACTACAGCAAAGTCAGAGTTTTAAGTGCCTCATTTTAAGTGACAATTTTTAACCTGAAAATAAAATAATCTGACAGGAAGCATCTTTTTTTTCTTTTTTTTAAAAAATGTTTTTCATAAGTTTTTATCAATGATTCCTATAATTCAATTTGGGAACAATGTGAGAATTATTATTCCATTAAAGTTTATATTAGATTACACCATCTGAAATTCTTTGCGCTCTTTGAGTTATTGCTGTAACTTGTAAATAACTTGTATCATATTGTTCATATTCGGGGGAGGTTTTTGTATCTTTCCTAAGTCACAGGGAAGGTCTGGAGAAAAGGAAATATTATTGATAGGAAGGAACCAAATAGGACCCCAATTACTTTTTTACCATCCCTCAAGTAAGAGTCCAGATACTGCAAGAACTTTTATTTTACTCCTCCCTCTGGTTGTCCTCCACCCCCCCCCCCACCCCCCAGGTGGCTGAGAGCGATCTGAGCCACTAGAGGGCGCAACGGGCTCTGCTTTTGTCCAAAATGCCTGTGATATCCAGTGGAAATCCACGTTTGAAGTGGAATTTAAACGATCCGTGTCTTGTCCTTGCGTTTATTTCCTCACTGTTGCCCCCCCCCCACACCTCTCTGCTCCTCTTCCACTCCTGCTGGTGTAGAAGTAAAATCTGTCACAGCTCTTTTCTCCCCCCCTGTTGCCCCCGTGGCTTCTATTTTTGGATACAGATTCTTGTCCTCTCTCTCTCTCTCACTCTCTCTCTCTCTCTCTCTCACTCTCTCTCTCACCCTCTCTCTCTCTCTCTCACTCTCTCTCTCTCACCCTCTCTCGCTCTCTCACTCTCTCTCTCTCTCTCTCTCTCTCCCCCCCCCTCTCCCTCTCTTTCCCTCTTCCAACACCCTGGCTGTTTTTCTGGTGCTATAGATTCCAATTATTACCCAGCTACAAAGCGGCATTAACTGGAATCAGTGCAAAAGGGAAGGATGGCAGGATCACCAGTGAGTAAAAACAAAAAAGGGGGGAGGGTGTGTGTGTTTGTGTGTTTGTGTGTTTGTGTGTGTGTTTGGGGGGGGGGTCTTCTCAGGTCTCCTCACAGCTTTCTGCATCAGTAATAGAGGTCACTGCTAATTCCCCTGTTTGTGAGATGGTCGTCGCCGGAGCAAGCTGCTGAACCTCCCTGCTGGATTGATTTGTTTTTCCTTCAGACCTGTTGAGGAGGAATGGATTACTGGCGTTTGCCTTTGTTTTTCTCCCAAGGAACCTGTTGCGTTTGAAAAGACTGACAGCAGTGAAAAGGGATATCTTGCGTTTTGTTCCGTGAGTTTGGGGCGAAGGACAAAAATCTGGATATTTCGCTCATATTCACGGAAATATTTCTTTTCTATTGTCTCATCACGCATCCACCTTGTTCCTGTTTTCCATCCTCGCAAGTTAAAATCTTTGCAAATTTGTATTTCACATTCCACATGGCTCTGTTATGATATTGTCTGATCCAAAAGTGTTGGACTTTTAGATGAAAAGGTTGTGTTTTTCAGGTCAGCCTAATTAAAAATCCACACTTGTATACTCCTGCTTTTTGCCTGTATTAAAGAACTTTTGATTTTTGTTATTTAGTGTGAAATATTTAATCAGTTCGAGGGCGATTTATAGCATATTTTTGTGCTTTGAGTTAATTTTTGTTTACCCTTGGATCAGAGATCCTGGATTTTTAAGGATAATATCCTTCCAAAGGAGCCCTTAAAACACTGAATTTTCTGTCTTGTTGCATTTCCCTCTGAATTTCTAGATGGCTAAGGCTTATTCTCAAACCTCTTTCTGAAATATAAAAACAGATGCTTTTATACGGGAGTTAAATCTCTTCCTGGTGTCTTTTATGTGTTTATGATCATGTTGCTAAATGTAGCAATGTATCCTGATGCTTTTTATCCCCTGCAAACAATTCACTGAGGAGTTGTTGTGGTTTAAATTCAAAATTAGCTTTCACACTCTGTGTATTGATTTCATTTTAAATGCCAAATCATTTAGGCATACGATCAACTTAATCATAGCTAATAAATAAAGGTGGCTTTCTCTCTCAGCTACATTCATAAGCAGGTGATTCCACTTTTTGTTGTTGCCAAACGTTTCTTGTGTTCCCAGTGAATCCAGTCCCACCATGAAGATGGTCGCTGCTGCTACGATCTTCATTGGTCTGCTGCTGATTTCACACCTCAGCAGCGGTGAGTGACCACAAGGCATTCTGACTGGTTTAAAGCCTTTTTCAAGCATGCTGATAGTTATTGACTTTGAAAAAGTTTTCTTTTTTAAAATTACTATGTGCTTCTAGTCTGAAGAGAAGTCTCTCGGATAGGCCAGAACATTCTTGCAGATGTAATTTCACCAGTGGTGTGATTACTAGAAAAGCATCTGCGCATCAATCATAATCATTCTTATAATCACACAATCCCTCAAACAAACCATTTATCGCACAAAAATTGGCTAAAGTAATAACGCGGACTTACACAAAGCTTTTCTAGTCTTATCGTCAGGGATTGAGCAAACCGACCCACCGATTTTTGGACAGCCACTCAGGTGGTGGAGCGGTCGATGGCTGCGTCGAGGTATTTGTGAATTAATGAAGACACCGTAAATTGTTCCATTGGGGCAGCAGCCAAGTTGGGTAGGGGGGCCTGAGGGAGTTGGGTTTTCTCATTAGGGCCTTGTTTGAAACCTCTATATATCTATCACAAAGTCAGAGAAAAGGTAACTTCTCTATTTAAACTTTTGCTTAGAGACGATACAAAGGAGACAGGTCCAAGGGCATTAGTTTGACTGTCAAGGAAGAGGGACACAGGTCAGATCCTCCCTGATATGCTCACGTTGTTGTTGTTGGCTGGTTCAAGGCTGATTCACTGATCATTCTCGGCTTTGGCGTTCAGTAAGGATGTGAGACTTCAGGTTGGTTGACGGGGCAGATTCTTTTGTCGCAGCCGTCAAACGGGGCACAAGCTAAAGTTCTGAGAGAACTGCTTGCCACAGCTGTCAGATGTGCACTGGAAAGGTTTTGCTCCGGTGTGTCCAAGTTGATGGCCCCATAGTTTTTGAACTGTCCACAAAGGCTTTTTCACACCCTGCATAGACATGCACACAAGGCCTGTGGGTAGGTGCTTCCTGATCGCCATGTTGTCCCCGAATCATCTCGGTACTTCCTTTGTGTGGACAGGCCTTCGCCCTGGGTGTCCTCTTTTACTTTCTTGGCTTCATTCATGCAGACTCTGCTCCGCTGTTTGGGGTCTGAGAGGTCAATGCCTGGGGGGAGGGGGCTCCTACGGTCTACTACTATAGTGGTTGAGATCTTTCGGTCTGGACCAAAGGGATGGAGCAACCAGCAGACTGACATTACCAGCTACAGAGCCACATCGGTAACATGGCAAAAAAAGGGAAAATCAGGTGTTTATATGCACATTAATACCTGTACATACACTCTTAATACAAAACCTTATATGAAAAGTAAGACCCCTCCCCCTAAAGCACTTCTAGACTGTGATCCTTCTAGCAAACCTCTGTCAATTTTCTCATTGGGGTTGAGTCAGAAAATGCACTTCTCATCCAATGCCTCTGCAAAGGAGCTTAATAGTAGAAAAATATTTAACTCTGTGAAACATAAATGGTAAATTACTCTTCTTGCCTCAGAATCAAAGATGAAGGGTTTTTATTTTTTTAACCAGACATACTTTGCATCAATTTTAATAGTTATACAATCAGAAATTGGAAGTAGGGAAAATTAAGGAGGGAATTGAAATTAGGGTTCCGCTGAACATTAATCAAAAGCTGCATTTGAACTAGGAACTCCACCAACGCAGAAATGCATTTAATAGTTTTCTCCCAAGTGCTGACCTTCCATCCACATTTAAATTCCATAAATGTGCCAATGAGCTGATGAATCTCACGTTTACCATGAACAGTTCGATTTCATAAAATGGAGTAACATTAAAGAAGATGTGGGACATGAGTATTGGCCTATTATGTACTGTATGTCCACATACTACTGCCATTTAATAAGCATTTCAGCAACAAGCCAGGTATGTTTGGACTTTGCGTCAGTAAGAAACCAGTCTTCTGCCACGTCTGACTCTCTCAGCTGAGAGCTTAGTAAGTGCTTCTGATCACATACCATCATGGCTGGATTAACCCAAGAGGAGGCCATGGTTCATTGTGTATGCACCCTGTCGTCTTCAAGTACCCTTCAAAGAGTGATTGAGGGTCTCTGTGCTGGCCGCCAAGGAATTGGAATTGTCCTTGATTAGATGGTAGAATTCACAACACATGCTGCGTAAAACAACAGATTTGTTCTTCTTTCCAGGTTTTTTTGTGAATTCCCTCTTTCTGTTTTCAGTCTCTCTGCAACGCTTGAGTGATCTCTTAGCCACGCTGGAGCGAGGCTCTAGAGATGGCAATGTGGGTCAGTTGATCAATCCACCACGTTGGTCCAGGCTTAAAATACCTCTTGATTGATTGATGGATATGAAATTGAAAGTCAAGGAGGGATTAATCTTTCCCTAGCAACATCTTGAGGTTGGCAAATTGGTTTGCAGTGAAATGGATGGACATTCATTGTCTCCTCAGGATGAACTGTAGTAACGTTAGAGATTCATCAACTTTCCTTTTAACGCCATCATCAGGACAAAGTTTTCACGTATTCAAGTACATTTCAAATTACCTAACAGATGGATTGGCCCAACATTTATATAGACAGTCATGGCTCCCAAATGATCTTTCATAATGATTAAGGTGAGCCTTGACTTTTTCTCTGCTGACAATGTGGATGGTCAATCCAACTCTTTGGGCTTGATTGAAATATCTCAATGAGTAGTTGATGGATTGCCATGAGACTCAAAGTCAAGAAGAGGTTAATCTCAACGTGGTTCTTTGGCACCACCATGAGGTTGACAGTTTTGGGTGAAATGACAACCTTTGGATGGATTGCCATGGAATTTCATACAGACCTGGGGGAACTTCGGTGATTCCCAAAGTTCCCCCAGAGAGAAGTGTGTATCTAGCAAAAGGAATCAGATCAAAATTGAAAATTTTTTCCAGTCTGGATTTATGACCAAATACCTGCAAATTTGATGAAATCTTCATCATCCTCAGATGTAGCTTGTGTTTAGTTAGATAAGTAAATGTTAGCATGCCAAGATTCTAAAATAAAATGGTGAACGTGGTAAAATATTTTACCTGCAACTCCTCAACATGTTAGCATTGTCTTTGTGATCGGGTTAGTATGCTAATGTTAGCATTTTGGCTCAGTATGGCACATGTACGCAATATGTTTGGCACCACTTGCCAAAGCTAAGTCTCAGAGCCGCTGGCAAACCTACAACCTTTCTTAAAGCCTCTCTTTGTGACCAGTTTCTCTTTTTTCCCCTCTCTTCTCCCCTGCGTCCTCCTCCAGCCCAGAAATCCAGCAACGACTCCATCCACACCTCCCTCATCATGGTGCTCAGTATGAGCTCCCATTCGCTCGTCAGCCTCCTGCTGCTGGGCCTGACCGTCGTCTTGTCCGGCAGCATCTACATATGGGTCCTCAGATATGTCTGCATCGGCTGCTGCCAGCCCACCGCTGTCGGCACCGAAGCCGAGGTTCTGGCTGGGATGGTGTGAGGCCACCAGTTCCTCTCTGTGTGAGTTAGAGTATCACTCACTCACTTGCTAGCTCACGAGTCACCCAGGATATTTCCCTCTGTTCGTGGGTTTTAAATGGTATTCTTCAAACCTGTGAATTAGTTATATACACTTGAGACTTTGCTATGAAAAATGACGTCTCTCACGTGCTACATCTCAGGCCACAATGTTTGCTCACCTCTTTCATCACAGTCACTTGATCCATTGTTAATGTCAAAAAGATTTAAAGTTGCAGCTTTAATAAATCTTGCACGAGTTAGAAATTTACAGAATAGTCTCAAAACAGTCACTTTGTGATCTCAAACTAAACAAGCCCTATAGAGATGATGTCAAATGGGCACCTCGGGACCAAAACACAGCTGCTAGCTTAGGTAAGCTAACGAAGCTAACGTAGCTAACGAGAGAAGCCTTAGAATAACCTGAAATTTCAGTTCCTGCTGCTACAATCAGATGCTAATTTTAAAACTCAAACAACACATTCTATGAGCACAAATTAGGAGATTTTACTACTAATTTGAATTTAACCATTATTTTCCATGATACAAGAGTGTGTAAGTCCACGTATGACCAGTCTTGGCAATGAATTTGTCAAGTACAAGTTTGGTTTAAAATGGTCACAGTTCTATCATGATGAATTAAAAAAAAACAAAAAAAATCAATTCTCTATTTTTATTGTGCATGTGCAAAATGGGTTGAAAATACAAAGACATGGCAGTGAAAAGTTTAAATGAATAAAAATAACTATAAAATAATGAAAAGTCATTATTTCATATTATAACTCCATCATACCTTGATCTTCTTTCAATTTAGTTTCAAATAAATCCTCTGTACAGTTAAAGGTGCCCTCTGACCGTATGAATTTGCCTTTGAATAAATAAGGAAATAACATTTCTGTTGAACGGCGAGCCACCTCGCAGTCTGCCTGAATAATGGACTGAGCGTCTGCGCTGGATGAAGGCTATCGAGTCCGCATCTTAACCGATCCAATTAAATTTTATCAGTCTCATAACTCAACGGCTTCGTATCTCTTAAAAGCTCGATGAATGAATAAGTGATCTGAGAGAATCCCTAGCAGACAGAAGGCTTCGCAGTGGCGGCGTTTAATATATTTCCCTGGGAATATGCATGCATGCACACATGACATGCATCAACACACGACCACATTGATTGAAGAATGAATCTGAAGCCTCGGAGCCAAACATTAAAGAGGTAGTGAACGGCTAAAGATCTTTTTTTTTTTTTTTTCAGCTGTAAACTACATGATGTGACTTTGCTGTGATGAAACACATCAGTACTGGTGTTGATATTGACATTTCATTCCAAAGTTACAAAAACTGGCATTTGCGGTCACTGAGCATCTCCCGTCCCACGCATCCCTGCCCCCTGCCCCCTGCCCTCTCTTCTCTCTGCCCTTTGCCCACTGGTTTTTTTCTTTCACTGTATTTCAAAACTATGGTGAATTGGAGTTCAGGATGAAGTTACACTTTCATAAATGGACTTTTTCGAGCCCAGACTGTTGACAGCTTTTTATTGACTTGTACAGTTTTGTTTTGTTTTGTTTCCCCGACATTTATGGCTCAGTCGGATCTGAAATCTCGAGTTCTGCTCGACAGGAGCCTGACGGTCTGACCGCCGGCCAGACGGACATGACCTTTACGCAGCAGGCTGCCTCTACTGCAGGTTGATACCTGGACGAAGATGGTGATATCTCACCCACCGGCAGTTGGGTTGCCAGCGAAATTCTGGGATTTGTTAAAGTTTGGGAGATGAAATGTGTTGACGAGGTAAATTCTTGTAGAAAGTAATGATGGGAAATTTTTTAACAAAGGGAGAAAACTGGGTTATGTCAATTAACTAGTTAGTCACAAAGAAAAAAATCACTTTACCTAAGTGTCAGTATATGTGAAAATCTATGGAATATTTCCTTCAACCCCTTGGACACAAATTGCATCAAAAAGTTAATAAATAAAAATACAATATAATAACTTTGTACATTAAATTACATATATTTAGTTGTATCACACTATGGGCAAAAATATTGTTTCTTCATGCATTGGTTAATTTCTGGGATTTTAAGCTATTTTGTCTCCATGTCATCCTTCAGAAAAGTGAAAAGAAAGCATTCAAAATGCACATTTAGTTGTTTATCTTACTACATTTTGTTTATTTTCGACTGTATATCTCAATTACAATACATATATTTAAAGGCTGCTCCCTCAAAGTGAGTTTTTCCTCATAAACTGAGTAAGAAATCTCAGATTCAGTGGCTCTTATGTTCCTGTCTATATTCTGAGGGTTTCTACAGTTTGGGGTTTGTTCATGTATCATTCATAGCCTGATTTAATAATTGATTTTCTTCATGGCTGTTGACAGTGTTTTCTAATTCATGGGCTGATAGAAAGGAGTATCCAATTTTTTTATTTATTTTTTTGATCTCGACAAGAGACAGGACACACTGAGTCGGACTAAATCCATGGAAGAACCGTGGCGAGTTCTCCGAGATGCTCGGAACAACCTGCCTGCCGAGTACCTGAAAAAAACATAAAACAAAACTGTGTACCAGGGAGAAGTGGCACTGTGTTTTAGAGGCAAATTCCGGTCACAGCAAATACTGATCTGATTAAGGTTTCTTTTCAGTTTACTTCATGTTTGTATAAATTTATCTGATAAATAAAAAACTGTGATGTTATTTTTGAGAGCAGAAACTGGAGCCAAAGTCGTGTACCTACATTATAATTATGGATGGATTACAGAGCAGGTGTGCTGAGCACAGACTCAGGGGATGCGTTCGAAGAGAATCTTGGTTTTTTTAATCATGGTTCTGCTGTGGCCATCATCTGATAATCCACCTGTGGTTATAAAGCCATCGCATCGTTTTTTTGCGCCCGTGTAAAACCGATGCACCAATTCTGGGGAAATTTTTCCGTGGGCGCGCCTTGTCCCGGCAACGGCGGCACAAAAGGGTCAAGTGACCCTGAGAGCTGCCGGCACGTAGCTCGACCTCGCCTGATGCTCCATCCACCGTAACCACGGTGATCATGGCGAAAGCTACCCCCCCCCCCAACGTGCTGTGCTGCATGGTGGATGAACCTAGTGCACCTCTGGATGTCCATCGCTCCCCGCCTTTGTTTTCCAGCTGACCCCGCCCCCCCAGTCTTGTCAACTGCCCCCGGTAATGGATTTATTCCTACTGCTCTGAGCAACTTCGGCCTTGGTTGAAGCAACAACTCACCTCCCGTGATTGACAGCCGCTATTAGGACGACAATCCTGGGGGGGGGGGGGCTGTTGCCAGGGGCTACTGGGGTGGGGGGGTACTTTGGGCTCCCTGCATTCCATGCATGCAGTTGCCATGGAAATAGGGAGTTTGGGCCTTCCGCCTGCAGATGGCAACACCGCACTCTGAATCGGGGGGGGGGGGGGGGCAAGGAGCTGCCGGCGCCTCCTAGAGGGTCTGATTTCATGGCTGCCGTGTTCACCCCGAGCTCACCTCGTTCTCCCCTGGGCGCCGAAGCCCCCTTCACTTACAGGCAAGTACGGTTGGAGGCCCAACGGTCCACGTGGGCGTCCATGCGACCGCCTGTCTGCCAGTCTTTGTGCTGCCGTGCATCAATTCTTTATGCGCCTTGCTTTTTAAAAAAAAATATATATTTTTTTTTTATTTCAACATGATTCCACAAAGTAACTGTATTTTTAATTATCTCCCGTGAGACTTGAGAGGGAAATGTTCTAAAAAGCACAAGCTGCCGCATAACAGGGAGAAGAAAAAAAAAAAAACACATTTAATGATTAAAAAAACTGTTGTTTTGGTCCAGTGTTGCAGCTGTTACACCATATGAAAGAGGCTGTTTTATGTATATAGTTTTTTTGCTATCTTTCTTCAGCTGTGACACAGAGAGCACATGAAGCCAGGCCCTCTCTGTTGTCTTTGCAGAAACAACCGCTTCCGTCTACTTGTGGTTTATTCCCCCCTTTTTTTTCTACAGCATGCATGTTTTTCGAGACACACACACACACACACTGCACACTTCACTGGATTTGGCAAAAAGGGAAAAAAAATGAGTGAAAAAGAAAGCACCGGTTAGGCTGATAGATACTCATAGGTGGATTACATGCAGGCATGCACAGGAAGGAGGAGGAGGGAGGAGAGGAGGGGTCATTAGAGGTCAAAAGCAAAATGTGGTTTCTTTTCGTGCAGGAAATTCACCTGCTGCTGCTGCTGCTGCTGCTGCTGGGGGGGGGGGTGCAGTTTGCGGTATTCCCCCAGGTTCAGGAAATACTGCAACTCTGAAACTGAGACACACACACTCAGTCACCCAAGGGAGAAAAAAAATATCCCCACAGTCATCAGGTACTTACAGTTGTGAGTTATAGTCTCACTTCACCACGCGCACTAAAACACGAAACGGCTCATGTCCCGGTGCACGCCCTCGGCCACAGGTCATGCGCACCCATGACAGACACAGATCTGACACAGGTTCAATTACATTTATCATCATTATTATTATTATTATTATTATTATTATAGCATGAAAGACTCCGCCGAGACGCGTGCAGCCGCGAGGGAGCCAATTACGCCCGGTGAGACGCGTGAGGCCCGGGGGCGACCGGCCGCCAGGACGCGCCCGATCCGCTCGGCTCCCGGATCCCGGATCCCGGCGCCGGGACGCACCGGGGCCACCCCCGCTCGATGGAGCGGGTTCCCGGCGATTTTCAGTCCAGCACACCGTGTTCCGTGAAGCGTGGAGTCAAACGAGGACACGGCGTCTGGGGGAGATGATTTAATACGACCTTAAACTTGGATTTGTGGGGAAAAAAATTAGAAATTAAAAAAATAAAAATCCATTTGGGAAAGTCAGAGCGCAGAGTCGGTTAAACGTCACACTGAAGCGGAAACGACTTTATGCTTTAAAGACAAAAAGGATGTGAAATTGGAGCCATTTGTTTCACAGATTCCGCTTCGGTTTGAACGGTGACACCTTAAGATCACGCTCACGCCTCAGTCCCCGGCCAATGGACGGCGGAGGCGTTGAGGGGCCGCGGGAAACGGAGCAGAGGGCGCTCAGCAGGCAGGGAGGAAGGGAAGAAGTCCTAAGAAAAACCAAGAAAACAAAACGAAACGGCGTTTTTCAACAGAAAGCTGTGGTTCTAGAAAGGATATCCAGACGTGTTCATCACACTTCCCCCTCCACGCTCATGCTTTGACAGTTTGGTCACTTTATAGCTATAGTCTTTTTGGAGTGTTCCTTATTTCATTAAAGTGGATTTTCAACCTTAATATTCAAACTCTCTGTTTCATATGAATAAATAAAAACAGACAAACAAACAAACAAAAAAAAGGATCCCAGGGTTGGATGCTCCAGGTTCATATAAAGACTCATCCATGGCCACAATATGCAATAAAACTTATGTGAAACAAATGTGTTTTAGACATGAGCTACAGTTATTTTCACAATCTATCAACCTCTTTTTTTTTTTTTTAAATCAATACATTGGTTATTTTGTCTTTGGAAGAAAAGTGGAAACTGCTTGTTACAATTTCCCAGAGCTCAAGGTGCCACATCCAAGGTGCATATTCTGTCAAGATTATGTTTCAGAGCCTGGAATCAACTAATGTGAAGGATTTTTTTTTTTTTGCTTGTCGGACAATCACATGTATTGTTACTTGATTTATACGTCTTATATATTTATCATTTTGTCACTCATCCTTATATTTATCTGATTTTTCACCCTTTTGCAATAACACTTTATGGCATTTTTCCTTTTGTGAAACATTTCAGCGAAATGTTAAACAGCATGTGTACAACTAGCAGGCCACGTGTGTATATGTATATGATAGGTGCATATAGCCTATTTAGCTTTTATCAGTAACTCTATTTTTGAACTTCTGTAACACGTGCACTTTATATATATAGATATATATATATATATATAAAGATATAAAGATATAAAGTTTCATCTCATCAGGAACGGGCCGATTTTCTGCTGAAGGAGAAGTTGTGGTTTCAATCCTTCGAGTTCACTTAGGTAGCTATACTTCTGTAGGATTTCAAATGTAGGACTAATAGTTGTGATTTGGTATTTTACAGCGTTGCGTCGGTACTAATAGTTAAAAAGAAAGACAAAAGTAATAAAAGAAAGTATCAGGAGGAGCAGCGGAGCCGATGAAAGCGTCGCAGGGTCCCGGGCGTCTGGATTCCGAGGCCGCCGGAGGCGCCCGAACGCAGCGCGGTTGTGAGATCAGCTGATTTCTTACGCTGCCATTTTGTCCGGTAGAGACGCGACGAGCCAGTCAGTCGGTGAAGAGAAGCCACTGGCGAGACCGGGACCGTCGGTAGCCCGAGACAGGAGAGCGACACCCCGGAGCCGATGATGTCGAGTCGGCAGCCGACGGACAGCGCCAACTGAGCCCGAGGACCGCGAAGGGGGAACGACCGAGCTAAGGGAGCTGTCATTTTCTTTTCCTTTAATCAACTTCCCCGGTCCGCCGGCTCCTCTCCTCGGTCAGACCCGAGCCCTCTCGCCCTCTCGCCCGCTCCGTGCTTCGGCTGCCGCCGGTTAGCTTGCGCCGCTAGCCGCCTCGGCTAACACCCGCCGCCGCCGACGCCGCTACCTTCCCCCGCCGGGAGAAGCCGCACCTGTCCCGCCTGTCAGCCCCCCCCCCCCCCACCCTCACCGCGGCGTCCCCGCACGGACCCCGGACGATGCGCCGCTCGGCCCCGAGCCACTTTTTCACGCCCGAGGGGAGTTCCGACGCGCTCTTCGCCGAGCGATCGCCGATAGCTTAACGGCGCAGGCTAACAAGTTGACGTGGAGGAGGAACTCGAGATTTTTTTTTTTTTTTTTCCGGATCGTCCAGATTGTTGCTGATGTTCCTCGAACTGCGATTTCATACGGATAATAAACATTAACGCATCTATTTTTCTCTTCTAACCCCCGAGGAGGACTTTTTTTTCCCCCCAAACGAATCGTCCGGGCTACAAACCAGCCAGTTAGCTATGTTCATTTGCGGCCAGAAAGTAAATCCAAGTGTTGACGGATTCCTCAGCGGGACTCTTTCCTGGTTCCAGTGCTGCGACGGAAACATTAGCTAACACACACTAGCCCGGATTAGCGTCGCCGCGTTGTGTTGACCAGCTCGGCTAATTAGTCGGAATAAACTGGTGCCAAACAATTTCCCCGAAACAGGAAGAGCGGTGAAATCAGCTGTTGATTGTAAAAAAACAAAAAAACAAAAACCAACCAGATTATTCTTGTACCTGCATCATTATTATTATTATTATTTTGTTGTTGTTGTTGTTTTTGCTACCGGTGACCTGACGATATTTGCTGGTTTTGTAGGCACCTGGATTTAAAACAAACAAAAACAAAAAAACCAACAACTTAACAGGACAGCGGGTGTGTGATCGCAACCTTTTACCTCCACTTGACAGTGAAGTCACGTTGAGTTGTGTCCCGCGGGGGAGTTTGATCCATTGATCGGATCGTTATCGGAGGATTGAAGAGAGAGAGAGAGAAAGAGAGAAGGGGAAAGCAGAGAGAGAGAGGAAAGAGACAAATAGGAGCGATGTCGGGCCAATCTATCACGGATCGGATCGCTGCGGCGCAGCACAGCATGACCGGGTCGGCCATCAGCAAGGCTGTGTGCAAGGCGACCACACATGAAGTCAGCGGACCCAAGAAGAAACACCTTGACTGTGAGTACACCGTGCGTGTGTGTGTGCGTGTGTGCGTGTGTGTGCGCGTGTGTGTGTGCGCGTGTGTGTGTGTTAGTGTGTGCGTGTGCGTGTGTGTGCGCCCCGTCAGGAACAGACGAGCCCCGTCGGTGCTCCGTGCCCGTGGTGCCGAGTCCGTGACGCGCATTGCTCCGCTCCACCTGGGCGGACGGCGGCAGGAAGACGGTCAAAAGGTCACACGGGCTTTTTTTTGGGGGTGGGGGGGTCTACACGTTTAGCTCACCCACACTCAGCCGATTGTTTTTTGCACAATGAGCCGGTAGGTGACACATTGACCATGTTAACTCCTGCGATGCCGGAGTCGAATCTTAACCATCTCTTCCTCAACCGTCTTTTAAATTTTTTTCCCAGTTTGGATCGGTCCTTTCGATAAGGCGACAGTTGGACCGGGTCGTCCTTCGATAAGCCCCAACTGATCCCCCGAAGCTTTTCGACCACCGTCGACATCCAAATATCTTTTAACTATTCAAATAAAACTCCAGATTTGAGAAAATAAAATACGCGGCTGCAGCTAATGATTATTTTCATCATGGATGAGTCTGCACGCGGCTCTTTTTAACTCGAGTTTCAACGATGAAGGTGGCGAGTGGTGCCCGTCACGCTGTCCCGGCACCACGGTGACGTCTCAAAAGAATTGGCTCATTTTACGCAACCGGCTTGACTTCACGTCCTTGTGTTTCAGGGGCCTCGGAGACAGAGAACAGTTTGACTTCTAATAGAACAGGAGTTGACGTTTTATTATCCGTTGATTGGCTAAATGTCTCAGCAGTGCCTCAGATTTCTTGTTCTGACAGGGTAGCTGTCTGAATCCCAAAGATGGAACGTTTTTAATGATTAAAACATAGTGAAAAGGAGTAAATGGTTCCGTTTGAGATAATGAAACTTGTGATTTACTTATTTTTGCATCATAAAACGGTTTAAACGATTCAACTGTTAGCAAGCAGTGGCCCGCAGTATGTAAACAGTTATGTCTCCGTAATTCGAGGTTACTCAGAAATAGAACCGAGGAAGAACGAACGTTCCGCGTCAGCTGCTCACCTGACGGTTCGTCCCTTCACCCCCGCGTCAAAAACGTGCCGCTGGGGTCTGGCTGAGCAACGGGACGGGTTTATTGTTGTAGGGAATAAAAGGCATGGATAGAAATAACAAAACATAGTGACGGAAGCAACAGGAAGCAAAGTCTTTCATCAGACCTGTTTCCAAAGAGAGACAAGGAAAGACGGAGGTGTCCCAAAGACGAAATATGAAAGGAAACGCATCACAAGCATCATATTTTCTCATAGGGCTGCTCCAGTGGCCTCTATTTTTTCTTCTCTCACACTACCCATTGAGGTGTGAGAATAATGTAGTCGGCAAAAGCACATGCACCCAATATTCCTCCTAGATTGGGTTTTTCTTTTCCCTTTTTTGTCAACTGGCTCTTTTGAAATGAAGAGTGGATTATTGGGCCAGTAAAGCCAACTGGAATAAAAGGGGGGAAAAAAGGGAGGGGGGTCACGTCGAAGGGGATGGCGACGAGAGTGAGGGGACACAAATGAGAGAATGAGTGCGTTCGGCCATCGGAAACGAGAACGTGTAACCGGGGCCGATGCGTTGATGTTCAGTTACCGGGGTAAACCGGCTTTGTTGGTGCACAGAGGTTTTGGTCTGGCGCTTGGGGCTCAGCCGCCCCGTGTCCCTCAGCCCCTCCTCACCTCTGGGGCTCAGGACGCCGACGTCCCACCAATAGTCCTGTGTTGTCGCTGCTTTTTAGTGAACTTGGCCGGACCTTTGCAGCCCAGGACGCCGCAACTGGCTTAATCATTGTGGGATATTGATTCCTTTCATGGGAGCAACAACCTCAGTGCCACGGGGGGGGGCGGCACCGAGTGGTGCATTGCATGATGGCCTGATTGGCACATCTGTCCGTTTGGCTCTTTGCGCTTTTTTGTGTTTTTTTTTTTTTTTCTTTCCATGTAGTTAAAATCCAGGGTTGTCAGGCTGTCGAGTGCAGGTAATAGGTTGGGTAGTCATTCAGTCGGGCAGGTAGTCAATTTGTGAGAGGGTCACCGGGGAGGCCAGTCTTTCAGTCGGCCCCGTTCCCTACTTAATAAAATTCATGGTCGGGGGCATCAGTCATACAGCTCCAACAGGCATGAAGGTGTCTAGGCTGTATAGTGGGATACATCTCAAGTTCAAGGGGCGCACTCCTGATGTGGTCGGTTATGGCGAGGTGCAGATATGTATGTAGCGCAGCAAATGCTAATGTGTCTTTAGCCCCATCTGTGACCGCAGCACTCGATAAGTTATGAGATTGAGTTCCCTATGCAAACCTCAGGGGGACTACCGAAACTAGGGCTGAAAAAAGACGACTATTATCTTCCTTGACTTGACTCTTTTTTCCTTCAGTTAATTATTTAGTCTATAAAAATGTAAAAAAAATAAAGGTGAGAAAATGTCTATTGGATCTTCCCTGAAACCAGAGGTGACGTCGTGTCTCGTTCGACCAAAAGTCCCAAACCCAATTATATTCACTTTACAGCGTTTATATATGTCAAAGAGAAGCAGCAAATCCGCTCCTGTGATGGAAGAATAACTGGTAAAAAAAAAAAAAGGTAAGAGTATGATTTGTGTGATTGTTCTGACAAGGTTTGCATAGGGGAATGTAATGCGTCCAAATCATTGAATGTAAAAGGTGCCGATGCTGCTTAAAGGGGAAGTGTGTCCCTGGCTGAACTACCAACTTCCTGAAAGTATATATAGCACAACAAAACCTCCTAGTCAGCACAAAATACTTATGGATAAAAGCTGACAAGTTGCAATGACACCGTTATGATTTGGAGGCGAAGGTGAAGACAGGAAGTGTGGCTCTGGACCCTGCATCAGATCCTTGGTTTAACACATTTAATTTAAAAAAACGTGCTTTCTGAGTATGTGAGTTCAAGTCACTGAACTGCAAGTTTTTATTTATTTATTATTTGTTCTTGTTATTGGCTCCGTTGGTTGCGCAAATAACCCTAGCGCAATGCTTTATAGCAGATTTTTACTGGACCCAAGTCAGATACTAGAGTGTTAAGTTAGTACTTCAAACAAACACCGGCGTGGCAGGTGTCCGGTTATACTGTCCCACTACTAGAAGTTGATCCACACTCTCCAGCCAATCAGGATCCAGAATTTTCAGTGGTCATGGTCCAGACATGAAGTTTCCCCCTGCCAAATGCTGTAAGTCTTACAAGGTTTAGAAATCTGCGTTCGGGGCCAAGTTACCTCATAACCGTCACAGTTTGCAACAGTGTGTCTGAGTGTCAGAAACGTTGGCGGGGACTGGCGACGATCCAGTCGGAGGTGGTTTGCTGCTGTTGTTGCTGCTGCTGCTGCTGCTGCTGCTGCTCCTCCGGACACGCTCGAGATGCATTTTCAAGGCCGGGGGCCGAACTGCCGTCCGCCCAATCCAGCCGGATCGTGGCACGGCCCGGGCACATCTGGAAGCAATAAGCCACAGGTTGGAGCAGGGCCTAGTAAGGTTGGGGGGGGGGGGCATTGGCAGCTCAGCCTGCTGGCCCACTGGCTAGCATTTGAGTCAGTGAACAAGTCCACAGGTTAGTGACTGTTTTGCCTGCAGAGCCTGTTAATCAAAGCTGAGGAAGGAAGCTCAGGAAAACCGGGAGGCCTGATGACGGCTATCAAGCCAAAAAGCCTAGGTCGGGTTATTTGTCGCCGTTTGTTTTTCAGTTTTTCTCTAAACATCTACATTTCACACAGTCAGAGCCCCCATCCACTGGCACGCACTCATATAAACACACACAACCATTGTTCCCCCCCCCCCCCCAGGACAAATTCACTGCAAGCAGCTGTGCAGCTGTGACTGTCTGACATCAGGCTGCGAATGATCTCACCAGCATATTTGCATCTAGTCTCAATAACCAAATAACCCTGGCAGGAGTCTTTCAGCGTCGCTAGCACGGAACATGCAAGTGTCGGGAGGGAGGTGAGCTCGAGCCGCCGTGACATTCCCGCACCGCTGGTGAAAATAAGTTCCTGCTTTAAAGCCATTTGGTGTCATGATCGGGACCGTCCCTCTCTGTTAGGCCCGGTGGCAGTGACGACGGGTCCTTCCTGTCCGTTGTGAAAAGCTCTTCTATATATATTGAGACCCTTGTTATAACATTCAGGGAGCGAGGGCCAGACGGCGTTAGAATATGTCCGGATATGTGTTCGCCTGCTCGCAGTTCTTCGAGGTGCGAGTTGAGAGATGTATCGCATGTTCGGTCCGTCGGCTGTGTGAATGATTGCCGCGGATCGCTAGGGCAATCCCGAAACCCCCGGTTGTCTCGCCATCCTACGGGTGTCAAAGAGGGACGTTGCGACATCTGAACCCTAGTCTATAGTTTTCCCGTCTGCTGGGATCTGTTGTCATGGCAGCAGACCGGCCAGCCGGCTCATGTTAAATGGCCTTTCGGTTGACAGGGGGAAGCTGGATGGCGGAATCGGCTGCCGGTGCAGTAATGGTACCTCTTTTATAGCCTTTGTTAATGCGTTTTGAACTGGATGTTTGTGGAGCGTTTCTTAGAAGTAGTGAATGAAACCCTAATGATTGTTGCCAGTACTCCATGTAATGGAATATCTAATGATCGTAAATTTCATGGTAACTGGGAGACTGGCTTCTCCCCTCCTGCCGTTTTAACTGCTCTACCGGGTGGCTGGTGGGAAGCTTCTGCAGCACTTAACCTCACGGAAAAGCTCGCACCTTGACATCACATGAGAGGCGCTGGCCGGCCGCTTGAGAGTCACCAGAGTCACGTAAATGGAGGTGCGAACCCAACCGATGCCCCCCCCCCCACTCTGTCAGGGTGGAGTCATCGCTTGGGCCTGACGTGCCATGATGGCCCTTCCTCACACCTCCACCGAAACCACCCGTCTCCTCCATCCCCACAACGTGTCTTTTGTCGTCTTCAAAGGAGAGAACGAGAGTAAGGGAGGGGGATCAGCCCCGACGGGATGATTCAGGAAATAAATCCACAAGAGGACCTTTTTTTTTTTTTTCTTTCCTTTTGAAGTATTACTAAAGTAATTTGGCCAGAAATCAGACTAAGTAATAGAGTTGCAAAGCGGGACGTTTGGCTATTTGTGGAAGTGTTTCCTCTCATTCTGTATAACCATTCTTGCCATTTTTTTTCCTTTCAACAATGTAATCAGTGTTGCTGCGTTCAGACTTGGGGACGACACCCCAGATAACGCGACGTCCCCCACAGGTTCACGTCGGCGGCGACTGGTTTTAATTATTTCGGCTTAGCTCTCTGAGAAATTATGTCGCCCCCTGTAATTTCGGCATGGCAGATGGGGTCTTAACGCCTCTAATACCCATGAGCCTTGGGTGCCATTGTTATGGAGAAGAAGCCGGGGGCCGAGGAATTCAAAGTGCCTCGTCGTTGCAGCCGTTAACAAAAGATGCTGCGCCGGAGCTACTGAGTCCAATCGAGACTGACGGTGGATTTCAAAGGTGAATTGATTTGAGGTGCAGATTGAGTTCTGGGTTCTCTGGACGCAATAGTCTTTTTTCCCCAGCTGCCATTGTTGGCTTACCCGACAGGGTTGATTGTTTCTCGCTGAAGTCAAGTCAAGTCAAATCACCTCAATCCCAACACCTTTCCATTGTTGTGACTAAGGTGAGGGGGGGTTCATCTGAAAACTTTTCCCACAACTGACAGTCTGACGTTTACGCCCACTTCTTTATAGTGATTGGCTGTGGGGAGTTTGGCAGGATTTTCTTCTTCTACCTGTTTTTTTTTTTGTTTGTTTGTTTTTTTTTTTAATTCTTCACGCAGCTAATTCTTGTATTTTTCCTTCGTACAACTGACCGCAACACTGTGAATGTCTTCGAGGACCATGCCCAAGAAAGTGCGTTGCTTCATTGACGTTTGACCACGTTCTAAAGCCTTTTTAAACGTGACGCGTTTGGGTGACACTCTATACGCACTGGTCAGTCTCCAGCGCCCTCTGGCCCCGCTGCTGCAGCTGTCCAGTAAATAATGTAAATTGCAAGTGTTAGCGAGCGTCCCTTCTGTTGCTGCAGCTCTCCATCAACACGGTAAGTTAGGCAAACCGTCTTTCCGGCTGTTCTTGACCTCAGGCCTCTAAGGGGGGCATGGGAGGGTGAAAGGGGACGTTCCCTGTTGGGCTTGCCAGAGAATCCCAATAATATGTTTATATTCTATCTCCAACGGGCAGCAGTGGTTGCAGAGTTGCCTCTGTGTTGTTGTTGAGTCATTACATGAGGTTGCCGGGAAGTATTTCACATGGTTTTTAGACTTTTCACCCGCTCGCTTGGCCGTTGCTTTGTCCACATTGTCTACATTGTCCATGTGCAGGTAGAGCCGATTTTAAAACGGCTGAATGGCGAGATCTATTCTAACGCAGACATGGAGAAGGACAGCGGACACTTATGCATGTATTAACTTTGTGCAGACCCAGGTAAATGACTTGTGTCTACACAAATGTGGAGAATATGACTCGCGCCATTGAACCACAAGGCTCATCTAAGGAATCCGCTGAAACCCGACCTTGTACTGGTCATTTTTATATTTCATTCTATGTTAAGATCTCCAAACGCTGCTGGTGACCAAAGTTGCAGGTACTTGCAAGGCAAAGCCAGAAGAAAAAAATAAAAGGGGGGGGGCCATTTGGCCAGTGCCCTCTCCTGACCCGGTCGGGCAGCTTTAGACCACATGCCTTTTTCAACAGAAGCCTTGACCATAGCCTCTCGGTCAGCTGCTTAGTCAGACTGTTCCGGTTTTTCTTCTTTTCTTTTCTTTCTTTTTTTTTTTTTTAACTGCGTTTTCAGGCTTTTCCTAATCAGTAGCAGTTATGGCAGCTTAACACAACATGCCACATTGTTTTAACTGGCTGGCTGAGCTGCTGGTGCCACATGTCCCTTGACATCATATTGTGTTGGGCCAATTTTAGCCAAACCTTTTTTTTTTTTTTCTTAACTAGGTTACACTTACATGACAAATTGATGCAGGGCTGGGTTCTGTCTCCACACCAACCCTCTGGCTGGCTCTGTGTGGGTGAGTTTGGGGGGGGGGGGTTACACATACAGCAGGTTGTGTGGTTTGTTTTCCAGCCTCCAGTGAGTTGGTGCCCGTTCAAACCTTCCGGCTCTGCTTCAGCTAGGAGCTCATGGGTCACCTTGACAGATTGGTTCATTCGTGCATGTGTACATACAGTGGTGTTTGTGTTGGATGTGGGTGCGTCTGTTGGAATGTACTTAAGTGGTACTTGTGTGTGTAAAAGGACGTATGGGCTTGGTATTTCTGGTATTATTGCAAAGTTGCTATACAAACATTTTCCCTTATGCTGTAATGAATAGGATTGTAGCAGTAGTGTTTTTCAGTTTTAACGGATTAGCTCTGAGGAAAACTTCTCCGCAAATAACTGTTGATATACTGTTGGTCTGATTTCTTTCCCGCCAAGTGCACAGTGGGGGTGGGCGGGCGCTTAAAAATGCTTTGTGCCCAGCGGCCACACAGGCAGTTGACAAGCTGGGCGGCCGACGCCATCGGCCGCCGCCAAGTTCCATCGCCGATTTGAGCATAAGGTATTTCTCGGTAACTCTAAAGTACTTTTTATTACCATATAAACAAATACTCTCATTTGACAAGATGGGATCAGCAAGTGTTTTGAAATTTCCGCTTGAAAAACAACTTGAGCGATTTATCCATCATCAAAATAGCTGTCGATTAGTCGCCCAGTCGTGTGATCGGACCATTTTTGAGGCTCTATGCAGGGACCAGCCGTTGCTGTATGTTGTGGCACTTCCGTCTGCCATTGCCACAACCAGGCCCCAGGAGAGAGAGGCGGTAAATACCAGCCGGACTCCGTCTGCTCCGTTTCATGGCGCGAGTCGGGCCCAACGCCGGTCGATGCCGGAGCTGCCGTCGACTCAGCAGGTGTTAATGAACGTTAATGTCAGCGCCAACCTCGGCGAGCTAGGCCGACTAGACCCCACGTTCTGACGAAAAGGCTGCGAACCCAACTTTCCATCCGCGCCTTTTCCAAAGGCAACATCATGATGAGTTCTCCCGAATATTAAATCCTCTGAAAACATGGATATCCAAAACTGTTAATACTTGATAGCAGCCTATGTATATGCTTGCTGAAGAAGAGGGAGAAAAACGACAACAAAAATGACATTAAAAAAAAAAAAATTCTGTTTATGTCAGTGTTGGAAGGCTTCTCCTCGCAGTGCTGGCTCTCAAATGTCAGTCAAACACTCGGGAGATATGCCCACTGAAAGGCCTTAAGCTTAGACACTGTTTCCACAAGTGTTTCCAAAAACAGTCCCGTCCTCTTTTATGAAAAAATGGAGGAAGAAAAAACATCCACCATAGCTTCGATGTCTTTTACAGTTTACTTTTCTTCACACTAAAAAGGGCAGGGAATTCAAATTTCGGCTCAGCTTTAAATATCAGTACATTTGCTGTTGAATCTTTATTACCTCCCTAAAAAATCGGTGTTTTCCCTCTTGCGCTCTGTCACCCGCTGCCTTCCTGTTCTTTACTCTCCTTTTCTCTCATTACACTGTGTACACACTCGGAGTGATTTATTGCCATCGCCTTTGCGCCACTAGAAAAAGCAGTCGGGGAGCTGAAAAGGCTCAACGTCGTCTAAGGAGTCTGAGGACACGAATAGTCGGCCCCATTTCCTGCCGTTGGTATTGCAATTGATTCTAGCACTGGTAGACCTGAGGACGGGTGTATGACTGGTTAGCGACGTGGGGGTGGGGTTGGTGGTGTCGGGGTTGGTGGTGTCTGTGTCTTAAGTGATTGTAGGTGAGTCTAATGGTATCTAAAGGGAGAAGGGCAGCCCCCCGGCTGCGGAGCACAGATAGGCCCGGTTCAGACTACCAGGCGGGAAAAGGGCTGACTGTCTAGATATGTATGTTTCAAGTGAAGCCCAGGGGAATGCATGTGTTGAGTGCGCGGGACTGTGTGTGTGTGGATGTGTGGAGGAAGAAGAAGAGAAGAAGAAGAAGGTGCAATGTAGATTCTGACTCTCCGTAGGTGTGCCGGGGGAATCTGTTGCCCACGTGCTACGTGCTATATGTTCAGTGAATGTGTGATACCCACAGGGACCGAGCGTACGAATATCGACGCACGATTCGCACCGAAGCCCGTTCAACAGGAGCTCGCAAGACCAGAGTCGGAGGCAGTAGTCTGCCTTTTTTTTTTTTTTTTTTTTTTTAAATTAAGGGCGTAATACATAATTCAGGATCTATAAAATATTTGTTACATTACTTAAAGCCGTGGTAGGATTTACCTTGGCTTTGCACCATTTCATTACATTAGTCAGAGCTAGAAAGTCCCAGCGTAATTAATTTTCTTTTCCATTTTTTCCATTTTCATGTACTCGTTTATTATTGTGAAAATAATCAAGTTAACCGCGTCCACAGCTACTTATTGTACATCCCGAATCCATCTCTCTTCCTTCACTCACGCCGCTTGTTCATTAGTGTACGGCCGTGATTGGGTGAATCTGCACTTTCACAGAGGTCAGTGGTCTGTATACAGCATATCTGAATTATAAATGCTCCAGAGAAGTTAATATTGATCAGCACGTGATGAGTTAAAAAAGAAAATATCCTGCATTGGATTTAATGTGGTCAGACAGAAATGCTTCTATGATGCGTTCTGGGGAAATTGGATTTTAAAGCTGCATTCATCAAAATTTTCACGCCAGAAATGGATCAGATGACTGAGTGTAATGTGAAAGCAGTCGGTTGTAGCGATGAACCCACATCACCCAACTCTGTGGTTTCCTCCAACTTTTCAGGCGCTTCCTGGTCCGCAGCTTTAATGTTTACGTTTGCTATTGACAATCTAATATCCCAGCTGTAGTGTGTAGCGGTTTTCGATGGATAAAACCCGCAGTATCCTACCAACCAGGCACCGGCTGGATGACTGACAAAGTTAGGGAATGGGTAGTGAACTGAGTGGAGCATTTCAAGGCCAAAGACCTATATATTTGATGAGTTTAAAAAGAAATAGGAAATTGGAATCAAGTTCTTCAGTTGGCCAGAAATCTCTGTCCTTGAAAAGCAGAAATTTTGGAAACGGGTTGGATTCATCAGAAATTACTGCTAAATTCTCTCATTGGCAAACAGGGTAAACTGGCACAAACCACACGCCCTGTGTTATCCTGAGCATCAACAAATGATTAAAAAAGAAAGCCTCAAGCTAGCTATTTGCTAATTAATGCTGTAAATTACTCTAAGTGGGCTAACACACCCTAGTGTGCTTGTAGGACTGTTATTTATTATTCATCCCCCGCGGTCACAGGAAGTGCGGTCATGAGGGTTTGGCTTTTTTTTTTTTTTTTTTTTTGGATTTATTAAAGTTCTACTCATCCAGGTAAAATTCACTGGGCTTGTTGCGGCTGAGTTCCCTCCCCAGGGGTGGTTTTAAAAAAAAAAAAAAAAAAAAATCTTGCCGTCCCACCCGCCCGCGCAAATCCAGCCATACGACGGGAACACTGCGTAGGTGTACACACACTTAGCGTATTGGGTAATGATAGTGCAGGGTTTTAAATAGGCTTTGTCTGTTTGTGCGCGCATGTTTGGGAACACTCAGTGCCTCTGTTCCCATCCCATTCTGATGTGGGCTTATTTTTAGCTGTGTTCTCTCAGGAGCCTTTGGCTGGGTTCAACTGCCTGTTTTTCTTCCCATACTCTTACCTGTGTGCGTCTGCCTTTCTGCCCCCCCCCCTTGTCTTTTTGTTTTCTGACAGAAATGAGTTCCCTCAAGATGATTGCACAGAGACACCCCCCTCCCCACCCCCACCCCCGAGACGTGCATGCAGAGGACTTCAGTCCTATTTGCTTGACAAGCTTTCCAGACCCCCCCCCCCAGGTGGAAAAAGCATTGCATTTCAGAGAGGGAGTTTGTCCTCTGTCTCTTTTTTGCTGCCGTCTCTCTATCTTCCTCTGTGCGTGACTAAAAGAGACAGCGACACGAACGGGGGGGGGCACGGCTCTTCTTTAAGACCTCAGGGGGAGAATTAAACCTACCCCGAACCGGGGCCTGTCTATTAATAGGCCCAAGTTTTAGTGACACTCAGTCTCTCTACCCTCTGTTTAACTTCTCCTTCTCCCTCCCCTCTTTCCCCCCACCCTTTCCTGGCTCGTCATCTCGTCCCTCCTACCCTCTTTCCTCCCCGCCTGTCACCTAACGGCCTCACGATCCCGCCTTTTTCTCTCCGTTTTACAGATTCTGATGCCCGAAAACTCCGAGCTCCGGAGGATACTCGGCACCGATCCGACGCCGGTGCTTTATTTTGCATTTCCGTTTTAAAGTCCATCTCCCTTACCGCTTGGGTAAGGTAACATTAGGATGTGACCACGGATCCGCTCTTAACTGCACATGTAGACATTTATACACCGGCCTTTTTTTTTTTTTTGCTTGTTCAAATTTTAATCACGGTGTCCTTGGCTGCAACCGGCGATCCTTTTTCCCTTTTAATCAATTATTTATCTGGTCTGAAAAATGTCAGAAAATAGTAATAAATGTCCATAAGAATTTCATCACGGCGCCAGATTGCTTGTTTTTTCTGTCCACAACCGAAAGTTGTGTTTTTATTTTTTTTCAGTTTACAATCACATAAGACAAAGAAAAGCAGACAACACTCCGACTTGAGAGGGTGAAACACTTTTTTGCTTAGAAATGGTAATTTTTACCAGTGATGACAAATAGCTGCAGACCATTGTCCTGTCGATCGACTCGGCTCTTGTTGTAGTCAAATGTTTTTAAGTGTGAAACAGCATTTTATATGGATTTGTTAAATCTGGCGAAACCCAATCGATCAGTATAGATTTGGATCCCTCCCCTTCTCTTCTACCACGGGCCACACAAAGACAGATAAAAATGAATATATTATTTACATGAAAAAAAAAAAGCTTCAGTCCAACCAAACATTTTAATGTATTTTTTAATTTCTTCAGGAAGCAGCTCTCCACACAGGAATGCAACAACTTGCCCCCCCTTCTCTCAGTTAGACAGAAATGGTCTGGCCCAGGTTTGGGGCGATCTTGAGTTTTAGCATCGCCGAATATTCAAAATTTGCGTCCATCTTTGACCTATTGTTTCATATCCGTTAGTGGGCAGCCAACGGACAAACTAGCAGAATATACCGCTGATTCGATCGGGGCTCATGAACGCAGCCTATTAACCACGGCAAAGTGCTGTTCCTCTGCCGTTGCGCCGAGTTATACCTCCAACTCCCCAGCCATCATTTATTTTGCCGTTTGACACATTTAAAAAAAACAACACAATTTACTTGCCGTCATTGACATTTTTTTCTGCCTCTGTTATCAGACAACCGCGTGAGAAAAAAATAGTCATTTTGTTGTGGCCCCTAAGTGCCGAGTGGCCCCTAAGTGCCGAGAGCACTAAGTGCCGAGAAACCGAGAAAAAGCGCCGGCTGTTGCGCTTACAGATTCGGTCACATCGCTTGAAACACTCTGGCAGTCATCTTACAGCGTGGACGCGGCAACGGGTCCACACTAAGGTGGATCGAAAGAAAACAAGATTACTATTTGAAAATCCTTTTTTCTTCTGTCCATAAAAATCTTTGCTCTTAAGTGCCAATACAACAGAAACACTCTACATTTTTTTCTCAAGGCGGAAAACACAATTTAGTTGTTTGAATTAGCATGGTGAGCGACGCAACCTATATTGTGTGATCGGCCATATTGGCGGTAAAAGAGCAGAGTCATAGAGAGAAATGGCAAAGTCTTCAATGCTTAACTTCATCATGCAGGAAAAGTTTTGTTTTCCCTCTGTCAACACTGCAAAGCAAGTCTGGCATTTTCATAGTCATCCACTCTTTTGCAGCGTATTTGCATAAGAAAAAAAAAATGTTTTTGACAAAACAGTGCCTTGCCGTGATTGAAAAGCCCCCAGAAAAGAGGAGAAAAGATGCTTCCTCAGATTTAGCAGGCTTATGTTCCTCCTACGAATCCTCGCACCTCTCGCATCCTCCCATCAGCAGGATTTTAGAGGGAAGGAAAGGAGGAGGGAGGGGTGAATGGTGGTGGTGGTTGGGGGGGGGGTCCTCTTTGGAGGCGAACCACTCCCGCAGTGCCCCGACGGAGACTCAGACAGAGGAGCGAAAGAGATTACTAGTACATGCCAGACAAGGTGCTGATACCACAGAGTGTTAATCTTTAACAGATTTGGGGCCCGCACGCCTCCTAGGGCCTCCTGTGTCTGGCTTCCCATCTGTGGTGTGTGTACTCATATACCCCCCCTCAGTACCCATACCCACCCCCGGTTTCTCCGAACCCGTGTAGAGGAGACGGAGGTCAGTCACCCTGTTGTTCGGTTCGCAAACCTCGGCGTGATCGGACCTGCCGCGTGGCCGAGAACGGCGTCCTTCGACCGGGTGACCCACATCCGAGGGGGCTCAGCCGGCGGCGGCGTCCTTGAGTAGGATGTTGAACTACCAGTGAGAGAGGCGATTCTGCTGTGCAGCTGACCTCCGACCTCCTCGGTGGAGGACAGGAGTTGGGAGGGGTGATTTCCCAGGAGAACTGTGAAGAATTTTATTGGTCTGTAGTTTTTATATCAGTTCTTCAACCTTCATGCAGGGTAAGTGAAGTTTAGAAAAGGTCTGGAAAGTGTGTTCGGTCTAGTCAAGGTCCGGGAAGTTTCATAGTAGGACAGAACTTTTATGAAGGCTCTAATATAAACATCCTGCACATATATCTACAAGTTTCTTAACATATCTATCACATGAGTCTGTTATACTTGCAGCTTTGCAACCAGCTTTTTAGTAGCAATTAATCTGCAAATTGTTTCTCCATTAGCTGTCAAAATGACTGAAAATAGAGGAGGAAAAATGCCCATGGCAATTTTACGGAGGGCCAAGTTTATCACTCATTTTATCTGAGCTGCAGTTCGAAGCCCAGACAGGGAAGAGCGATATTCCGTTTACTGTTACACGTGGCAACGAGAGACGAGCATCCTCAATCCTCAGTCCTATTTCAGCTGCTGCTGTGAGGACATTTTTCAGTCATTCCCGAGTCTAGAGTTTAAATATCAAGAACGAGTATGGAAGAGGATCTTGCTGAGTGTTCAGACGACCTGGATGAGGACCACTCTTTAAATTAATCAGACCAATCCCAATTTTGATTTCCACACAATTTGTAAGATGTTTGCACCATGGAAATTCAGTTAGTACCAGGTGCACAAAAAAGTTATTTTGGGTCTAAAAACGAATTGAATGATGGCCTTGGCTACCTTGTATTAGATCTAAGTGGTCATATCTACGAGAGGGATCTCCTTTTAAAAAAAAAAAAAAAAAAAAAAAAAAAAAGATATCACTATCTTGCTTGAAAGAATCTTGAAAAATGTGGTTTCAATTACATTTTAGTCCTGTGGCATTTTCTAGAAAAATACAAAAAACAAACTTGCTTTCATTCTCTAAAAGTGAGCTTTTTTTAAAGGTTTCGGCCACGTCATCCAGCCCCTCCCAAGATGTTCGGACAACTCCGGATCGTTTATTCATCAGCCCATTTCAATGGTTGTGTGAAACGTGCATGTCCGATGTTCACTGAGGTGATATTGCTTATGGTTGTCACATCATCGTTTTTGGGCAAAGCAGCTGTGCGGGGTGCGGAACTCAGCGGAGGAAACGACGGATGCCGTTGTATCTTTGTGGTGCCGATACCTCTTGCCGGCGATGTCGCGTCGTCTTCGGGAGGACCGCGGGTTCACCGCCTTCGACCGAGAGCTGCGTCAAGATCAGTCCGGACAGATTCCCTGCATAGTTTGAATTCCTGAAGGAACGGTTAGGTTAACCCGACCTGCTGTGCTGGTCCCTCAAGGGACTCAGCTGTGGAGAGACTGGACTGTGTCAAGAACACAGAGCCCAGCACTGATCTCTCTTCATGCCTGACGAAGGTTTTACAAGATGTTAAAATAGGATTGAGAAGCTGATTCCGGGTCTGTTAATCCAACCCTTGGTTATATCCCACCAGGAAGCTTCTTGAATTATCCAGATCCCGCTTTCCAAATCTCGTGTGTAGACACACAATGTGAAACCCAGGCAGGTTCTTTTGTATCACAAGGTGTCAACCATGGATAACCCTCAAAAACAGAGGGGCCAGATTAGAATTTACTAGAAAACATTGAGGGGGGGGCTGAAACAGTCATGGAGCACGATTCTTTGGAACAAGATGAAATCAAGATGAACTTGTACCAGAACAATCGGAAGAGTATGGAGAAGGAAGGGAACGGCTTATGATCTGAAGTGTTATGGCATGGTAACGTAGGGCTGCCAATGGAACTGGGGTAGGTGGTGTTTGTTGATGATGTGACTGCCAATAGAAGCAGTAGGATGATTTCTGAAGTGTACAGGGTGATACTACCTGCTCAGATTCAGCCAAATGATGCCAAACTGATAGGACGGCGATTCACAGTATAGATGGGTAATATCCCAAAATATTCTAGGAAAGCAACACAAGAACTTCTCAAGGAAAAGAAATGGGATATTCTTCAATGGCCAAGTCCGTCACCTGACCTCAGCCCAGCAGAGAATGTTTTTCCACTTCCTGAGGACAAAAACTGAGGGCAGAAAGACCCACAAACACCCAGCGATTGAAGGCAGTGAAGGCCTGGCAAAGCATCTCGAGGGAGGGAGCTCAGCATTTGGCGACGTCCAAGTGGCTCCAGCCCTCGGGCCGCCACTGACTGCAAAGGATTTCCATCCGAGTATTAAAAGTAATCCTTGTATTTATATTTATGTTGGTTTGTCCGATTATTTTTTTTGAGCCTCTGAAAATAGAGGGACTATATATATATATAAGAATGGCACGCACCGCAGAGAGATGGAAATAGAGCCAGGGACAGATCTACAGATCAGAGGAGATGAAGGAGATAAAAGTGGATAGAGAATCAGGGGCTCTTGTGTGTTTGGGAGTGTTTGGGAGTGTGTAGTGCTCGGGAGCAGGTGGATATGGGGGTGGGGGCTTAAAGGTGGATGAAGAGAGGAGTTGAGTGGAAAGCACAGAAAGAAGCAGCCAGCTGGGCCAGATGTGATTTCTGTCCCCTCCTCCTTGCCCTTCTTCCTCCGCTTGATCTGACCACCTGCTACACCCCCCCCAACACACACACACACACACACACACACACACACAAAAACATGCAGTATCTCGGGTTCAGGTCCGCGGATGCCTACCCGCACAGCTGGCAAAATAACCTCGCAGAGAACAGGAGTCGGGTAGAGGAAAATTGACCAACTTCCGCCACCGGTTCGCCGAGTTTAAGATCAGACCTCGCGATCGGATCCCGGGGTCCGGCTTCCCCGACGCTCCCCGCTGGTCCCCCGCGGTACCAGGAAGTCTCTGGTCCCTTGTGGTTCAATCAAAGGCCACAAGGGTCAACAGATGACCAGTAACAATGGACCTCAGACCAGACGGGAACAGAGAAGGTTACTGTCGGCGGGGGGATGAGATCACATCTGCTCAGCGGTCATTCCCCCCACTCGTGTATGTGAGGGGTTTTTCTTTTTTTCCCCCTAAGGAAGTCACACTGCTGATTCCTGGTACGAGGCAGCGGCCCTCGTCCGGAGATGGCGGATTAACAGATGAATGAACGGAAGGGAGAAGGGAAGGAGCCCTACAGAGGAAAGGAAGAAAGAATAGAGACTTTCTTTAAATCCCAAGAAACCTGACACGGTGGACGGTGGAGGCACGTCTGAAAAGCAGGTTAAGATGAGGAACCCTGGGTGGGTCAACATATTTCAAATCCATCTGCCAGTCGATCGGACCGGGGCTGCAACCAACGATTGCTTTTCATTATGGATGAACCTCCCGGTCATTTTCTCAATTATTTGCTTAAGCATTTAGTCTATAAAATGTCACAAAAGGTGTTTTAAAAAAAAGCAGTAATAATTTTTTTTTTTCTAATTTCTGTGAGCCCAAAGTGGCGTCTCCCTAACGGTATTAGACCGCTGATAGAGAGGAAGTGAATGATCTTGTTTCCTGAAACGTCAAACCGCAAACGAACCGCCTCTCGGTGGTGGTGGAGCGGTCAGTGGTCTGATCCCCGGCTCCTCCGGTCTGCACGTCGATGTGCCCCCGGGCAAGATACTGAACCCCAAACTACCCCTGATGTGTGTGTCATCAGTGTATGAACGTGTGTGTTTGTAGATGCGCGTAAAAGTGCTTTGAGTGGTCAGAAAGACTAGAAAAGTGCCATATAAGTACAGTCCAGTCACCATTTACCAAACCAAGTGTGCATTGGAACGGACCAACTGAAATATGAAACGCGGGAATCGTAATTTGGAATTTCCGATCTCTTAAGAAATATTCCGCTGAAAGGGATCAGTTCTGGTTTCGCATTTTCGGAGTTTGCACAAATTAAGACTCATTACTCAAATGCAGGGGATTTTGAGTAAATTAGTATATTTTTTTTTTAGTCATATGCTTGATTAATTATCCACAAATTCGGTCTCCATCTCAATTTATTGCCTTTAAAAAAAACTTATATACAAATTCCTTCAAGCTTAAAAACCTTTTGAACTTTTTTTTCTCTTGAATTTCTGGTATTTCCTCTTTTCTTTTTTTTTTTTTTTTTGCACAAACATTGAAAATGTACAAAAACACCATGCAGCTCAATCTGGTACGTTCTGATTATTTAATATTTTTTGATTCAAAGTCACTTAGGAAAAAAATGATACAGAATAAAACGAATAGATTATAACAATATTGTATGACTACCTTACACAGTGCCTGATTGACCTTATACACAGTCGACCAGTCATATCCATGCTGTTCATTCAAGCTGCCTCGGCTCGGCTTCGAAACTTCGTGTCCGGGCTTTTGACATCGCGTTCCTCTTCTGCCGACACCAGGGCGCCTCTGCCCCGTGTCGTGTAGCCGTCATGCGTGTCCTGCCGGCGCCAGCGAACCGGGTCGCGTTTTTATTTTCTTTTCTGAGGGCGAGACCCGAGCATTTCGAGTGAGTGGTAGTGATTTCTCAGGTTGTGCTAGGAAGGGGGGAGCGAAACATCCCTGGACCCTGTTTTTTTCTCTTTCTTTCTTTCTGCAGACCGACTCAGGAAAAGGGAGGAGAGATAAGAAAAAAAAATCGGCGAGGAGGCTTGTTGAGCTGTGTGTGTGGATTCCTGCAAATTGTCTGGATGAGGAGACACTCATGTTTCTCCCCGTGTTCGTTACCTGTCCCCTTTTCACTCGCCATTTTCTCCCTTTTTATCCGCTTTTCCCTCCTCCTAACTCCGTTTTACTCTTAACCTCCCCAGTCCCTCTCCTTTTTTCTCCCATATCTCTTTACTCCTTCTTTCTCTTTTTTTAAAAAATTTTTCTTTCTTTCCCTGCCATATGTTTGCCTGAACCGCCTCCCCTATTCTCTCCCCTGTCTGGGATCGGTGGCATCACCCCCCCCTCCTCTAACTGATTAAGTCGGCACATGTACTCTCTCTACATTAACGCTCGGGCGTCACTGCAAACCTAATCAGTCCTCTTCGTAGTTCTCTCTATCGCACCCTTCCAGACCAAATGAATAAACATGAGGCCTGTTTAAAAAAAAAAAAAAAAAAAAAAAAGAGGGCAAGATGGACAGACTGGGGGGGGGGGGGGGGGCAAATGTAGCAGCAGAAGCACAAGAGGTGGAGAGATTGTAAACGGAACAGTAGCGAGGCCACCGGTTTCGCCATTAACGCCTTGTTCCCGGCTCGGCCGATATATCAGCTGCGCACGGAACGTTTCCCTACCGGCTCGGAAACCCCCGTGGTTTGTACTGCCGCCGCCCTCGGACACGCTCGGTCGGGTCCGGCTGCCGTTCGCTGTCGACGAGCGCGGCCAGATGTGGATGTAATTGTGCGGCAATGTGCCTTTTTGTATTACATTGCTCTGCACTCAATTGTACTGGATAAATAAAGCAACACCTGGTGCGGTTTCTTCTGTGTGTGTGTGTGTGTGTGTGTTTTAGAGGAGCCATGTAGAGGGAGCACCTGAGAACGATGCTGGACACCAGAGCTCCTGTGTGCCTTGTTACTGGTGTGTGTGTGTGTGGCGAGGGGGGGAATGCACTAAGTGAGTGAAGGCAGGAGCAGGAGACTGGGGGGCCTTTATTATGCGTTGTGCGCACCTGCACCACGTGCGCGCACGTTGCGTCTGATCTGATGACTCCTGATGAGACCCGACGGACCACACACACCAGTCAGTCCTTCAGTGGTCTAATGAGAGGTTTTCGTGTTGTACGGGTGCGAGGCGGCAGCTCATAATGTCCGAGGAGGAGAGAGGAAGAGATGGAGAGAAGAGAAGAAGAGAGAGAAGAGAGAGAGAGAAAGGAGAGGAAGGGATGGAAAGGGATGGAAAATGAAAAAAAAAAAAAAAAAAAAAAAAAAAACTGACAAACCCTGATATTTGGGTCTGTGTGAGGAAGTTGTGTTGTGTGTGTGTGTGTGTGTGTGTGTGTGTGTGTGTGTGTGTCACATGTTTTGTGGTGAGTGAAGACACTGGGTCTTTACACTAAGCTGGTGGTGGTGGGTTTTTTTGTTGGGAGGGGGGGCTGGGGGCTGTACGAGAATCAATCCGAATCGATCTCATCTCAGGTGGTGAGAACAGTGAGGCGGGGACAAGCTGTTAAGTGTCCGGTCGGATCGTATCAGGCAACTTTGAAATAACGTTGTCTTCTGGTAAATGAAAGACGGGTTGTTGTTGTTTGTTGTGTTGTTTTTGTTTTTTTTTTTTACTGCGACGCTCTAACACTCTTGAGTTGACTGAATCGAGTTACTGGGTGTCACTTCCGAAGATGAAGTTGATGCTCCTGCTGTGAGAGAGCTGTGATCACAGTACCTGCGCTCGGCCGCCTCTTTTATCAGGCGCTTTACTGGGTTTATCGGGGACTTTATCGGATACCTCGACAGACACGCCGTTGCATCGGATCCAGCCCGCTCGTAAAGTCGTGCCCAGTAAATTTGGCCAGCGATGGTGTTTCGTGTGTCGGTAAAATTCGGTCGCACGGTTTCTCCCCGTTCCTCATCCAAACTCATCTAGATAAATTCTGAGAAAACATGATGGGCACGAATGCAACAGGGTAACTTAGTTTCACTCAGTGTTAAAAGTTAAAAATATTTTTATATTTTTCTTTTTTTTTTTTTCCCGTTCAAGTTAGTATTATTTAAAAGAAAAAAAAAATTCTTTCTAGATCTTTGGTCATATTGCACCGTGACTGGTAAAGGCCCTGTTGTATTAAGGCCTGCACCAGTGTCCTTGTGTGTGTGTCACAACGGAGTAGCGTGAGCTGGGTAAATTTATTTTCTGCTCCCCTCCGTGAGGAGCGAATGAATGAATTGACAGAAGGAAACCTGAACTTCTGCTAGCGTCTCTTGAGGAAGGGGGGGGTGCGGCTGAATGAAACGATTCAGGAGAGGAGGATGAGGGTAGACACCAGCTCTTCGCTGGCCTTTTACACTTTGTTCACTCAGCCGAGAGCGTCCGCGCTGTGCTCGTCCGTCCTTGGCCTGTCCGTGGGTCCAAATTTTCCTCAGCGAAAAAGCAATTTACCGTTGTTTTTATTTATTTATTTCCCCACCATCCTTTTTAAAAGCCTTTCTCGTAACTAATCTATGTTTTCTTTCTTTTCTGCCCCCCCCCCGGCCAGATCTCATCCACTGCACCAACGAGATGAACGTGAGCATCCCCCAGCTGGCGGACACGCTGTTCGAGCGCACGGCCAACTCCAGCTGGGTGGTGGTCTTCAAAGCCCTTATCACCACCCACCATCTCATGATGTACGGCAACGAGGTAGGAGGCCAAACAAACACAACAAACAAACAAACTAACAAACAAACAAACAGGTGCACGCTGACAAAAGCCCGCCGGCGCAGCCGACAGGGGCTGCGTCTACAAGTTTCACGGTTCGAACGTGCGTGAACACAAACATAAGCGCACGTTTGTTTTGGGTTTTTTTTTCGTTGTTGTTGTTTTTTTTCCGAAACGTGTATCAGGAAGATGAGTCACCACCGGGAGCTGTGGGAGGCTGGCGAACAAATGTGGGACACGAGTGGCGAGGAGGGTGCGCATGCCGGACACGTGGGGCAGATAATCGAGATGGCCGAGCGGTGCGAAGAAATTAATTAACTCAGTACGAGCTGGAAGCAAAGACTAGGAGGGAGGAGGTGGGGGGGCAAGGACAGAAGCAAATGAATAATCAAATGAATTAACTTAATAGAAACACGGTTAAACTCTGGAAGAAAAACACAAGTCCCTCCGTGGCTTCGCAGAGGCAATAATTGGAATCCAAAACTCCAGCAGTCCCTGCTACTTTTTTTTGGACTTTCTCCAAATTTAATACTTGCCACTTTTACCAGCCGTCGTACTGCTTTGCATGAAGCGCTATGATCAAACCCCCTTGTCAGCAAAACGTCTCCATTTACATGCAACAGTGCGCCGCCTGCCTTGAAGGGGAGGGGGGGGGGCGTCAGTTCGGAGGGGGCCGTGGTTTCATGGCTGCACTGGTAATAATCTCTTGCAGAGGCGGCGGGCGCTTTGTTCTTCAAATGAGAGATTGTAGCTCGCGTTTAGACAGATCCCCCTAGTTTGCTGGCCGTTAATTATTAAAAACTCTGCCCCCTTTTTCAAAACGTAAAGGAAAAACAATATATTTTTTACATGAGAGTATACTTTTGATATTCAGATGAATTCATGCCATTTGATGCCCACTATACTGCTATAGCGTTGAATGTATATTTTATGACAACAGTAGTCAAAGCTTTGAAATGTTGTCTTTAATAATAACATAAAACTTATGAGCCCTGGACTATTTAGTATTTAGTACTAGCTGGTTATAACAGTCTTGTATTTATTTATTTATTTATTTATTCTTCTGTTATGTATTTAGTGCCTCCACTAAAGCAACACTCATCGTTTTACAGTAAATATGAAGTGACATTCAGCGGCTGGTTAGCTTCCCTTATACTACTTGTCATTTTTAAACTTATGTTTTTGTAATGTTCTAATGACTAAACAAACACGTAAAAATGATGTAAAAGTGAGTTACTGGTTGGTGGCCACGTTAGCCCCCCCCCCCCCCCACAACCTTATTACTTGGCTAAACTCACCTTCTTCCAGTGAAAGCTTCACATTTACTGCACAGACACCTGAGCGGCATCAGTCTCCTCATTTGCTCTCTTGCTAAGAAAGGAGTGGATGAATATGTTTTTCCAAAATGTTGAACTGTTCCTTTCAAAAAACAAGAAACAAAAGAGCAACCCGCTCTGCAGGTTTTTATCAATTTTTGATAAATATCTTTGTAAAACTGAGCATTTCCAAACCCTGTAGCTGTGAGGTGGTTTCACTGCTGTGGAACAGTGTAATTAAGCTCACATGCATATTATATACATTGTGTAGTAATGCACACTTGCATGAAGATAAACACACACACACACGACAGTCGAAAGCAAACCCAGAGGCCGACACACCCTGAGGCGCATTCCATTGAATTTCCTTTCAAAAAGGGAAACACCACTTCCCCTTCGGTTCGGACCGCCTGCGTTGGCGTTACGTAATACTTCCCCCTCGCCGGTTCCCCCTCGCCGGTTCCCCCTCCCAGGAGTCGATCTAAAAACTTCCGTGGTAAAAGAGAAAGAGGCGGGCGCGAGTCTCGTGGCGTCTCTGGTGTTCGAGAGAGGCCCCTCGACGACCCGCACAGCAGCCTGGCTGAATGCGGAAGTGGTGTTCCGGTGTGTCCCGCTCAGTGCTTCTCACTCGTGGACGCTGCAAATGGGATGTACAGTAATTAAGAAGGGCAGAAAAACCCACACACCGACAGTAAACCACAGCACCATATATCACGTCACACACACACACACACACACACAGATGGAAGCTCCATGCTGTAGTTGCATTCATCAGGCCTGTCATGGCGGCGCTGCCAACTGAGGCCCGTTGGCCAGGTGTCCCTGCCCCCCCCCCCCCCCCCCAATCCATCAGAGTCAGAGCTGCAGGAAAATCCGTCCGTAAAAAATTAGAAACCGCAGACCTGCGGAATAGGGGTCAATACACTGTACATTCCTTTTCAGATCGACATGCCGAGCGGTTCCAGCTTGGCCCGGCACGCCGAGGGTGCCGCCCTGATAACTGCTCCCGATAGTGCAGAACATTTGCATCCCGTAAAACCGGAGCGGCCGCGTAGTCGTCACAAAGAGCTGACAGGCATCACGTCACTTATTGGATATTGGCTCCCGTAGCGTCGCTGACTTCTAACGTGACAGGCGCTTCACCCCGAAACCTTCTTTCCCTTGGTTGACCCTGCCTCAAAGAGCTGCTAAGCCTGAAATAATTTCGTTTGTCTGAATTTCGGTGACCGTGTCTCACTCTCTCAAGGACTCGTGTGTGTGTGTGTGTGTGTGTGTGTGTGTGTGTGTGTGTGTGTGTGTGTGTGTGTGTGTCTGGTGCTTTCATTGGCTTTTCTATTGTGATAAGAAACAAGCTCAACAGGAAAGACTGAATTCTTCCTGCTAAGTAAACTGAATTCAAGCCTTGGACATGTAAAATGTCAAACATAAACATATTTCTTTTTTTTGTTTTTTTCAAAATTGCATCAGAACAGTGTGTTGGGTATTGGAGAAGGAAGAGGAGTGCAGAAGAAAAAGGAGGAAGAAGGGGAGGAAAGGGGGAGTGGGGGGAGGAATATGAAGGTGAAGAAGAAATAACGAAGGTAGAGAATGGAAGGGAAGGCAGTGGGGAAATAGGACATAGAAAGGGATTGTTTTTACAGTTCAAGCATGTCGGTGTCGGCGTCGGCCTCCAAAATATCAGCTGTTAGCTACAATGTTATGATTTCCCTGATATCCATGGAAGCGGGTAATGACGGCCAGGCCAACGGCGGCGCCAGTTTACTACACCCTGACGTTCCACTGGCGGTGAGGACAAGGGAAAAGGATCCAGAGCGGCGAAGCCGCAGCGAGCGCCGCCCTCGCGGCGGTCCGACATCTCCCACCAGGACCGTGCTCTTCGACTGAATGTCGGGTACCCGAGCTCATTCGAATTGAGTCCGCCGTCGCATTCACGGCGAACAGGCCTGGAGGTCAGCAAAAAAAAAAAAAAAAAAGCACTGCTATTTAAATGTGGCCCTTTCACACAGACCCCCCGGGATATATTCAGCCGGTGCTTCAGGAATCGACATTGGGAAATAGCAGGTGAATTAAGTCTTAATATCTATTCTTTGCCTTGGCGGCTGTATTTATCGACGGGGTTCGGGGTCATTTTTTGCGGGATCAGAAGAGAGGCCGGTATAGACACTCATTCAATCCTTCACCCTCCCATTTATACAAGGACGGGGCGTGTAGGATGACTGTATAAGAAACGAGTGTCGGCGCGAGAGGTAGAAATGGGGTCATGCAGGAGTCAAAGTCAGCGTAAAATTGATTTTTGAAAGGCTAAGAAAGCACGACCTTCAAGCGGTCACGCGACGCCTTGATCCACCCGGAATGACCTCTTCTCTTCTGCCATTTCCTGCGACCGGCTACTGTACGAGGCCGATTCGTCCCCGCGTTTACTTCCTGCGATGAGGCGTTCTAATGGTAATGCTTCGTTTGGCCTGGCTTCCAATAAGCACTGTTCACTGCGCAGCAGTTGTAAAATTAAATCTTAATTAAAATGAAATGTCAAATTATATTTTCCCAGCAGGGACTAGGGCGCGATTATTCCAAAACTATCATCTAAGGGGAACTTTATTAAATCCTACACAAAATCACATCACTGAATGAATGTATAAACTATTGATAACTTGTAAACAAAATAAACGTACGCGGGGACTGTCTGTTAGAGATTATGGAAGATTGATTTAGCAATTTATGGAGATACTCATAACTCTGAAACCAAGTTATAAAAACCAAATTAAAAACATGCAAATTTATACAATGTGCAATGAAGGCGAAGCTTCAAAACCAATGGAAACATTTTCTCATAAAAGGACATGGCATTGGAGAAGAGTAACAATGGGGAAAACTTGACCGTTTCACTTCAGAAACACGACTAGAAAGACGCTTAACAGGATATTCTATTACAAACTGTAGCTTCACCGAGACTGAGTCTGTAGCCAAGCTAGCTTGTGGCTCCCTGAGGCTTTACTTATGCACAGTGATGCTAACATCAGCCTCATGCTGTCATAATAATCTCATTATCGCACCTTTAGCTGGCATAATATGTACCATGTTCACCAGTGTAGTTTGGCCTGTTAGCATGCTAACGCCCGCTAAGTAGCGGTAAACGCAAAGCAGAGCTGAGGCTAATGGCAATGTCAATAGTTCTCTGAGTGTTTTGGTTAAAATAAGGGAATTAGACTGTGAACCTTTGCCCTAATGACGTTTCTAGCTCAAGGTTCATCCTGAGGGAAGCATGTATCATGGCAATCCGTCGACTAGCTATTGAGGTATTTCATTCAGCGCCACCAAAAACGAATCTTCTGGTGGCGCCAGAGTAGAAGTCAAGAGATCATCAACGTAATTGGGACACATCATGGGTATCTGTACAAAATTTAGTGGTTTCCCATGTTCCAGCTGTTGAGAAATTTCCCCAAAACAAACCAAGAAAAAACGAAAATGGGCAGTCGCCAACTTTTTAGGCCTCATCTTTGACGGAACACACTTTTTTCTTCTTCTTTTTTTTTTCGGTATTAAAGCTGCGTCTGTCGAAGGCAACACTTTTTCTCCCTCAAACTTTTTTCTTTACGTTTTGTAACTAAGAATACAGGCTGCACAAATTGCAGATGGAAAGCAGCAGAAAAGTCAAACCCTGCGACCTTAACCTGTCACGCCTTGAAATTTTCCAAGATGAATGGCCTTTCTAATGGCCCTCATGGTGGTTTTTTTTTTCCTGTTTTTGTCAGTGTGCTGTGACTTCGAGGAATGTCACACCCCAAAGATTTGCCAGACCGCAAGGTACAGTATAACGCGGCCCCGCGAAAGCCGTTTTCGGGAGTTTGTTTTTCAAGGACGCCAAGTGCTCTGAAAAAAAAAAAAATATATATGCCACCCATCATCCCTTTCTTCTTCGGGACGGGGCAGTTGTAAGAGTCGGCGGAGGAAAATTACAGTCTTATTGATTTCACCTCAGCGCACCGGGACTCGCGGTAGAGAGCCGAGGCTCTGCGCATCGAGACTGAATATATGAATAGGACGGAGGGCATTGAAAGATTTGATAGAAAGACGCCGGGGTGAGGGAGGGAGAGGATTAGAGAGAGAGAGAGAGAGAGAGGCAGAGGCAGGAAGAGTGTAGACAGAGTGTGGGAGTCATTAAGGACATGAGAGGAGACGGGGACGATCTGGCGAGGACACCGGTGAAACTGCTGATGGCAGCAGGACGAACTGCCTTCCTTTTTTGGTGTGTGTGTATGTGTAGTTTTCTCTGTGTGTGTGTGAGTGAGTGATAGCGAGAGATAGGGAGGGCGAACACACACACACCTCGCCACCACGCCGACGTCCCAGATAGCAAATGGCCCATTTGTCTCGGTGTGACGTCACGCTCTCCCACTCTCACCCCCCCGCCCCCCTGGGGGGGGGGGGGGGGGGGGGGGGGTGGGTGAGGAGGGCATCATGACTGTTATGAAAGAGGAGACGTTCGACTATGTCAGAGGAGGCAGCGCGGGGGGGGAGACGAGGAGGGGGGGGGTGGGAAAAGAAAAGACGGAAAGGAAAGTAGGAAAAGTGCTGACTCGAGCAGTGTATGGGGGGGGGTGCTATTTGTGTGTATATGTGTGTCTTAGGTCACCCTGACTCTAATAGGGGTCACTTGCGTTAATCAGATACAGAGGGGCAAACATTAAGATGATTAGAGTAGAAACAGGTATTGCAGTGCATGAACTGTGTGTGTGTGTGTGCGTGCGCGTGCGTGAGTGTGCGCGAGTGCGTGCGGATATCGCGCCCGCCCTCTGTCCGTAGAAGTGGAATCTCCAGGGCGACCTGGGATGAGCTGTCAAACTCGCCGCACAACATCCTTATGCTCCCTCAGGCAGATAAACAAGTTTTTTCCCAAACTCCCGTAAATTGGCTGCATCTGTGTGATCAATAAGGCCCGAGTGTGTGTGTGTGTGTGTGTGTGTGTGTGTGTGTGGGTGTGTGGGTGTGGGTGTGGCCGTCTTACTGGTGCTCAGCAGGCTCGGTCATCCAGAAATCTGCAGGTTAGAACTAACTAGTCCGATTGCGTCTCCCCCAGTCAGGGAGGGTCTCCGTGTCTGTTTTTTTCGTTGCCTTTCGTCTCCAATACTGATTCCGGTTATTGATCTGAGGCATCTGCTGACACATCACTGCTTTGATTTTGTAATTAAATCCCTCGTCCAGAGCAGAGACTGTCCATTCGTAACCAGGCATGGCAGGTCTCTAAAGCTTTGGATTTCTACACCTGTTTTGTGTGTGTGTGTGTGTGTGTGTGTGTGTGTGTGTGTGTGTGTGTGTGTGTGTGTGTGTGTGTGTGTGTGAGTGTGTTAGTTGGGCACTGTAGTAAAATCAATACTCAAGCTTTTAAAGAGTTTCGAGGGTGTTTGTCTTTTTTCATTCTTTCTATTTTTTAAGTCTTTATAAAGCCAAGAAGGTGCGGGAGCAGAAGTTTAAGGAATGGATCAAAGTAGAGCTGAGACCATTAGTTAATTAATTGGCCGCAGAAATTTAATCTGCAACTATTTTGACGATCGATTAATTGTTTCAGTTGGTTTTCTGGTAAAAAAAAAAAAAATACATTTGCAGGTTCCAGCCTCTCAAATGTGTGGATTTGATATTTTACTTCTTAGTCAATTTACAATGATATATGACAATCTTTAGGTTTTGGGCTTTTTGTTGGACAGAGCAAGACATTTGAAGATGTCACTTTGGATGTTGGGGAATTACAACAAGTATATATATATATATATATATTTTTTTTTTGTTGTTGTTGTTTTTTACCTTTTAATAGAAGAAAACACTAATTGATTCATTAAGAAATATTTGATAATCATTGTCATTTGAAGCCCCGGATGTAAGATACGGTTGCGCCTCTCGAGGTCGAACCTGCGGTGAAACCCCCGACGCTCCGTGAAATGAAAAAACAATACCTCTCTACCAATACCTCTCTTATTGTTCTCGTGTGTGTGTGTGTGTGTGAGAGACTATGATAGTCTTTTTCTTTTTTCTTTTTTTCCCCTATGTTGTCTCATGTTTGCTCCCCAGCCGAACACTTGTTCATAAAGGTGCTGCTGTTTCACTCCACTCACCTCCCTTCAAGTGCCGGGTTCAATTAGCGGAGCTGTAATTACCCCGCTGCCCCCCCCCCCACCCCCATACAGTTGCACTGAAAACATTACAATTGGCGGTTTTCACTGCATTTGTTCTCCGGTTTAAAATGATATAAAAGTAAAGGGCTTTCTGACGTAGACATGATGGCTCATCCCTGATTGTTTTATGAATAATTACATGAAATATTTACTGAAAAAAATTAATTGTCACATGGTGTGTTTAAGTTATAAATATCTACCCTAATAGACAAGTTTCTTGTGAAATCTATATATTAAAAACACACACACACACACACACACACACACACACACATATATATATATATATATATATATATATATATATATATATATATATATAATACTTGCACAATATCTTTGGTTTCTGATTGGTTGAGTTATTAAGGCGTCCAACTCACTGGATCCAATCGGGTTAAATACAGTCAGGTGATTAGAGAAGAAGCTATTTTTAGGTGGATTTTTAAAAAAGATTTTAACCACTCTTAATTGCCGTTTGAAAGTTTCCTTTTATTGATATCATTAATTTTCCTCAACACAGAAACAAGGAGTCTCCTGGATAATTTAACATAATTATAGTTTATATCCTGGCCATTAGTTTTAATTATTTCCACTGTTTTATTTATTTATTTTTTCAGGTTTTTCTCCTTGGGTTTGGCCTGGTTGACGGCACCTAATACCGTACTATAACACCCACGAGTGTCGGCCAGGCGTTGCTGTGGAGACAGGGGCCAGGAATTAGAACTGTGGCGAATTCGGGGCGCTTTGCTTTGCTTTGGGGTGGGGGGGGCGTGAAACGCCAAGCCACAGCCGCTGAATGTGCCCATAACTCGCACAGAGTTCGGGGGGAAAAAAACGAAACTGTGAATCTTTTATCGTGCGTCCGCAAAGCGCCGCCCGATCCCCGAGCTTCAGCCGCGTGTACGAGGGAAGCTCTTTTTATTAGACGTAGCCCGCTGAGACTCTCCCCGGGAGCCGCTAGCTGTCGCCTCTTTCTGGAGCCTGTGTGTACGCGGGCCCGACGCTTTGACTCCTTTATCAAAAAACCAGATGTTTTTCTGACACAGTCGATCTCCTTAAGTACCCTTGCGCCGCTCCGTGCCAAGTCGGAGCTTGGAAGAACTCCAGCTACCAGGAACCCGACACTGGCTATCAGGAAATCAACGTGACTTTTCCTTTCGGGACTCTTGACTGCCCCAGGATAACCCGCGCTCTGCCACTCCTTTGCAGTTATTTCATAAGAGAAAGACCAGAATGTTATTCTGTAACCTGTGGTTTAGACAGTCGCCCAGATGTCCCCATGACCGGCTCCGATTTTGATGTAATGGAGTGACAGTGCTAACTGACTCTTTGCCCTTTTAGCTTCTGTGGATTGTGTAACAAGTAAACACGATGGCCGCTGCATTGTGGGGAGGAAACTCTGCTAATACCCGTTGTGTGTTTGTGTGCGCGCGCGCGGGTGTGAGCATTTCAAATGATGACTCACGTCGCTTGGCTAGATCATTGACCTCGGAGGCACATTCATCCGACAGCAAGACACAACTGCTCCCCTGAGTGCGGGAGCCCACACGCTATTAGCCTCGTCACCTCTCACTTACGCACATGCACACAGCGTGAATGCACACCGCACACACACACACACACACACACACACACACACACAGAGGTACTGCCAGAGCCGGATATACACTTGCGAACGTCTAAATGTGGACACGTTTCTTTTAATCCCCAGATTCCCAGCCGCAACTCGGCGTCTCGCTGTGACCGTTTTCACACTTAGATTGGATTCAGGGGCTAAACGGTTGATTGCGTAAGAGGAGGAGGAGGAGGAGAGGAGGGAAGAAAAGAAAGGAAAAAAAAAAGGGGGAGGGGTCCATCCCAGGCAGGATTTGGGGCTCTGGCGATTTTTGCGCGTGGCGCTTGTGTGCACCCTCGCATGCCCGCGTCGTTCCAAGTGCACGTCCTTCCCCGTTGCCGATCACGGCTCGTTCCTCTGGCGTGCGTCATCACCTTCCAGTGGAACTTGGCTCGGGGTCGTTTCTGGTGGTTTTGTGTGTGTGTGTGTGTGTGCCTGTGTGTGTGTGCCTGTGTGTATGTATGTATGTGTGTTTGTGTGTTTGTGTGTTTGTTTGTTTGTGTGTGTTTCTTTGGGAGAAAGTAGAGCTGAGCATGGCAGCCAAAAATGAATAAATCCCCTATGGACTGCCTGACCACCCCCCTCCCCCTCCCCCAACTGGACATAATTAAACCAAATTGACCCTTATTTATTCCCTTGTTTAAAGAAAAAGATCCCCCTCCATGCTGAAGTGTCCTTGAGCAAGCTGGAGAATCCCAAACAGCCTGCAGCTGTTTGTTCAGTCTGTGAAAGCCATCAGGAGAATTTCACTGCTGGGAATCGATAGCTACTCCGCCGCCGTTCGACCGCATCGTTGTTGAGAGGCACCGTTTATGCTCTGGCCGGTCCGGAGCGCAGGCCGAGCGGTCGCCGTTTCCGTTTGTCGCACAAACGTGACGTCAGCAAGCTGCGGCGCGGCGCTCTCCTCTTCACCGACCGGGCCGGGCTGGTCGATAGCTGTTTTCTTTTCTCTCTTTTTTAATTTAACACTGGGGGGGGGGGCAGACGAGGGAGATGTGTGAGCGCTCCTCTCTCCGAACGGATTATGAGCCTCTGCTCGGGAGGCAGATTAGGTCTCAGCCTTGGGTTTGCTGTTCATTGCCACCTCCTCTGGGTCAAAAGACAAAAATCAGGAAGAGAAACAAGTACGAAATGTGTTTTTAAAATTTTGACAGACCAGACAGCCATCTAAGGACGTCGGTGTGCGTCATCAGACAGTCTTACACCTTTTGACCTTTTTCTTTTTCTTTGACCACCTTTTGGACGTAGGAATATGTCCGCCTCATTGACCAGACAGAGGTGCGTAGGTGGGACGGTGAACGCGACCGTCTGCCTCTGACTGACCGACTGTCAATTTTCATAATATTAGATTATGTAATAACTCGTGAACTTCGATGTTTTAAAGGAAAAACTGCTAACACTTCCCTTTAGTCATGGCCAGATGGAATATTGTTCAAACTAGTTTGTAAAGGGCAAACCGCCTACTTAACTTTATGGCTTTAGCTACTGGGGGGATTTCTCTGTTTCAGCCCAGGGTTCAGCTGTAGACTGAATTTATCGAATAATAATAATAATTAGAATTGTAATTATAATTATAATTTATTTATTATAAACCTCTCACCAGCCTAAGTTTGCTCATGTCACAATTACTAGTTCATGTCTGTGAGTGAAAATAGCCTCTGTAACCAATGGCAACCAGGTACTTTACACAGGACACACATATCAGAAATATATTCACTGAAAAAAACAAAAACCTATTAATATTATGTGTGTTGTCATGAAGGTAAATCTGATCTTCGAAATGACATGGTCAAAAATTTGTGGACACTAAAAAACCAAGTATGTTGGTCCATTATGTATGGGATTGTTGTGCCTCCCATTCCCAAAGCCATGGTTGTTGAACCGCTGCTGCAACAACGGGCCTGCTTGTCATCCGAAAACCCACAACTCGGAGCCAAACGGCCTCACTAGCGTGAGAAGAAGCATTAAAAAAAAAAAAAATGTTCTCAGTTTAATATGCAGCGGTTTTCATGTTTTAATTGGTCATTTTACACCATGATTTTTTTTGTCAAGCTGGACCTAATTACTTCTTCATCCAGCCACAGTCAGAAAAATCTGCAGCGGTTGACAGAGTTCCAGCCTTGGCCTATTCTTTACATAACCTAACTTCACGGATCAGAAAAGGAAAAAGGAAAAAGAAAAAGAAAAAACGGAAAAAAACAAGAAAAGAAAAAAGGGAGGGGATCTTACTCCAGGTCTGTCCGGAGGCTGTGGCGGTGTTTGGTTACCACGGAAACCACCAACTTGTGCACTTTAGAGCGAAGGACGTGGAAAGGTGGGAGGGGAGGGGGAGGGGAGGGAGGCGGAAGACGGGCGGAGGCCGGATGCCGCCGAGGGCTGAGAGAGGCAGGGAAGTAGCCAGGATCCAAGGAGCATCTTTCTCCGTTCTTTGATATGCTCACGAGTTATTTTTTAATTTTGACGAGCCGGGCCGAACCCGCCTCTCCGTCGGATCCCTCCGCTCCTCCCCCTTCTCACACCTTTTTCACAAAAACGCCAAGATCCCGTCCCACAGCGGACGGGATCTTTCTCTCGGAAGCGTCCCCGCCTCCTTCTCCCTCTCTGCCGAGTGTTTCTGCCCCTTTTATAGATTTTCTCCTTTTTAACGACATCCATGCGTTTTGTGTGACTCCTTTTTGCTGCCGCCGCCTTCGTGTTTTGAGTCTTGCGAAAGAAGCTCCAGCTCTCGTCGGGGACTTTTGATGAGGAGGAGAGCAGTCGGCATAAAATGGGGGAGGCAGAGAGAGGGAGCCTCTGAAGTTTACGTCGTCTTTCTCTCGCCTACTCTCCCTCTATTTTTTTTCCTCCTCTTTCCTCCTTTTATTATTTTTTTTCCTCCTCTTTATCCATGGACATCTTTTCTATATTGGGCTTATACTGACACAGGCAAAATGTTAAAGTCACCCCACAATTCTCAGTTTGTAAAGCATAATTATTTTCCCCCCTTAAATGTGAACTCATAGTCAAGAAATGTAAAAACAGCCTCTCAACCTCATCCCGCCTCGTGCTTTGTCATGTTCTTTTAAAGCACCTATGTTGCACCTCTGAGTCCATTACAGTCAGGAGCCGAAATGAGGATTTATTTGTCAACTGGCAGAAACTCCAGCGGGAATTGATCGGTTAATTGTCCGAGTCACTTACTGGGCAAAGGGACCCGAGAGCGCTGCAGCCTTGCTCGCAGCTCTGAGAGGCTGCGCCGCCTCGCTCGTTTCGACCTGGTCGCCGTCCTGGATTCGATACGCCGAGACGAACATTTTCTTGTTAGTGCCGAGCGTGGCCGAGGCTTTCCGGGAATTAGGGTCTCGACCTGATGTCAGCGCTAGATGAAACGGGGGGGGTCCTGAAGATCATCCCGAGGCGGATGATTCCATGGAGAGTCCGTCCAATCCTTATGATATTTCAGTCCGGATTAAAGGGCTAGGTTAGAGCCGTGCTGTTAGCGGGGCTGAAAATGCAGAACGTCCTCTGGTTCCAGCTCGTAAGATGTGAGGATTTTTTTTTTCCCTGTTTAATTTTATTGCAGATTAAATTTTTATTTTATATTTTTCTTGGTCTAGGGACCATGGGCTCCGGGGATTTTATACACCAAGCAATTATTGAAAAAATGGTTTGTAGAATAATTGATTTGTATTTTTGTTTTTCTTTTTTTGGATTTTGGTTGGAAAAACAGGTCAGAAAAATTGTCGGGGGAAAAAAACCCACATAAACTCCTGAACAAATAGTGACCCCATTTATCTGCAAAGTTAAAGTGTCTGTCTCGCATTTACTTCCTGGAGGCTTACTCTCACTTTTACCATAACTGCGCCCAGCCCTCATACCAGCTCTAGCTCAATCCGGACTCCGGCCAGGACTCTGCAACAAAGCCTTAACCCCTGGAATCAGTGGTAGACTTCTTTTGGAGACTAAATTTCCGTCGAAGCATGGAAGCCGAATCCCGGCATGTGACAGCGCGAGCAAAGTTTTGTCCCCGCAGCGTAAGCAATTCACACAAGAAAAGAGACAAGAAGAAAATCAAATTTTTTATGCCTTTTTAAACAGTCCCAGAGCCCTTGGAAACGTGTCAGTGCAGCTGAATCCAGCACACATGCCCGAGAGCATATTTGTGCTCGTAGCCACATCCCCACACACACACACACACACACGTGCACACACACACGTGCACACGCACACACTCTTATAGGCTCCAACCAGCCACTGAGGGTTGGTCCTCTGCCAGATTGGGAATTGGCAAACTGGCAAATCTCAGATCATTTTAAGTCAGCTGGACAGAGACAGCCTTAACGTTAAGACGCTTTTGGGAAGCCTGAGGCTCCCGAAACCGTGGACGGCGGCCAAGACCCGATCCACCGCACTCTGCTGTTCACTGACGGGGGGGCAGAAAACTAAAGTTCAGGCCCAGTCCTCGGGGGGGCGGGGATGAGGGGAAGTGTTGGGTCTCGTCGGTTCAGAGTCCATGTTCTGCCTCTGCCCCCAAGTGCAAACAGCTAAGCAGCAACATCTCTGGAAATTTCACTGCAGATGGACTGTGTCTGATTCAGTAATTGCTGAGAACATATAGGAACTATAACTGTGCCCCCAAACACGTCTGTGAAACGTCACTACCTGCAGAAAAACAGGGAAACGTCATCACGACCGTCCAGTAACCGGCCGACAGAAGATCAGAAGGCCGACACTGTCGGCTGGAGTGTGTAATGAAATAAACGGTGGCGGCTGGAGAACCGAGCATCATTTTCACACTTTTAGATTCAAGCCCAGTGCCGAGCTTCTTACACCTCAGTCGTATCAAGCAGCAGGAATATTAGGTTTACCGGTGCAAAAATTGCAAGAGGGTGAGAGATAAAAAGAAGGCTGTACAACCATATTTCACAATAAAAGCACGCTTTCGACTAATAAACCAAGCTAACCTGTCTCATAACCCGTCTCACAGCTTAGCAAATGCCGCCTGTCGGCGACTGTTAAAGCGAGTTAAACATATGAGGAGCCTGATACGTCTGGCGTTACAGGTGTTGTCTCGGTCATGTAGCGGCTCGAGGTTGAGCTGGCGAATGGTAGCGTTTCCCCGGGTGTATGTATTATTGAAAGTAGTCGGAGTCTCATTTTACCACATTATTCACAAGGTCCGGTTCTCCTGCAAAGCCCTGGACCCATTCAAAGGCTGTGGCTCACAGTGCAGATTGCATAAACACTGCTGAGACAGTTGCAGCTTGGTTTGTTTTGTTTTGTTTTAGCCTTCACACACCTGAGGGTGATGGCGGCACACTGATTTATTCAGCGGCGCCTCACTGGTCTTTCATCTGAAACTAGTTACAAGGTTTCAAATCACGGCTTAAGCCGATTTCATTATTTGCACTGCCGGGCCTGCAACGCTGGCCGCCGACTCGGATTCAGGCGCCCACCTCCCTGCTAGAGAGGGACGGACGAGACAAGGCTGGCCCTGGAAACATGGAGGAGCTACCGCTGGCTCCTGCTCAGGTGCTGTGGGGGGGGGGGTGCGCAGTAAAATCTCGCTGCATGATTGATGTCAAAAAAAGCAGAGGGAAAAAAAAAACCTGTGGAGCTGCTCGGTGTCCAACAGCGAAAGGCTTGGGGTCCGTACCGGGGCGACCCCCGGGCGTGAGGGCGGGGAGATGCACACGTGAGGCGAGGTGGTGTCAGATAAAGGGCAGACCCGCTCGGCAAACCCTGCCTGGCAAATGGGATGAAAAAAAAGAAAAAGAAAGAGGAAATAAGCCTCCGGCTTGGTGAGATCAGATTTGTCAAAAACCGGCGAGTGAGCTGTGTTTAAGACGGACGGGGGAGCGATAGGAGGGAGCGTGTTTCTGTTATGTTACAAGGCGGAAAAAGGTTCTAATACCAAACAAGGGCCATCGCGAAAAGCCTGCAAATGACGGCGATGGCATTTTTCTTTGTGTCCTGGACACTAGCTTTTTAGCCTCAGATTTGATCTCATTAACATTTCCAAAGGGGTTATTACATAATAATTCATCATATTGTGCTGACAATCTTCCGCTACCTCCCAAAGGTTAATTAATTTCTTTTTCTTTTCTTTTTTTTTTTGTCTTACTGCTTCCCCCTGCCATTCGTCCTGACTTGGGGGGGGGCACAGCAGGAGTAAAGTTTTTAAAATGTAGACAGCCTGAAGCCCAAGGGGATGTGGGGGGGCAGAGGTTAAACCATCAGAAAGCAGCAGGGGAAGCAGTGGTGGGACACGGGTTAAAACCTCCTCCCTGCTGGTGTTTTAGAGCCGGAACCCTTTTAGAGCCCCCCCCCCCAAAACAAAAACCCACCACCCCAACTCTGAGGTTACCCCCCCCATGACCTCACTGCAGGAAGGCAAACCGAAACAAACAACTGGGAGAGACGTTTCCGAGAACATAGAATTACTGTTTAATCATCACAGCGCCTTTAAACGTCTTGGGAGATTAAGTGTTTGAGTCACGCAGCAGAGATCGGCGCACTGCTGCATTTCAATGGAGCCTTATCTTTATGTCAGTGATGAATCGCATCGGCCATCCTTATTAGCCGCCGGCTAATGAACACAAGCTAATACCATCTGTCAGACAAGCGAGCGTGTGTCTTTTATTAGATCAGTTTCATCTTTTCAGTAATCGCTAAAATAAGCGGAGATGGGAACAAGGCTTTTTTATTTTTTGATGTGACCGTGTCAGCCGGTCAAGTTGGTCCGTCCAATGTTTTTGCTCCAGGTGGAAAAATCCTGGCAGTTTCACCACAGACATTCGTGTTCCCCAGAGGACGAATCAAACCGACTTTGGTACTTGATATTTTTTATCTATTTATTTATTTATTTATTTATTTTTCTTCTAGCACCACCGTCGGGTCAAGATTTCAATCTTGACTTTCAGTTCATGACCGGACGCCTGCGGGACCAGTGACATCCTCATTAACCTCGGCTGCGTTTCGTGTTTAGTGCTGACCACCAAATATTAGCACACTAACACGCTAAACTAAAAAGGAGGACGCGGTGCACGTGTATTTCATATTGCACCCGCTGCGGCGTATTAGCATGCGGGCTAAGGTTAGCATTGAGCTTAAAACACTGCTGATTCTAAAGGCAGCGTCACAGAGCCGTTAGCGAGGCTGTTAACTCTCAGTTTTATCTCGGCTGAGCCTGGTGTTCTCATCAGTTTCTGGCCTCTATCTCGGTACGACCACGAACATTTACGCCAGCGTTTGCCGCGTTTTCTCCCGCTGCCAATGAATTCCACCGGGGAAATTTGGGGTCAAGTGTTTTATTGCTTTGTGAGAAAAATAGTCATCGCCTCTCTGGTATCCATCTTCTTCCAATCAGCCAGGATTCCAGCTGCCAACCCCACACTTGGAGACCCACTAAAACTAAAAGGATTTCAAGATCCAAATAAAACCCTGTTACAAAATACCACAAATAAATGGAGATTTAAAGTAACTGGAAATGAATATGTCATATTTTAAGTATAAAAAGCCCACACAAATTTCAGGCAGGAATATCTGTTACCAAATACACAAGGATGGTAAATTTGACTTTTTATTTTTAAGGCTTGTGTGTCTCCTTAATGTCCAACTTTTTTCATTTTCGAGCAACATTTCCTAAAGCTTATTTTTACCTAAGTGGTAACCTTCGCTTTTCTTTCTGTCTGTCTGTTGTTTTCTCAGCGTTTCATCCAGTACCTGGCCTCCAGAAACACTCTGTTTAACCTGAACAACTTCCTGGACAAGGGAGCTCTGCAAGGTAAAGTGCACGCACGCACGTGCACACGTGCACGCGCGCACAAACAAACAAACAAACACACACGCACACACACACAGGATTTGTTTTTAAAGAGCCAGATGGGCAGGACTTGCCTCCAGGAACATTACTCAGAGAACCAGAATGTGTCAGACCATCAAGAGAAACTGCTTAAAAGTTGTTATTTTTAGTTGAGTGTGAATTTACAATTTAAGATATATGCATAACAAGTAGACAATTTATGTAACAGATGGTTGAGATTGTTTGTCTGCGTCTCCCGTTACACACTCGGTGTGTTTCCTTCCGACCCCAGGTTACGACATGTCAACCTTCATCAGACGATACAGCCGTTACCTGAACGAGAAGGCCATGTCCTACAGGCTGGTGGCCGTGGATTTCACCAAGATGAAGAGGGGGTAGGGGGCGATCTCTCTCACACACACACACACACACATCGACAACATGGCTCACCCTTTCGCACCCTTTCATCTCGTCAGACGCCGAGATATGGTTTTGGTCTCACTATGGTGACAGAGCAGCAACAGACAAAAACAGAGGAACCGATGATTTTCCTCTCTCCTCTGCGAAATTTCATATTTCAATGCCAAAAACACAGGATCTATTAGTAGAGCAGTGTTTCTGGTCGGTGATCCAAGCAGCGCAGATCCTTCATTTTGATTTGTAAGTTCCTTTTTGGCTGCGAATGGACTCAAATTTGTGGAATATTGCTGAACATTAAAAGAGAAATGTTTTATTCACACTAGGTTAAACAAAGAAAATGAGCCCGACTGGCGTGACAGTATTTAGAAAAACCTATCCGGGAGAAGGACTGTCTTTGACAATTCAAACTTGGGCGTTGTGCAAGTTCCTGTAATTCTTAAATGCCAGCGAGCGCAGACCACGTGTGACAGGGAAATGTATGAGCTTGGCTGGTTAAATAGCCAGAAACCGATTAGTTTAGCTCCGCCTGACGACTTTAGGAGTAGGAGGCTCTGTCAAAAGGTTTGGGGGGAAAAAAAAATGAGCTGCAAAAAAACAATCTGTAAAGTTACTTCCCGGAGTCTTGTTGTCTCCAAACTGTTCCTCTGACATGAGCCACTGTGAACCAGGTATGAGGCAGAAAAACCAAAAAGAGTACGTCGTGATATCTTTAACGCGCCTCTGATGTCGATGCAGCCGCGCTGGGAGAACATTTTGCGTCCTTTTCTTGGGGGGGCTGCCGTGGAATGGCGGCGAGCCCCTTGTGCGCCAATCCCGCTGGGCGGGGCCTCGTTATCTGTCGACATTCGCCGCAGCCCCATTCAACTCAGGTAGCTTTAAAGACTTCGCATTATTAAGGAAATGTTTTCATGCAAAACATTACTCTTCTTTTTTTTTTTTTTTTGTTCTTCCCATAGTTTCTCATAACTTTTTCATTCCTTTTTCCCTAATTTGCATGAAAATTTGCATAAGAATTTCTGTCAACAGAAATTGCCAAAGTTGTGTGTGTGTGTGTGTGTGTGTGTGTGTGTGTGGTTTTTTTCTATTTCCTCTTGTTTGTTAGGATTGACGGAGTAATGCGCACCATGAACACAGAGAAGCTGATCAAGACGCTGCCCATCATTCAGAACCAGCTGGATGCTCTGCTGGATTTCCAGGTACTAAAATCTGTGTGTGTGTGTGTGTGTGTGTGTATGTGTGTGCTTGCAACCGTGTCATTATGCAGGCTTGTTGTCAAAGCTGTGATTCCCGTTCCCATCAAAATGTAAATGGGAACGATGGAATGAAAAGTTTGAAACCTCTCTTTATCAATGGAGTATAAGGAGCATATTATGGCAACAGATGTCATGTTTTAGTTTGTGTGTGTGTGTGTGTGTGTGTGTGTGTGTGTGTGTGTGTGTGTGTGTGTGTGTGTGTGTGTGGAGGGGAGAAGGGGATTGGGTTGGGATTTGCTGAAATTGGTGGGTGCATTGTGATTTGTGCCGACGAGCTTCAAATCACGATAAAAATGGATGGTGGAGTTTCTCATTGGAGTGCATACTGAACATGTGTGTGTGTGTGTGTGTGTGTGTGTGTGTGTGTGTGTGTGTGTGCGTGTGCGTGTGCGTGATGCCCTCCCCCCACCTGAACTATATTGACAATTGCTCATTGCAGAGATGTGTTTGCTTTGTGCCAAAGTGGGAGAGAGGTGCCGGTATTTGGGAAAAAGATGCTTTGGGGTATTTGAAAGAGATGTTTTCTTTTTTTGTGTGTTTGTGTTTGAAAAGCTTTGGAAGGTTGTGATAGATGTTTTCCTCTAGCGTCTCCCTCTCTCTCTCTCTCTCTCTCTCTCCTTCTCCCTCTCTCCCTGCCTCTCTCCCTGCCTCTCTCTCCCTCCTCTCCAGGCCAACCCTAATGAGCTGACCAACGGAGTGATCAACTCAGCCTTCATGCTGCTCTTCAAAGACTCCATAAGGCTGTTCGCTGCTTACAATGAAGGGGTCATCAACCTGTTGGGTAACACACGCACGCACGCACGCATACACGCACACACGCACGCATACACACACACACACACACGCACCATACACATCACACACACACAGCTGTCTGATGCTCTCTCTACTGGATGTGTCAGAAATGATGAGATAAAACTATATCTACAGCTTGGTTTGTGGTGCAAAAACACACACACACACACACCAACAAATGTGTGCACAGTCTAGTTGTCAGAAAGCAGAGTAGATTGTGACAAGCTGTCATGTCGCTGGTAAATGCTTCTGTTTCTCTCTACTCAGTCATACAATGATTGTTCCTTCCTTCCTTCCTTCCTTCCTTCCTTCCTTCCTTCCTTCCTTCCTTCCTCCCCTTTTTCTTTTAAATCTTCATTTCTCCTTCCTGTTTCCATCCTCCTCCTCCTCCTTTCTGTCTCTGTAGAGAAATACTTTGACATGAAGAAAAACCAGTGTAAAGATGCTCTGGACATCTACAAGAAATTTCTTTACAGGATGACGAAGCTGTCAGAGTTCCTCAAGGTGGCGGAGGTATATTCACACACACGCACACACCCACCCACGCACACACACAAACAAACGTGCATGTGGACACACACATCTGGAGTAAGATTTTTCAAGGGGCTTTTTTTGGTCAATTTTTAACCTCAAGATTTAATTGTTTTTAATTTAATTTTTTTTTTTCCGAAGAGAAACTCCTGCTCAAAACCTGTCCCTCATAATTTGTTCTCTTGATCACAAGCCCCTGGCCCAGATATATTTACAACACACACACACACACACACACACACACACACACACACACACACACAACTGGCACATTTCTCTACACAAACACACATGTACTCACACACAACTTTAATAAGTGTAATTTCCCATATAAAATGACACACTGCCACCATTTTTGGTCCCACAGCTGATGTAACCCTCACTGCCAGACATTTGCTGTGCAGACACTTACACACACACACACACACATAGACACACACAGACATACACGTATACATATTTATACACACACACCCAAATTAACCCTAAGATGGAGGATGTGGTTAGGCGCTCTGTTAGCTCCCCCTTGCTCTGCTCCCAACACTTCTCCGTCTAATACCCCCCCACAAAGTTGGATACCCATACCCATACGTCGCCCAGTGCCCACGGAACCCCCCCCGCCCCTGCTGCAACTTCAGCAGAGGAAAACTGAGCCACTGGTTTTATACATTCTCTGCATCATCGTACAAATGGCCCCAGTCAGACTCTTTTATAATTCTGTATATCAGTTCGGAGACGGATTTTTGGCGTAGCCGTCCTTTCTGTGGATGTGTTCAGTGTTGTCACGTCGCCCATTCATCAGCCGTCACGCCCGCTCTCCCCCATTGGTCAGACACAACTTTTTCTTTCTTTCTTTCTTTGTCTGTTTATTTGTTAATTTACTTATTTTTTATATCACTGTACGGTCATCATCGCCGTCCGCTGTGCAGGATTGGTCGGTCCGCTGGCCAATCCGGACGTCGGGAGAACTTTTTCCCTGTTTATTTCTGTTGTTGTCGTTTGTGTTGACGCTGCCACTGCATGAAGTAACGATTCCCCTGTTCTTTTCTTTTCTTTTTTTCTCATCCTTTTTTTTTTAAATGAACCCCGCCCTTCTCTTTATTATTTTTTTCCTCTCCATTTTATCCCACCTTCCTTTCTCCCTTTTTATTTTTGTTTGTTTTTATTTTGTTTCTTGATGACAGCAAGTTGGAATAGATCAGGGTGACATCCCAGATCTCTCACAGGTCAGTGTACATCTCACCTTCCTCTCCTCTCTCCTCCACCGACTCCCACTCATCCCCTCTCCCTTCCTCCCTTTCCTTCACTGCTCCCTCTCTCTGCCTTCATCCGTCCGCTCACGCCTTATTTCACCCTAACATATACCTGTTGCCCCCCCCCATCACTCTCTCATCCAGTCGTTTTTCTGTCCCATCAACCATCTTGTCTAACCCCCTGATTCATACCGTCAGAAACCCGGGCGGCTCTCCTCTGGTTTTCCTTCTTCCTTCCGCTCTTTCCGAGCGCTCGCCTGCGGAATCCGGTCGCTCGAACGCGGCGCCATTGGCGGGCCCGGCGCAGAGTTAAATAAACCATGAGCTCGGGCCTCCAATGTACAAAAAAAATATCAATCATGGCTGCATTTCTGTTTCGTTTTTTTTTTTGTTGTTTTTTTTTTTATCATCAAGGATGAAGTCGCGGGGGAATTGCTCTAAGCCTTTTTTTTTTTTTTTTTTTTTTTTTTAATCCGGCTAATAATCGACCTGTTGTTTTTGAATCCTCACAAATAGCTGCTTAAATGCAGCTTAATTCTATGAACTGCCATTTGAAGATATACTTGTTTCATCTACTCTCTGTTATAGTTTAAAAAAACGCAAGCTTCTGCCTGTCATATGATATATAACGATCATCGATGACTCGGGTTTAGTGTTGAAACGACTGGCGGGTTAATGGAGGATCGAAGGACCAACATCCAGTCGAGCTATAAACTGAAGTTTGTCTTCTTGCAAAAAGAGAGCAAACGTCAGCACCAGGTATCCGGAGATACCTTAGGTTAGGTTTTGGAATCGGGGGGGTGAGGTACCGATGGCCCCCAATAATAGGTGACGTATTTATTGCTCATTAAAATAACCGCAAGTTGCAGCCTTGATTAGTTTTCAGTTTTGACATAACCACATGTGCTTGAGCAAACGCTAATATTGAAAAGTAGGCAACTTCCTGCCTCCGGAAATATGTAAAAAAAAAAACCACACAAACACAACTTGAGGGTTTTTCCGGCGTTTGTGGTGCGACCGGGAGCGTCGACGGTTTCCTCACAGTCGCTAAGCAGACGTTTTTCTCTTCTCCCTCCTCTGTCGCAGAAAACAAAAGGATCATACATTGTAGGTGGTGGGTTGCACACTGTACTGCTTACCCCCCATCCTCTACCCCCCCCCCCCCGGCATGAACATCACACCTGTTGACGTGTGCGTGCGTGAGTGTGCGTGTCCGTGTGTGTCTGTTTGTGTGCGTGTTACCATACACACTTATACAATCAATGGCATGCCCCCCCCCCCTTTTCTTTTTTGGAGCGAAATGGTGTCGACTCAGTACGATCTGCGTGTGCTGGCCTCGGGTGGCTTTCTTGTAGCACTCAGACACACACTCACACACACGAAAGGCCATGAAAGCACATGGGTAGAGAACGAGGATCCGGATCCCCTCGCCGCCTCCCCGTCGTCGCCCTCAACATGCGTGGCGGCGGTGCTTGGCTAGCGGCTGACCCCAAGCGCAGCCTTGTGGTCGTCATGATGATTTAAAAGAAAGGAAACATGAGGAAGGAAGGGGGGGGGGGCCGCCTTTCTTTCTTTCTTTTTTTAAATACTGTTAACCCCCCCCGTCTCTCCGTCTCTCCGTCTACCAAAGTTAGAGCGATCGCCAACCATCACGCTCGTACCCCAGGTGGGAGCCGGTCCGCCAGTGAGGAAACATGCGCATGTGTCAGTCTGTGTGTGTCTGTGTGTGTGTCTGTGTGTGTGTCTGTGTGTGTGTCTGAGTGTGTCAGGCTGCTGTTTCTTTAAACAACCAGGCAACAGTTTGGCAAGAGCTCGTCGTGGAGCCGGCCGCAGAGGCAGAAGGCTCCAGAGCCAAAACACTCCCAAGTGTGTGTGTGTGTGTGTGTGTGCGCGCGTGTGCATGCGTGCGTGTGTGTGTTTGTGTTCGTGTACATCTTTGTGTCTGTGTGTGTGTTCGTGCGTGCGTGTACATCTTTGTGTGTGTGTGTCTTTTGTGCGTGTGTGTGTGTGTGTGTGTGCGCAACTTTGTGTGTGTGTGTGTGTGTGTTTGTGTGTGTGTGTGCTTGCACGCGTCCGCAGCCCAAACCGACAACACACTTTTCATTCTTGTGGATGGAGAGACAGACATGACGTTGTCATATTTTCACAGTGGAAGAATTTTCCTCGGCTCTCTCAGCCAGAGGAGAGCAGAGCTCCGTCTCCTCCTTTCTTTTCCCTTTTCTTTCCTTTCCTTTCTCTCCTTTCCTTTCTACCCTGCGTGTGAAGTCGTAGACCTGCGTCGGAGATCTACTGGTTGTAGACTTAATAATGCAGCCGTCTGGCCTCGCCTTCACCCTCTCGCTCCCCCTTTTGCTTTTTGAGCATTAATGAGGCTCCTAACGAGCACAGAAGACATTGTGTTTTTCAACGTGCAAAATTTCGGAGACAAACTTGAATTTCGGGCTGTTTTTTGTTTTTTTTCTTTCCCGTAGTAGCGTAGCAACGATCCCTGAGTAACCCGCTCGCAAACTTGCGCCATAGAACGTCGGAGCTCGGATTTAAAGCCACTGCCTCCTGTCATCTTTGAACAAAAGCACGTTTTTAGAGCCCCCCCCCCCACAGCCTCTCTTGTTTTCTTTTTGTTTTGTTTTTTCTGGTCAAGTAATTAAGAAAAGGTGAAGAGATTGGTGTATAATCTCGGTCCCCGAGTGGGTCGAGGGTAATTTAGAGAAACTACGGCAGAGGCATGCTGACAGGTCGGGGGGGGGGCGCTGTCGGCGCCGGGGACACGAGACACCAGCGATACAAAGATGAAAAAAAACCCACGGCGGAGGGAAGTTGAACAGGAAAATGAGAAAGAAACGGCGCAGCAACCGTTGCCCCCCCCCCCCACGCGGAGTCGGGAGGAAGACACGGCGCGACCTCTCCGCTGCTCCACCTTTTTCCTCGCTCTTTGTCTTTCCGCCTCCTCCTTTGTTCACCCCCCCCCCTTTGAGTCTCCTGCTAACAGTGCGAGTGTTTGCTGCATGTTGCCATGGCTATTCTTGGAACCTGATGCACTCCGTTACCTTCCTGCGAGACCGACTAACTCTGGGTGCTGCGTTTGTGCGATTGTGTGCTTGTTGATGTATGAGTGGGTGTTGGGTTTTTTTTAATGAGAGAGACAAGAGGGAGTGATTGTTTTTTTTTTTTTAATCTTTTTTATTTTTTTACTTGAGATTTTTGCTGAATTCCTTTCCCCCTTTTCCCCTTTTCTCTCTCCTCAGGCTCCCAGCAGCCTCCTGGAGGCTTTAGAGCAGCACTTGGCCTCTCTGGAGGGCAAGAAGACCAAGGAACTGAACGCAGACACCAGGTAGATGTCTGTCGTCCACATCAGGTTCCCTCTGAGCCGTAACACACATAAAAACCGCCGTTAAAAAAACACACATAAAAACCACAGCTAAAGTAGATTTTTAATCAGTCAAGACCTGTGAGGAAAAACCAAGAAACGCAAAGCTTTTTGCTCTGAAAAGAGTTTGGAGCATGGCCCCATTTCAGCCCCCCCCCTCGCCGTGTGTCCACTGCGTTGCAGGGCGTCCACGCTGTCCAGCGCCGTCTCGTCGCTCTCCTCCACCGGCATGTCCTTCAGCCGCATGGACGAGAAAGAGAAGCAGCAGGCCCTGGAGGAGGAGCAGGCCCGGCTGCAGGCTCTCAAGGTAAAGGGACTTCGCCACCATGGAGCCGAATCGCCGCCGAGTCACATGGTGAGACTCGGCTCTGTAGCAGTGGGTGTGCGTTATTACCGCTGCCCCCCGCCTTCTTTTTTTTCTTCTTTTAACACTCATTCAAGCAGATCTCGTTCGCCACCAGAGTCTTAAACAGAGGCCGATTTATAAGGGATGCATTTTACGATCCGGGCCTCATCTGGATTCGCCATCTGGATGTCGATGTGGAGTGACCGGTGTCTGCGTTTACGCCAGGTCTCAATGAGCGTTGGCGTTTTCCTCCGCTCTGCCCACGCTGGTCTCGGATTTTAATGTGTACAAGGGCTTCTCGCGGGCTCTGGGTGCCCTCCATCGCCTCATTTCCTTACGCTTCGTCTTAACTGAACAGGCTCGGCGGTGCTCGCTTCGGAGTCTCCCTCCGCACGGAAGCTTCGGAGCTGCCCGTCGCCTGTAGCTTGCTTCAGATGAAAAGCGCTGAACGATCAAAAAGTGTCTCGCGCGTCCACACTTTGCATTAAAACCGTACTGCTCATCCGACTCAGGATGGATAGATGATTAAAAAAAAAAAAGGATCAAACCTTAGCGTCTGTATTACCCATGATGCACCTTGACTAGCAACGTTGATACTTGCTCCACCAGCTCTCACCGGGACCTGTAGACGGCCTGGGCCACGTGAATCAGTGCACTGCCCCTTTAACACGTGCCTATCCGTTCGGCACAGCCGCTGAGAACTAAGGTCAAATTTCCTGTCTGTGCCGAGCCACTCGAAGAGTCGGATGTTCATCCTGGCGTCCGTTTTTTACGATGGTCGTTCCATAAAATGTCTCATAGTTATTCGTATATCGGCCCCTGATACGTGATTTCGGTTTATTCATTGCAAATTTGGGTGCAACTTCACATAATGAGCATACAAACGCGTGGAGCGAACAAAAAATAAATAATGATAATAACAAAGATGATTTACTGCAGGTTTTTTATTAGATGCAGGAGCAGGGAGAGGTGTGGAGTCAACTTTGAGGCCAAGTGTGTGCATGGAGGAATTTGACGTTGTGAAATGCATCCAAAAAAAATCAGCTCAAGATGAGAGGTGTAACTGCAGTCGTTGCCCCAGATTTAAGACCGAGCCGCCGCCACGATCCCGTTCCCACGGAGACAGCGAACCGCAAAACTGGAGCCCTGAGAAACCGCACGAAGCGCTAATGATAGGATCTACCAGTGATGTACCCCCATGTACGTGGCTCCTCCTGGCTGCGCCGTAGGAGCCCGGCGGCCCCGTGTGCCGGCCGGTCCCGGTCGGCCTCCCTGAACCAGGGCGGAGGCCGAGTGTCTCGCTGGCGAGCCGAGCGAGTGTGAAAACGTGTTGACATTTGCTGCTCCGGCCTCAGGAGTCCTGCCCCGAAGCAAACTGTAATTGAGTAAGAGCAGCGGAGCTAGGACACGTGTGTGTGTGTGTGTGTGTGTGTGTGTGTGTGTGTGTGTGTGTGTGTGTGTGTGTGTGTGTGCGTGCGTGCACGAGTGTGTGTGTGCGTGTGTGTGTGTGCGTCAGGCGAGCTTACATCCTGGCAGAGATGATACAGTATGTGCCTCGCAGTGTTGCCAGTATCTCTGTGAGCTTTGTTGATCTATGTGCGCGTGTGTGTGTGTGTGTGTGTGTGTGTGTTTCCTGGCAGATTAGGCGCTGTGTTTGCTGCCAGTGTGTTGCTGTATGTGTGTATGTGTGTGTTTGTTTGTGCGCACGGCTGATTGGATTTTAGCCGTGCCCTTGGTCGCCCCCCCCCCCCCCCCCGTCCCTGCCAAGGTCCACTGATTACCTTTGGGTCGAGTTAAAAAAGGGAGAGGGAAGATAAAGTGGAGGCGAGAACACAGCAGAGTAAGAAAACAGAGGGAGAGCTCATTGGGGGGGGGGGGGACAAATACTCATGTCCAGCTGTCTGAGCACTCTGGTGTCCATATGGGCTAAACACACACACACACACACACACACACACACACACAAACACTTACAGACTCAGCTACTGTCCAGCTGGAGCCTCGGCCCAAACAATACCAGCGGTTCCCATTTGTTTCCCTGCTACGGCGTCGGAATGACAACGGAGTCCGTCGACCCGGGATCGCCGAGGGAGGGGCGGCGGCTGGCGGGGGGCCGGCGGGGGGCCGGCGGGAGCCGGCGGGGGGAGCCCTCTGGAATCCCTCTGCAGGGGGAGGGGGTTCGCAGAGGGAAACTGGATCACTTCCGCAACTTAAAGTTTGATCTGTGGACGGGATTAAAGGACCCCCCCCCCCCCCCCGGGCTTCTGTCTTGACCATGTCACCTTGAATCAACTGAAACACACACAGCTAAACTCTGTTTTTCGTTTTTGTTGTTTTTGACTCTATTTCAGTGTTTTTTTTTCTCTCTGCTGGGCTTTGCTGATGTTTGTACATCTGTCACCAGGGAGAACAATAGTCTGCATTTCAGCAGAGACGGAGACGAATGCAGTTTGAGACAGGCCAGGTTCTCTTCTCTAGCATGAAAACAAAAATTCAGACCGTTTTATTTTTAATCAGTAAAAAACGATGTAATTGGTTGGTTTCTAATGTATTTGTTTCTCCCGCCGGATGACCTCTGCGGGCCGAACGTCGCCAGGGTCGCCGGGATTTAAACGTCCCTCCCGTCCGGCGCCAGGTCTTCGCGGGCGAGGAGGCCGGCGACCGGGTGGGGTCCCCGAGGCCATGCAGTCACGGGGTGGGCGACATGCCCTGCGTCAGCCCGCGGGCTGTTTACGTGCGTCCATCGTGGCGCGGAACCCTAAATGTCGAAATGTTCGTGAGAGGGGAAACAAAGCGAAACAAAAAAAAACATGTTTGTCATTCTCGTGGATTCGAGTTTACTGGAAACGAAGCTCTTATTCATCTCCAGACGGAAATTACTGTTTAAGCATCGTCTTCCTGATCACATTGTTGTTTTTTTTTCTTTTTTCCTTGTCTGTGTGTGTGTGTGTGTGTTTCTCTTCCAGGACCAGCGTCTGAAGGAGATCAGCATGCAGACTCCGCCCTCCGTCTCCCCTGGCAACCAGTCGATAGGCGTTGCCAACAACAACCACATCACACAGACCCAAGAGCTGTTCAGCTCGGCGCTGACCGCCAACAGGTGTGCAAGCACACACACAGATGTTCACTATTGCAAAAAGTAAATTATGGGTCAAGTTATTCCAGGAAGCATCACTTTTGTTGACAAAAAGACCAAAAAACGAACCGACGACGACGCGTCGCTCCCGCTGATCTCACGCAGTGTAGTGAGCTCGTATTTCGTAACGAAGGCCGGCGTCACGGGCGGCGCGTCCCCGCGCTTAGCCCCAACGCCGTCCCGCTGCAGCCGGCACTCGGTGGCGCGTCAGGCGCGTGCTAATCCACCGCTGAAAGTAGTCCCCAGAAAGATGCGCCGTTTCCTCATGTTTCGTTGGAAAAATAACAAAAAAACAAACACACAAAAAAACCTGCAGTGTCCGGCTGCATATCCGTCTTATATGTTTAAAAATAAAAGGTTATGATCCTGGCTGAGGGTTTTTTGTTTCCTTGTTTTTGAATTTATGTCTTCAGAAGCAACAGACACAGATAAGATGAGGAAGTGAGATGTGTTGGTTTTTGTCGGGGGGGGTCTGGGGGGTTAATCTTCATCCGTGACAAATGAACGTTTTTAGTGGTGGCTTTAGCTATTTATGCGCTATTGTTTAAATATTAATGCTTTGTCTCCATATGTCTCTCTGTGTCTCTCCCTCCTTTTTTGCTGCTCCTCCTCCCTCCTTCCATCACTGCTCTCATCTCTCCGTCCTTGATCCTCCTCTCGCTGCTTCTTTCTCCCTCTCCCCCTCTGATGCCCCCCCATCCCTGTCTTCTGCCCCCCACCCCATCCCCCAGTGTGGCGAATCTGAACAGCGACCTGTTTGATCTTCAGCCGGCCTTCATCCCCGCCGTGCAGAGCACTCCCTCCATCTCCGCCGCCAACAGTGCCTGGGGAGGTACGTAGCCACGCACACGTCCGGCGCGCAAAGGAACGAAAACAAACAACAACAAACATGACCCGTATAACTCCGGACTAGAACGCCGCGTAGGGGACAGAAGTATTTGGACGGTGACGCGGTTGCTGGGCAAAGTTACGATGCCATTTTCCGGCGTCCGAATATTTGCGTCAAACACCAACCCTCGTGCACACACTCACGTAAACAAACAAGTTTATTTCACAGATTCCCTCTGTTCAGCCGTTCACCTGTCTCACCACCCGTCTGTCAGACCATTCATCCGCCCTTTTTGATGAAGAACCGTCCATCATTCGCCAGCGTTCCATAGCGGTGGTGGTGATGGGGGGGTCAATCTTCATCTGTGACGGATGAACGTAGTTAGTGGCGGCTTTAGCTATTAATGCGTGATTGAGGGGAGTCAGGCGACGTCTCGTTAAACAAGTTCCGGTCTCAGGTGTTTTTTTCACTCTAAAGGCTCCTGACATTTTGTGATATTAAAACCCCCTGACGGCGCGTTCGTGCCCTGAGCAGCTCTGTGGGCCGGTCCGTCGGCCGCCGCCTCCCCGTCACACTTACTTGTAGCGTGCGCTTCGCTGGGAACGTACGTTGTATCGTGGCATAATTCTAAGAGATCCGATGCCGTGTTTAGCTTAGCCTGTCGGTTTTGGCTCGTCTCTTTATTTACGGTTTTCCCATCCCTGTCCCGTTTCCTGAGAGTTTACCTGTGATGCCGCATCGGCCATCGCGGTTTGCCGTCTTGCCTTTTCCCATGGAACCCATGAGCGCGGCCCCTCTCCACGGATCTCGATCCTGATGGGGGAAGCAGATGAAAACGGGGAAAAAAAATTTTAAAAAAAGGGAAAAATACAACAAAAAACAAAACAGGAGGGGTGTCGGAGGATTTCCTCGCGCTCTGGCTCAGCTCTCCCCTGGAAAGCCGGAGACTGTACGGTCCACGTTCCTAATCTAATGGGATTAGTGTAGCGGGAGGCGGCGGGATCCTTCACCACTTCAAAGCCGTGATCCTGCCCCCCCCCACAAAGATCTGTCCGTTTTGATGTGTGCATCAAAAGTCCCTCGATTTGTTGCTGCTTGTTAGCCCGCTCTCTCCGAACAGGGCCTTTAACCGGTCGCGTTGAACTGCATCCCCCAGGACCGGAGAGCCAGCCCCTGCAGCAGACCGCTCCCGCCATGGCCGTAGACTTCGACGCCGTGTTCGGGAACAAGGCCGCGCCCGGTAACGCCGGCCCGCAGCCTGCAGCCGGTAAAGCCCGCTCCGCTCCGACTATACCAAACTAAACCAAACCAAACTAAACTGAACTAAAAAAGAAAAACCTTCTGGCTTCGCTGGCAGCTCACGTCAACTAACCCTCTGATCGGTTCCTGTAATTTGTGCCTTTGTCGCTTTCTGGCTCTGTCTCTCAGCCTGTTGTGTGGATTCCTGGAGAGGTTCTGACAATGATAACCATCGTTTTCTCTGGGGGGGTCAGGGATTGTTGGGGGGGGGGCTGTTAACTTTGAATTCAGTCGGATTTACATGGAAGTTTGTTACTCGAAAAAGCAAAAACAGCATTTTCCTCAAAGCCACCGAAAACTCTCGAAAACTTTCGGTTCGATCCTGAATGCGTGAGGATTAAAAGTTAATTTTCATGGGGGGAAAAAAATAAATCATAATATTTTTGTAGGTGTTATTTATTACGAGTTTTTTGACACTCAGACTCCGAGATAATCCACTTCTGCGTGAACGCGGTCTCATCGGCTTCGGACGGCTCCGCAGCCATCATCTGATTTTCATTCGGATGTGACTAAACCTCCAGCGGTGCGAGGAAATTTCTGCCATTCAGCTTTTCCCAACAGAAATAACGTGACTATTCTTGGGAGGAAAAAAGTAAGTATCTGTTTTTTTGTTGTTTTGTCTTCTTTTTCAGGAACTTTTTACGCACCAGCTCCTCCGGGGTTCGGTTTCTCACTCCGCTGAACCGAAAGTTAACTGATCCCAGGCCCAATTTATTTGTTTATTTATTTATTTATTTTTCGTTCCTCTGCAGCTCGGCTTCTTTTCTCGCGGGGTTCCTGTGCAGGTGCCCGGATCTGTTCCTGATGACTGGATCTGAAGGAATTTGTCGTAATGTTGTTGAATTCTCCCCCACTATGATTTCTTTTCATCTATTTTTAATGGGACACGTTTCAGCGTTATCGGTTGTAAAATATATTCTTGGGGGCATCGTCGGCACTTTTAACTTTTAATAATTTGCCGACGTCATCAACCGGAGTTTTTCGTCTCCCCGAAGACAAAAGGTTACGTTTTACCGCCTTGATTGGAGGCGGAGAGCAACATGTAGGGAGCTTTTCTCCTGCAACATTTAACTGCTCTGGACTGACGATGGCTCCTGGGTGTTGCCGGGCTCCGGGCTCCGGGCGCTTCTTGACTCCTCTCGGGCCCCGGGACACTGCTGTGAAGAGCGTGGCTTTAAAGACGTGCGACGGGTTCATCGACACCCCCCACCACCCCCACCCTGCTCGGAGGTGGCGGTCGGGGGCCCGATCCCGGCTCCGGTCAGATGAGCTTCTTCCCATAATGAGACGCTGTCGATGCTGCCACCGCAACGAGCGATGAACCATCTGGGCAACCGGCGGTCGGCGTGCACGCGTGTCCGCGTTCGTTAGCGTTCGTATTTGTTTGCATCCGTGTTCGCACGTCCCCGTTATTTCGCTCTGGCCCATCTGTCTTCTCCGGCTCATCTGTTATTTTTTTTTTGTTTTGTTGTTGTTTTTCACGCAGTTCCCACCCTCCTCTTCCTCCTCCTCCTTCCCTCTCTCCTTCCTCCATTTATTTCATCTCTCCCTCGTTCTGTCTCTTCCTCGTCGTCTCCTCGTCGCACTTCACGAGGTGAGAATCACCCAGGCAACTCCGTTCCATCTGCTCTCCTCCTCCTCCTCCTCTTCCTCCTTCTCCTTTCTTTCCCTCCTCACATTTACAACCCAGAAGTCCTCTCTCTATCCTCCATCCTGTCTCTTCACACTTTTAACCGATATCTGACTTCGTTGCCCAGAAAGTGACGTGTTGTTGCCCCCCCCCCCCCCGTTTTCTCTCCCCCCCTGTCATTTTTGTCCCGTTACTTATTTGTTTATTTTTCCTTCCCAGACTCAGGGATGTAATTTTCACTCCATTCTCGTGTGAAGATCGGGCAGTTAAATGTTCCAATAAGTTCTCAACCGGTCGCGTTCGCTTTGTTCCCTCCGTCCTCGACGACCACGTCTCTGTAACTCGCACGTCTGATCTGGTTCTTACCTGCTCCCTCGTTCCAGCTTTGACCTCGAGGGGGCGACAGTTTTCCCACATAATATGAGATGGGTAAGGATGCTCAATGCAAATCAGGGTTTTCCTGCAAAAATAAATAAGTAAATAAACGTATCTTTGTCCCTGTCAGACGTTTACATCAGTATATCAGTGGCGAACGTCTCCCGCCGGGGGAGGATCGCGGATTATTTAATGTCAGCCTTGCTAACCGGGGGTCCGTTAGCTTTGGCTCCGGGCCGTTAGCACGAGGTCACACACGTTGGTGCTGGGTTTCGTATCTGGGACCTGTCCTGGATGGTGTTTTGACCGGCCTGTGAAGCTACGCTAACGGTAGCTTCATTAGCCGGCTAGCTAGCTGGCTGCAGTCATTTTTTAGACAATTGGAATCAAAAGTCGCAGGCTAAGAAACCCCCCAAAAATAAATTGATAAAAATAAAATAATATAAAAAAATCACCCACATTTCTGAAGTGTTTTTTCATGGGCAACAACAATAAACAACAATAAAGGGGAAAAGTGGGAGAGAAGTTAGTCAAGAGAATCCCCCCCCCACCTCCTCCCCCCTCCCTCCCTCCCACTTCTCTTCTGGCTCGGTTTGCCTCCCCTCTCCGCTCCCTCTCTTCCTCCTCCTCCTCCTCCTCATCTGCTAAGCTGGCAGGAAGAAAAAAAAAGTCTTTCCAGAACCTCTTGTGTCAGCACCACTGTCAAACACACACACACACACACACACACGCCGCTTCCTGACTAAATATTATTCCTCCCTCTTTTCTTTCTTTTTTTCCACCATTGGTTCCCCCCCCCCCTTGTCTTGCAGGGACACAGCGGTTGTCTTGCACTCACATCTTGTTTTGATTTCCATCCCGCTTCGATTCAGTTTTTCGATTATTTATTTATTTATCCCCCCCACACACACACACTCCCATCCCGTCTCGTGCTTTATTTCCTATCGGGGATATTTCCCAGTGGTTACTGGATATGGGGGGGGGGGGCTTCGGGGAACAGGAGTCGAAATCCCACCGGTGCAGGAAGTTATGTAAAAGGAAAAAAAAATCTACAGTTTATCACTCGGATAAGTTTCCACTTACATTTTCCATTTTCCCCTTTTTCATTCACGTCCTTTCTCCTTTCATTTAGCCACACACACACACACACACAATCCCATACATTCGCAGTTCCTGTCGGCCGAGAGCAGCGCGGAGCCATTAGCCGAATTAGTGCCGACGCGGAAAAGTTGTTAACACGGACGCCGACACGGGAAATCACTCCCATCGCCTGCACACACACACACACACACACACCCACATGCTCAAAACTAATCACCGTTCGCAGAGTGTGTGTACATGACGGCGGCGAACGGATAAATCAAATCATCGGGAACAGGAGGCGCCGCAGGCTACTGAGCCGCGGACGACGGGCTCGCCGCTCATAGAGCGAGGCTGGCGTTTTCTCGCAACGGAGGAAGAGGAAGACGAAGAAGAAGAGCAGAGTCCGGGCAGGTTACGTATCCGCTTTTTAACAGGGGGTGTCCGAAATAGGCCGGAGGGATTCAGTTAACGGGGGGGGGGGTTCATGGGCAGCGGGGCGGTGGCGCTCTTTGAAAAATTAAAAGTTTATTTGAAAAAAAAAAAAGGCAGAGGGTCGAGTTCGCTCCGTTAGATTCAGGAATAAACGTGTTCTCGTTGACGCAAACGTTCTCTAGCTAACCCTCTTTCTTGGGCTCGAACACGAGATTCTCTCAGTGTGTGTTCAGATTTTCGGATCCGTGACAAAGGACAGTTCACGTTCCTCTTAGTTTCACAACAATCAAACTCGTTTTTCCTGATATCAGACCGAGGTAGACAAGAAAAAGCAGGCTTCTGATTGGTTGGTCCCGTTCGCGTCATGAGTTAGTTGAAAAGCCTTTAGCCGGGTCACGGAGGAAAGGCTCTTAGGGATTCAGATGCACGATTTAATTTATTTATCTATGTTATTATGTACTTGTTTATTTATTTTGGCAAACGTAGCCAAGGGCAGGCGGCGACCTGCTAGCGTCAGCTAGCTTCAGCCTCTCGTTAGCCTGTGGCGGCGCCCGGGGCCGGCTCTGGATGTGGCGGCAACACGGCCTGTTCACCCCATCGAAGCGTAGCGGGCTAATGAAACGCTCCTCGCCCCCCGCCACTATCTCGAAGTTACCGCGGCGGCGTAGTTATGGTGACTAGCCGTGTCGGCTGCTTTTGTTTCCGATAATTCGCATCGTTTTCTGTTTGTTTTTTGTTTGTTTGTATTTTCCAACGCGCTCCTCATCTTAACCTCACGTTTCCTGCACCTTGCATGTTCCTCTGTGTCTAATATGTTCTAACACCTCTGTGTTCGCCTCCCTCTGAACCGCGTTCTCGCCGGAAATGTGTTCTCTTTTTAAACTTGCCCCCCTCAGCCTATTTACATGTATGAGCTCATGTCCCCCTCCAGGTTTCGATGCTCTCGGGGACCTGCTGAAGCCCACGGTTCCCGCGCACACCGTGCCGCCGCCGCCTCCCCCCCCTCCTCAGATGGCCATCCACCCCGGCGGGAAGCTGCTAGCCAACGACCTCGACTCGTCCCTGGCCAACCTCGTGGGCAGTGAGTGTCCCGCCGTCGCCGCGGCTCCTCCCATGGGGCCGCGCTCCACCCGCTGCCTGAACCCGTCTGCGACAGTATCGCTGTCGCGCGGCGTCGGCACGCCATTTCGTTTCGAAGGCATCTGAACGTAGACGAAAAACAAAAAACAAAAAAAATAGTCAAAAGCTGATAATGTAGAAATCAGGCGCCATCAGAGAGGAAGCAGCTTCCTCCCTGACTCTCCCCTCGCTCTCTGTAAACCCTCATCACTCGCTGTCTGTTTTTTCTTCCTTCCTGTCTTTCAGATCTGCAGTTCGGCGGGACCCCGGCCAAGAAGTGAGTGCCTTGAGTTGTGCTGAGTTTGTGACCCCCCCTCCCTGAAACTGTCCCTCACAGACCCCCCACCCACCCTGCCTCCCCCACCCCCGGTGCTTGGTACCACGTGCCGACCACGAGGAGGCTGAAGGCTGGAATCCACACAGATGCACCTGCAGTGTCAATATACAGTTCACAGATTCACGGGGGGGGGGGGTATAGAGTCTTTCATAGAGGAAATTTGCCCTCGAGTAGATGAAAATGCAACATAAAATCCTGACTGTTTGCCCCCCCCCCCCAGGCCAGAGATGCAGTGGAACCAGCCGGGGGAGAAGAAGCTGACCGGGGGCCAGAACTGGCAGAACAAGACCATGTCGACCACGCAGTGGGGCCCCGCGCCCGTGGCCCCGCAGCCCATGCCCGTACAGCACGTGGTAAGACGGACGACACGCGGACGACACGCGGACACACGCGACGCACACGCCCGGCCCTGCCCCCTGGGGGCGTCTGCGAGTCCGGAGGAGGCCTCGGCGAATCGCGGCTCCTTTAAAATCTCACTTTTCATTTATTTATTCTTTTGGAACTCGGCCGAAACTCCCTGTCGGTCGTTGTGACCGTTGAGCCGCCGGGTTAATTCGCCCAGTTGACGGGAAGCGCCTGCCGTCGCGGCCGTTGGCGTGATGTGGCCATAATTGCCGGCCTGTTCGCCCGTTTTGTTTTCTCTATGTTTGTGTTGTTTTTCCGATCGACAGCCGTTGTCACGTTTGTCGCATCGCACGTGGCCGAAGGCTCCATCAGTCTCTGCATGTCAGTGTCTGTCGGGCTGTTTACAGATGGATGTGTGTGTGAACTGACTTGGTACAGTAGCGTTCTGCCTGTGTGTGTGTGTGTGTGTGTGTGTGTGTGTGTGATTGTTAGTTTGTGTGTGTGTGTGTGTGTGTGTGTGTGGTTGTTAGTTTGTGTGTGTGTGATTGTTAGTTTGTGTGTGTGTGTGCGTGTGTGTGCGATTGTCCTCCTGATCTCTGAGCTGCAGTTTCTGGCTGACGAGGACAAACTGTCACTAACCCTCCGCTTCCTCTCTTTCTCCCTCTCCCCTGATATCTATCATCTCCCTCTTTATTTTTTCCCTCTGTCTCTCCTGTTGGCCTGTTGCCCCCCTCGCCTCCTGCCCTCCCTCTAATCTCTCCTTCCCGTCCCTCTCGACCACGTCCTGCGTTTCTTCCACTGTTTTTTTCTGCACTGTCATCCACTCGTCTTCCTTCCCTCCTTCGCTTCTCTTCTGTTTTAATCTCGACTGTTTCGCGTTGTCATCTCCTCGTCCTGTTTTGGGTGTTTTTTTCGCCACGCCGCCTCCGACATCTGCATGTCCGCATCGTGACCCCCCCTCGTTTATTTTCCTTTTATTTCCTTTCCCGATTTCCGCCGATCGCCCGTTTTTCTGCCCACGTTGTCGTTCTGACCTTTCCTCCTCCTCTTTTGCACGATCCTGCTCTTCTTTGCCTTCTTTGTCTTTTTTTCTTACTTTCTCCCTCAAACATTCTTCTTCGCCGTCTGTCATTTCCATTCATTAACTCACCTTTTTCTTCTCTCTCTCCCCGTTTCCTGTCGTCTTCCTTGTTTTCTGGGATTCTCTCACTCTTCCATCACCCCCCCCCTTTCTTGGATCCTATCTTTCACCCTCACTTTGTCACTTTCACCACCCTTGTCTCTCTCTGTCTCTCTCTCTTTTTTTCTCTCTGTCTCCTGTCTTTTTTCCCCTGTTGCGTCCTGATGCAGAATGGAATGTTCTATACTAGTTATGTAAGTACTTATCCCTGTTTAGTACGAAAAGTCTTAACAAGCTGTCAAAATAACTTCTGTGCCTCCGACCTCCCCCCTTTCTCCGCCTTCATCTCTTTCTCTGCCCCCCCCCCAGAGAGCAGCCCCCCTCTGCTCTCTGCAGATCTCAGGCTGATGTCTTTGTCAGCACCGACAGTGCCGGTGAATCGCGGAGCAGACTTCCAGGTCCGACCCATCATTAAGTTCGCTCCCGTTACCGGGCGCCGGAAAAATGTGCGCGAATCCCTTTTCATGGGATTCGCCAACACGGAACGTCGCCCGACGGCCGCCATCGGGACCCGCGTTGCTTCCTCTTTGTCTCTCGCCAGCGAGGGCGAGCAAAGACAGGAAATCGCTCATGGGGATTAAATTCAGGAGCACGATGCAAAAACAAAATAAAACAAAACATGTTTTATTTTCTCGTGGTGGTTATTCCCTCGGCGGAGGCAGACAATGTCCCTGCCCTCCCACACGGTGCGGGACAAAAGCCGACCACGCCGTGTGGTCGGCTGTGAAACGAATCCCATGTTCAGCTTAAATCCGCAAAAGCAAGAGAACACGTCGACTTTGACCGCGAATGAATCCAGCTTCTTTCTCTGAAGAAAATATCCCAATGTTTCCCAAGACGGAAACCGCATCATCTCTGAGCCGCTGTCAAAACCGCGCAAATGTGCCGGAAACGGGCGAAGCTCCGTGAGCCACAAAGCGGTGAATAAGTCACGCGGCGCGTAGCGAATGACCCTCAAGGCGTCGGCCATCGCGCCGCAGGTGCCACAAGGTTCTCGCCAGAAGGGCGGGGTTTGGCGATGGACAGAAATCAGATGAAGCCTCTCGCATATTAAACCTTTGGCTTAACTGTGCAGGTCAGTTAAGGTCCGTGGTCCGACCAAAAGAAAAAAAATATGTGTGTATATATATATATAATATGATATATCATAATATATAATATAATAATATCATATAATATCATATATATATATATATATATATATATATATATATATATATATATATATATATATATATATATATATAATTATTATTATTATTATTATTATTATTATTATTATTATTATTATAGAGAGAGAGAGAGAGAGAGATCTTTAGAAGTAGATGGAGTTCTGTTCTGAATCTATAAAACCGGGGATGAAAGAGGAGGAGAGGTGCCAGAGAGAGAAAAAAAGAAAAAACAGCAGGAGAGGTGGAGGTAAAACAGACGGATGGACGTCGGAGCAACGACACCCGGGGGCCGGCGCTCGGGTCCGAGAGACGGATGGGCAGGAAACGCTGACGGAGGAAGCATAGCGGCGCGGGAACGGCATCTCGCCCGCTCGTTTATCTTTTTTTTTCCACTCAGACATCTTGTCCGTCTCCGGAGGGAGATAAAACGATGCCGAGCGTAATATTCTGCGGGAGCGGTCGGACTCTGAGGCAGACGAGCTTTCAGCCCAGTTCAGGTGCGGACGGCAGTGAAATGCGTTAAATCTTTAATTTACCGTTTTTGAGCGTGAAAACCTCCAAAGCAGCCGCTGGTCGCTGCTGCTGGGACAGATCGGCTTTCAACGGCTGCTCCCCGAAGACGCCGAATTAAAAGGCAGAAAACATGGATCGATCCCATCGGTCGGCCCCGGCGATCGGGTCCCTGGCTCACCTGACCCGACAGAAAAACCAAAAACAAAAAGAGAATCGCCTGAACTTCCTTTGAAGCTGCGACGTCGAGGCTTTTTACGCCTGTTTTGGCTCAGTTTTCCAGTTTTCACCACAGTTTTGATGATATGCCGCCGACGCTTTAGTCGGGCGCGAGGGGGGGTCACGTCTGATTTCCGGGTCTGTTGGGCTGTGGTGGATTTGATTTGCGAAGTGAAGGGGGTTGGGGGCGCCGTCCCATTGACCCCCCCCCTTTTTTTTTAAGCGGCGGTAATGATTGCTCCCAGTGGGTTTCCACTAAGCTCCTCTGCTACATGCTGCGTCGTTGCGATCCCGATGTGCACACACACACACTCACACACTTCAGCGGCGTGAATCCCACACACACAGCAGACGGTGTGTGTTCAGCCAGATGTTCCTATCAGGGTTATGAGTCTGCCGGAGCTTAACGCTCTCGGGCTTTTCAGGAGCGATTCCCTCGTATCATTTGGTTTGTTTGGGTTGTTTTGTTTTTACCTGGGAAACCACGGCAGCGCCTGTAAGAAAAACTTGGACCCAGGTGTGTTTCCCGTCGCGTCGCCAGCCGCCACCTCTTCCTCCACCTGCCCCGAGTCCATCCCTGATTTTTCCTTTTTTGTTTTTTCCTTCCAGGCTCCGGCTCCCATGGCTTTCCCCATGACCACACCGCAAGTGCCTGTGTATGGAATGGTGAGTGTGTGAGGCGAAAAGAATAAAACGCGCCAAAACAGACCGTTTGTGTTGACTGATGAGTAGATTGTTTTCTCAATGAAAATAAAAGTGAAGAATGGAGAAAACGCCACGTTTTTGTCCCAAGTGCCAGAGACACTCGGTCTAAAAAAAAAAAAACGGTGAATCCTCAACAGGTTTTGGAGATTTTCTGTTTGATAAACAATTGAAAAAAGGAGTTGATTATAAAAAAAACTATTGATGCTATGTGTGTGTGTGTATCTCGACTTTGTTTTTTCATTCCTGTTTCCTTCCCCCCCGCCCCCGTCTCTCCAGGTCCCTCCCCAGATGGGTCAGATGGGCGGGGTACCAGTGATGGCTCCTCAGCCAATGATGTACAACCAGCCTGTCCTCAGACCCACCAACCCCTTCGCTCCCATGCCTGGGGCCCAGGTGAGACACGAGGCACAGGTGCCTTTATTTGGGTTGGTGTTCGCTCGGTTAGCGTTAGCTAGCTAGCCAGGTTAACGTTACGTCCAACAGAGACACAGGACGGAAGTAAAAAACCCATAAAACAAAATGTGGTTGAGACTCTCAGGATATTGTTTTGTGACTATTTCGCTACATTTTCCCACCAGTGTGGCGGAGACGCCAAACCGCCAACACTACGGGTTTTGGCGATTGGTGGGCGTTAACTTCGGACCCTGGTCTCGTATTACTGTTTGCTTACAGCAGCTAATGGTTAGCTATTTCTTATTTTAGTTAAAACTTAGTAACCTTCAGATAGATGTTTAACTGACAGTTCTCAGTCAGTCTCTTCTGCTCTACACTTGCTGCTGGTGCAATATGTTTTGTGATGTTTTAATCGTGTTATATCACGTTATAATCACTTGTGGTCACAGCTGTTACTGTTCACTGTAAAGTTTCATGCCAAAATGAAAATTTAGCATCGTCCCATGACCCCTCAGACTCCCGTCGGCCTCCCCCTGACAAACAACTCCTCTGTCTCTCTGTCTATTCAGATGCAGTTTATGTAATCCAGTCGGAGGCCGGGGGGGGCAGAGTGCCAAAAGCGACAAACAAACAAACAAACAAACAAACAAAACAAACAGCAGAGGGAAACACACGAGGACTGACCGGACGGACGGAGGATTTGATCCAGTTGAATTGACTGAGGGACGGACGACAGGACGAAGCAACCAACACCAAAAAAAGAAAGTTGGAAAGAGGAGAAGACGAGCTGATTGGGGGGGGGGTCATCCTGGCTGGTCATTGTCTGAAACAACTCCCTGTGTGTGTGTGTGTGTGTGTGTGTGAGAGAGAGAGAGAGAGAGTGTAGCTTCTTTCTGTTATATCGTCCGATGTGTTTTTCAAACCCTACGACGGACGAGAGGTGAGAGGAGGATGGAGGGAATCCTACCTCTTGTTTTTATCAGTCAGATTGCGTGTTTGCGTGTGTGTGTGTGTGCGTGTGCGTGCGTGTGCGTGTGTGTGTATCCGAGTGCCGTGAGAGTCTCCGCTGCTGAATTAGCTTTATTTCATACTGGTGCTATTTTGTCCTCTCCGGGCCACTGTCCGCCTGCATCGGCGACTCGGGAGCACCTGGGGGAGGGCGAGCGAGTGAGTGTGTGTGGGAGTGTGGGTGTGCCCCCGTTGTTTCGGACGATGCCCTCACCATCGCCCTCCCCTTGTCCTCTGACCGCGCATCCACAACTGTCCGACCGGCAAGAGTGTGTGTGTGTGTGTGTGTGTGTGTGAGAGAGTGTGTGCGTTCGCGTGCGCGTGTGTTTCCTGTAACCCCCCCCCAGGATATCTTTGTATTTTTTCGGTCTGTTTCTCTCCTGCAACCTCTCCTGAATGTTATCATGTTGGGGGGGAACTCATACAACACTTTGTTGAACCATATGATGAAAGTTGCGTTTTGTTTTATTATGGTTTTAAACCAAAGCCTTTGTTGCGCATTGTTTTCCTATACTAAAGCCACAGATACACACAGAGAGAGACGGGGGGCACAACACAACACAACACAACACAACACGCTGTCGTCCGAACCATCTCCGAGAACCGAAACGTACGACTTTTTTACCTGAGTCGACTTTCGATCGTCGATCGCCGACCGTCGATCTCACGTTTTTTCCGGAGGACAAATTTCGGCCTACAGGTCGTTGCCCTGTTGTGGAGCAGTCTGCGCTCGAACGGAAGAATTTCCGATACGTTTGAATATTAGGGAAATGGTGATTATTTCATATTGGAAGCAGATGGTGCAAAACAGCTAAAAGCCGCGCCAACTTCCTCCATTTCGGACCCAGGGCGGCTTGCTATTGGTCGACGGCACAATTTTTTTGAGTTTCCAAAAAGGGTGAACTTCCTGTTCTCGCCTTTTTAATCTCGCCGTTACCAGGCTCAAAAGCGAGGAAGCTTGTACTTTCTGTCACGCTAAAGAGCGTCTATTAGCCACATTAGCCTGTTAGCCGGCGCCTTAGCACCTCGGCGGCCTGTGTGTATCTGTGGGTCGCGCCCCCATCCGCAGATTCCGACATCAAGGGTTTAAGATGAATGAGTGCGGCCGCCACTTTTCAGCCAATGCGTCCGTCTCCAGGAGTTCGACCGTCGGTGCATTTCATGCTCACACACTTGGCTGTATGTGCTTTTTGTTTGTTTGTTTGTTTTGTTTTTGTTTTTTCCACTGAGGGCTATTTCTGAAAGGGGCCGAGTGGTCCGACGAAACTCTGCAGGCCAAAGTTGGGCCAACGCGTTTGTGCTCCTTCCTTTTCTTTTTTTTTCGGTAAAATCGAATTCTTTTGCAAAAACGCACAACGCAACACTTTTGCACTGAAGTGAGTATCCTGCCGTGGTTGGAGCCGTCGCCGTTTTTTATCGCCTGACGTGAAAAAAAAAAAAAAAAGTTGAGAAAGAGATTTTGAGATTTTTTTTTATTATTATTTTTTGGAAGGTAGTTTGTTTTTCTGTTTCTGTTTTTGTTTTTTTTCACAAGAACAAGTTTGTCTAATCCACCAGGGAACTGGACATTAATTTTCCTGCCGTTCTGAACCCGTTCGTAATCCCACCCCCGGGTCCTGGTCCCCCGGGTCCTGGTCCCCCGGATCCCAGCCCCCAGGTCCCGGTCCTGGCGTCCTGGTCCAGCGTCCACATCCCGGCCATCAGTGATTGTCCCGTCGTTTCGCCGCCATCGTCCTCTCTGCTGTGAAATCTCTAGAATCTCGCTTCAGTCCCCCAGCTCCGTCTAGTCGCTTCCTCCAGGACGCTTTTTCTTTTTTTTTTTTGTAACCTGCTCTGTCAGTGTTTTATATGTGTAGATATGTTTATTAAAAAAAACAAAAACAAAAACGTTAGTTATGACAACCGGTTTCCGTCTAGCTCGTCCAGCGCTGTGGCCGTCGGACAGGTGTTGCTCTTAGATGCTTCTCGTCGCGGTCTTGTGTTAGCTTAGCTTAGCCTCTTTTCGTAGCCCCCCCCCCCGGTAGGTTTGCGGCCTTGCCCCCGCCTCTGCCACTGTGTAGCAACCGTAGCCCACTTATCTCTCTCGGTGTCTCTTGTCGTCTTAGCTGTAGATGAAACCTCTGGGAAGGTTCTCAGGCTTCGTGGTTCGCTTTTTCTTCTTGTGCGCCTTTTCCTCGCCGCTATTGGCGATCGCTTGTCCGGTGGGTGGGGTCCTCGCCCCCCCCCCTTTTCCCTCGAAAACCACGGCCATCCACGCATCTCGTTACCATGTCGGCAGCCTGCGAACTGCTTGTGATGGGACCGTTGAGCCTCGACGGTGAATCTGATGCTTCGGGGGTCCGGGTCTTTCGTGACGAAGGGAGACATTGTTTGCTACAGGAAACGCGCTGCGTTTTCCTTTTTTTTTTTTTTCCTTTTTTAAATGTTTTTTTAGTCTTTTTTTTAGTTTGTTTTTTCCCCGGAACGAGTCGAGCGCAAGCTTTCGGCCCCGACCGCGTTTGGGAGCAAGCTTTAGCTAAATGCTAGTAGATTTCAGTCTGCTCGGTTAGCCGCTCAACCAGCCGTCGTTCAGGGTTGTTTTTGGTTTTGGGGTTTTTTTGTAATGTCACGTCGCATAGATTGGACCTGCGGGACGAACGGGCTGATCAGTCGATCCAACATCCCGTCAGGAAGTTCCTTCTCCGGCCCTTTTTCATCCGGCGTTCGGAGTTAACGCTACTGAGTTTTCTTCCAGCAGAGTACGGGGAGAATTACTTTTCCCTCCGAGCCTCGTGATATCATTTCGCCGGCCTCTTGTCCCGCCGTCCGTTTTACATTAGGGCGAGTCCAAACTTTGCCTGCCCCCCCCCCATGTTGGCGGTTTGTTTACGACCGGTCACTGGGGTGAAGTTGATTTCTAGTTTCCGGACTCTTTGTTCTGTTTTACATAGTGGTTTGACAACGCTTCCCAATGGACAGGCACATTACAGCCCCCCCCCCACTCACACACATACACACACACACACACACACACACACACACACACACACACACACACAGAAACAAAAAAACACACACACACACACACACACACACACACAACACCATCCACCACCAAGCCAAGTAAAAACCACAGGCGAACGTGTCCAAAAGACGCTCACTTGCTTTTATGTGCGTCCCGGAGAAGCACAATTCCAGCTTCGGTCCTGCATCAAAACCCAACTGTCGTCGACCCGAACTCCCTCCGACACTGTGTGTGTGTGCGTGCGTGCGTGCGTGTCCAGAATGAGATCCTCGTCCAGATGGACAATCCCCAGTGAATCACATGGAGTCCGACTGGAGTCGATTACTTGTGATGCTTCGGTGTGGAGAAAAGCGTAAACTTGGCCTGACTTCTTTGTCTTTCTTCCTTTTTTCCCCAGTGAACGCGGCTCTTTACGTTTTCTTTTCCTTTTCTACCCCCTTGCCGAGCTAAATCTACGTTTTCATGTTCCTGGACAGTTTCTTTTCTTTCCTTCCGTGTCTTGTTCTGCTCCGTGAAACATTTGTTAAAAGAAATCAAAAAATCCAGAATCCAGTCCAGTTTATTACGACGGCGTGATGAAGGCGACTCCGCCATCCGGGGGGAGGGTCGGTCGAGCGGGCTCTTCCTCGGTGACCCCCCCCCTCCGCTGGCCGCTGGCAGGTGGATCAGACCCCCCCCCCCCCGTCACCGGCTTTATTTGGACTGAAACTGCCAGATTTTTCTTTCTTTCTTTTTCCTTTTCCTTTGGTTTCGATGAACAAGCCACTGTAGCAAAAAACCCCAGAGCGGCAAACTCGTCCGTGCCCCCCCCCCCCCCCAAAAGAAAGATGTCACATTCGTTACTTGCAGCACACAATGGCAGGATTTGGGTTTTTGGTTTTTTTGAAAAACATTTTCAGTTTTTTTGTCCCCTTTTGGATCCTGTACTGTCGTGGCGCCACCTGTGGGTCGCTGCGTGTGTGTGCTTGCTTGCTTGCATGTTTGCTTGCGTGAGTGTGTGTGTGTGTGTGTGTGTGTGTGTGTGTGTGTGTGTGTGTGTGTGTGTGTGTGTGTGGGGCAGCGTTGGAAGAGAAATTCAAGAGTCGGACGCCCACAGGATGCGATATATCAGAGAGAGAGAGAGAAAGGGGCTGTTGAACGGATGAATTTCCTCCTTTTTTCCGTCGCCATGTCCAATCAGATCTCGCGTTCTGGTTTTTGTTTTTGTTTTTGTTTTGTTTTTCTTACATCGAACGAACCCGCCTCACTATCCTGTACATAGAGAAATACACACATTCACACCCACCACACGGAGCTTAAATACATACCCTCATAATCCGCAACCGCATTATTTTGTTTCCTTTTTTTTTTTAATTTTCCATTTACTCTTTGTTTTTGAATGATATTAGCGTTTATACAGCAGTATATAGGTATGATTACTATTCAGCGTGTGTGTGTGTGGGGGGGGGGGCAGACGATGCAGATTTTCTTCTCCGAGGGCTGCAGACGTCCATCAGGATCAGACATGGACACTCAATGATGCCAAATGTTATTTTTCTTCTTTTGTTTCTCTTTTTGTTGAGCAGAATACAGTGTCTCTCTCTCTCTCTCTCTCTCTCTCCCTCCCTCCGTTGTCTCCTCCCCCATCTCTTTGTACATTTTTTTTCTATTTATTTAAAGCAGAAATATATGGATTGTATCAAGCATGGAAAGGCAAACAAAATGTTACAGTTGACAAAAAAAAAAATCACAGGCTTTTATTTTACAGCAGTATATTTGTTTATTCTAGGGATTTGTTTCTTTTTTTTTTTTTTTTTTGTTTGGAAGAAATAAAGAGTCATTTTTCCATTCCTATACGCCCGCCTGGTTTTTTCAGTTTTCTTGACAGCCGCCGCCGGGAGGAGCCGGAGTCTCGACCCCGTCGCTCCGACCGCAGAGGGAAAAGAAATCCGCGGATCCTCAGGAAATAAAAAAAAAAAAAAAAAAATGAGCACACACACACACACTTGTCTCGGATGATAAGAATAAATAGATAAATAAATAAAAAAATTTGAGGCCTTGAAATGTCAAACAGTGCATCTTCTGGTTTTTAATTGCAGCGCCGCAGGGCCTGAGAGCGAGTCTTCTTAATTCAGCCTCTTTTATTTATTTATATTAAACCAAATCCTGTACAAACTTCAGCTGTTTTTATGGTCGACTGAGGGATTCATCTCACGTTCTGGCGTAATTGGCAAGTTCTGCTTTCGCTTTTTCACCTTATTTTATCCAGAAAAAAAAAAAAAGTTCATGGTTCAGACAACCGCCATTTTCAACGGTCCATTTCCGGCTGCGATCGGCCGGACAGCGACTGGAGCGTCGCAGGACAGCGCGGCGCCGGAAGAAACGACGCAAACTAAATCCACTACAAGGAACCAGGTCAACGGAAGTCGTTCGTGGTCTCGGGCCTCCCGAGTCCTCCTCCCAGACCCAGACTCTGACCACCCATCCTCCGCTTTCCACACTTATTTTTGGCTCAGTATCTGCGTCATTCCACCGTAACAGGTGTTTAAAAGGAAAACTAAGGCCCAGGTTCATCTCAGCACTGAGGAGACCTGCGTTTTGGGGATGGGGGGGGCTCACTCCTTTTCAAGCTGCCTCTTTCCGGTTTCCCCCAGGCGAGAGTCCACCCGTGTCCCCCCCCGGATCCCGCCGGACCACGGGAAACGCCCGGTTCCCGCTCCCCCCCTGCGGAGTCACCTGTTTTCACAGCGTCTGGTTTTCTGTTGTTGTTTGTTTTTGTTCTTTTCATTTTGTTTCTGTGTAAAAACACTCGCGCCCCCGTGTCCCCTGCAACACGCCAACCCGAGCCAAGTCTAACCCCCATCCCCCAAAATGTTCTGGAACATTTGTTCCAGAAATCACATCAAAAGGCTCCAGGCCTGATGCATCCGGTCGTACTTCGGCTTTTTTTGTTTCCTTTCCTTTCATTTTCGTTTTCTGTGTTTTGTTTTTGTGGCCCTCGGAACCGAGCCTGACAAACGGCCCCAGCTTTGCCGTCGGTGAATGATTCATTGTGGCACCACCTGCTTTCGCCGGCAGTTTGTCTCCGAGCTCATGGAGGGAAGAGACTTTGGTGCTGAGACACATAAGACCTGGGCTGTAAACCACCTTTCTACTGATCCATCCATATTACGAACGATATACAACATATACATTTTCCTCCTTCATTCGTTTCTCTGGAGAAATAAGTTCTGAGCAGAGGGCAAACAGATTTATGTCACTTTGAAACAGCTAATTTTGTGAAATTTCAAGGCAAACAAGCTTTTTTAAATTATATTTCTGTTCTTTTTCTTTTTTTACATTTTTTGAAAATAAAATCTCAAATTTTAGTCTTTGAAACCTGCTTAACTGACAATAACAATAAAAAAAACCCGTAAGTGGGAAGCTACAGTTTAAAATCACAGGCTTCGCTGGAAATGGCTCTAATGAAAAACAGTAAAGAATAAGCCACAAAACTCCGAGTTATTTTGACATTTTGTTGAATTTCGCTCCTTCGCTCTCTTGCTGAGGAACAAAGGCTCGAAACGAGGAAAAAAAAACAAAAAAAAACAAAACTCCAACAAAACAGAAAAACAACCGTAACTTTCGCAGCAGATTCTCTGAGATCCAGACCCATAAACTCTCGCTTGTCGAGGAGTCACAACGTGCAGCCCCCCCCCAAAAAAGAAAAAAGACATGTCACTTTTACGTCAAACAAACAAACAAACAAACACAACACAACACAACAAAGCTTAGTAATTCCTAAGCCTCACGTGTTTCGCCCCTTTCATTTATCTTCTCTCACCTTCACAATAATCACCTGAAAAAAACTGGTAAAATACACAAATACTCATCCTAGAAATAAACCTTTTATTTTTATCCGGTCGGAAGATTGTCAACATGGAGCGACTCACACTGGGATTAGGAGCAAATCACCCCAGGCCCCAAAGTCTGGTGGGGGACCCCCCCAGAACAGGCTGTTACTGCAGCAGTGACCGGGAGGGTCAGCAATCACATACGGGTGTGTTGTTGTTGTTGTTGTTGTTGTTGTTGTTTACATTGATCCGGTTCTAATCAGTGAGACATATCTTATTGCTTATTTTCGCCTTATCAGGATTTTAGCGGGAACGTTTCAGAGGACGCTGCAGTTAAACTGTCCCTCAGCAACTGTGCTGGGGGAAGGAGGGGGGGGCGGTCGGGGGGTCGGGGTGGGTCGCAGGCCCTAGATCTATCCAGCCCACAGTGGATCCAGCGGCAGAGAGCGAGGCCCAGAAGTCAAGGGTCCCATCATGGCGGCTGTCGGGCCACGGCAGGTCTGACGCTCACCAGGAGGAATGTCACCCCCCCCCAGATAAGTTGTGACAGCTGTATATTGAGGACTGGGGTCTGGTGGAGGGGGGGGCTGCTATTTTTATCCTCCATTCAGCCAGGCCCCAAACAGGAGAGACAGAAAGAAAGACACCCACCCCTCTCTCTCTCTCTCTCTCTCTCTCTCTCTCTCTGCTCTCCCTCTCCCAGAAGGCGATATTCCTTCCGGATCCCTCGTCCGTGTCCGTGTCCGGGGGAAACTTCTGGAGGTCCGACGGCGGTCGCAGGAAGGCGAGTGGCGAGAGAACCGACGGGTCCCCGACATGGCTCTGCTGTGCTACAACAAAGGCTGCGGCCAGAAGTACAACGCCGACGCCAACGGGGACGGTGAGATCCCGCCGCCGGCTCCGACCTTTTGCTTTTACATGTGCTCCTTTGTTTCAATATTTTGGATGTGAAGAGCCGATGGGATTCATCCCGATGAAGAGTGTGAGGAGAAAACATCCTGAAATCCAGCCTGTAAGGTTGTTGTTGTGTTCCAGTGGTTTTTACAGGTTTGAGATTTAATCGGGATTTTTTTTTTTTTCCATGTTCAGTTGGTTTTTGTAAAAGAACAAACTGAAAATCTGTTAAACTTAAAAGTGACACCAGCTGATAGTTAAAGAATCACATTTCCTCGGTTCTTGAGTGAAAAAAAAGGGACTTCACAATTAAAAACCAGTTTCACTATCGTGAATGAATCCTGGGCAACTTTTTACGAAACAACTAACCACCACTGAAACACTGATTCATTCAAAGATTGGATTAACCATCCCCTTTTATTTTGAAAGCCTGCTCTTATAGCCTGTTTTATACATGTTTTCTCTGTTCATCTGCATAATGAAACGTGGAAGCCGAGCATGAAATGGTCCGTGTCGTTTCAAAAAGACGAGGCACGTACGCCGCGAATGATTAGGGATCAGCCTGGATGTTTTAAACTAATCAAACACAACAGGCCCGTGCGGCGGGAAGCTGGATTTATAGTCCGAGAAAATCCGGATTAAGCTGTGTCCTTAGTGTCAGAGGGGGCTCGAGCCAGCGCGGCATGTGTGCCGGGCCATGTGTCTCCGGGAGGACGACCGAGCCGGAGAAGCCATCTTCCAGGCTACCGGCTTCCTTTTATGGGAGACACACACACACACACACACACACACACTAGTGGACAGCTGGTACACCCTGCTGACTTGTGTGTCCATATACAGACTGACAGTGTCTCGTCTTTTTCCCTCCTGAAGATTCCTGCCTCTTTCATCCGGGGGTCCCCATCTTCCACGACGCTCTGAAGGTGAAACTTAAAAAATAAAATAAGATAAAATAGTAAACGGATAAACGACAAAACTTTTATTCCTCTGAATAAAATAAAAAGAAATAATAATAGTGACATGTTTTGTTTGTGTTTGTGTTGTTTCCTCAGGGATGGTCCTGCTGCAAGAAGAGGACGACGGACTTCTCCGAGTTTCTCTCCATCAAGGTAACGGCTCAAGGTCAAACACCGCAAGAAGACCCAGGTCCCGGGTAAATAAAACCCCCGGTAAGAAAGGGAGGGAGGGGGCAGGGAGGGCAGGGGCAGGGGTGGGGGGCAAATAGCAAAAAACAGACAAACATATGAGCCGCTCGTGGAAAACGCGTTCCGGGGTAACGGCCGATCGGCCACAGCTGAGCTTTGAGATTAGATAGAAACTTTGGTGCAGATACATTTTTCATCCTGAAGAGCTGCTCCATCATTTAGGCGATTTCAGACCTTCTACCAATATTGTGAGATTAAAAAAAAGAGCTTTTGAGTTTTAAAATCTATTTGTTTATTTCGTTACTTCATGAATATATATTTTTGGCTTTATTGTCTATATTATTTCCTGATGTTGCTTCTTTTTACGTGAAAACAATTCATGTGTTTTAATGTGATTTTAAAGTGTAAATAATAAGATACTTCGGTCGGATGCTAATTACTGACGTGAGAATTGATTAGGAGACTAGCAGAGGGTTGGGAGCGGAAGAGTAATCCATTACTTTCCTCGGATTGTAATCGAATTACTCTCCCAAGGGCTCGGTAGGGAAGTGAACCCCAGCTCCAGTCTGGGTTTTGCCCGACCAGCTTCGGTGCCGAGCTGTGCTGGAAGGAAGGAAGTAACCAAAAAGAGGGAATTTTCCCCCTGAAAAGACAGGAAACGTGGAAGATGGAACCGCTGACGCCTCATGGCAGCTTTCCGATAAACACCGGAATGTGTTTTTACACAAAACAGGGACTGTGAACCCCCCCCCCATCACTCCAATTGGATATTGGCTCTGAGGGGATCTCGTTTGAGCTGGAGGATCAATCACAGCGAACAGGAACTGCTGTCTTAAGACAGACCAGAAAAAACTCTGAACCTTTCCTTTAATTATTGAAAATCCTACCAGTCGACACCGGTAGTAACAGTCCGTCGCCTTCGTTACATGTAACTCACGTGTTACGCTTTAACGAGATCCGGTTTTTAATCTCCGGTACGAGTAGACAGAGCGTGACCTGCACGGTAGAGTAACTGACTGTCGGGTGCAGCAGCCACAGTCGGTCTCCCTCCGGGACGGATCATGGTTCTTTAAAGAACCGCCAGGGGCTGCAGAAGGTTCCCGCAGAGAATGCATGGAAAAATTCAGGTTTCCATTTGATCCGCAGAAAATTTTTTGGGAAACGAGTGAACAGCGAAGTGAAGGGATGGAAAAATGATGGACCTTGAGCTGAAATGTCAGCAGGTGTCAAAGTAAGAGCGAGAAGCAGAGGTCTGACACCCCCCCCCAACCACCACCCTAACCCGGTTTCCAAAACAGGGCTGCACCCGCGGGCGCCACAGCAACGAGAGGCCCCAGGAGCCCCTGCGACCGGAGGTGACGTCGGACAAGGCGGAGCTCAGGCGGACCGACGGCCCGGAGGTGATCTACCGGGGACCCAAATCCGCGGAGACGCTGCAGAGGGAGAGGCCCAGGTGTGTGTTGGGATTTAGGACGAGGTTCCTCTTTAAAAGAAAAAACAAGACAAAACAAATTTACATAAGAAGTTTTTTTATTAATGCATCACCTTCTAGCTCCTTTGCACAAAGCTGCTGGAATTAATATCCATGAAATAAATAATTTAGTGGATAAAACAATGAAATTGCTCTCAAGGCCTATGCTGATGCTTCCGTGTGTGTGTGTGTGTGTGTGTGTGTGTGTGCGTGTGTGTGCGTGTGTGTGTGTGTGTTTTGTGTTTGTGTGTGTGTGCAGCTCAGACGAGCCCAAGACCAAGCTGCCCCAGAAAGTGTCTGCGTCGCTGGTTCAGGCACTGGAGAAACTGGAAATCAGCAAGAGGGCGGAGAGAGAGCAGAAAGGTCAGTGTGTGTGTGTGTGTGTGTGTGTGTGTGTGTGTGTGTCTGTGTGTGTCTGTGTGTGTGTGTGAGATCACATCAACAATTCATAACCAGACCATTTTTCTTTTTCTTTTTTGTTCTCACCATTCTCGAACATATCTCGTGTCTTCACACTGCTAAAAATCTACATTTTATAACTTCACTACTGATTCAATTCAAGTTCTACAATCTCCCTACAAAGAAAATCTTCCAGTGCGGCAAAAAAAGGATCAATATTTTTATCATAAAATGTTTTATTTTCAGACGATATTCAGAACGACAAGTCTTTATTTTGCAAAAAAAAAAAAAAAAAAAGACAAAATCAGGCCGATTCTTGCGTAAGAGTTGAGAAATTGTACTTGAAACAAGCTGAATTACGTTGGAAACAGGTTGAAAATTCCTTGGGCTCTCTCGGAATTTCAAACTTATCCCAAAAATCCACCAATGCAGGTAAAATATTTAAACCCTTTTCCAAAACAAATGCCTTGTCTTTAAAGTTTTCTGACACTGAGTGTCTGGGTTATATAGACTTTAACCAGAACAAGGGAAAGAAACTTTATATTAGAGAATACTCGAAGAAAATTGATCCGTATTGTCAAACAGGTTGAAATATTCACACAGCAAACAGATTTTTTTTTCTCAGATTTTAAGAAAATTAAACTTTTATAAGGCAACACAGACAAAAATGTGTGTTTCTGAATGACCTCCAGTTGGTGTGTACTGTGTTTCACTGCACTTCTGCTCCCAGCATGTGTGTCATGTTTGCTACATAATTCGACGACATATATATACATATATATATTTTCCTGTAAAAATCAAAGTTTTAACACAGAAACTCTGTGTAGAGTCGAGTCAGAAAAAACAAAACAGGCAGTGCAACACCAACATTTCAACCTGTTACCGATAGAAATCAGTAATGGAAAATGTGGTAATGAAAAAAACAAAACTTCATTTGAATAGGAAACACGTTGATATATTTTCCAATGCTGGTTAATTTTCATGTTTTCTTAAAAAAAAAAAAAAAAAAAAAAAAGATCCTTCAGGTTCAGGCAGAACGTGTGAATGGAAACGTTCTCGATTTTCTCCCCTCACCTGTTCCTCCGGTTCTCCCTCCGGCAGAGAGTCAGACCGTGATGCCCGGGACGAGATGCAAGAACGCAGGGTGTAAAACGGTGAGTGTCCTCAGCCTGCATGTGTGCGGATCCGACGCTGTTCTACTTAGAACCTCTCCCAAGAACCTCTCCCAAGAACCTCTCCCAAGAACTTCTCCCCAGAACCCATCAATGGCCCAAAAACAGTCAGCGGTCTGACGTCAGCAGAAGTTGACAAATTCATCACCCATAACCGCAGGGAACACACAAACCCACACGCACACACACACACACACAAACACACACACACACACACACACACACACCCACACACACACACACACACACACACACACACGGTTCCCCCACTTCAGTCTTCTAAAGCTTAGTAATGGCTCCATCTACTGGACAAGGCTGGATCCAGCACATTAGCTGTTAATAAACTGTCACTTTTTCAACCTTGTCCCGGTTCTGCGACTTTTAGCTTTTAGGCCCCGAAGAACCATAAATATTTACGTATACTCAGGTGAAGTGCTTCAATTTTGAGTTAGCGAGAGATCATTTAACTTTAAGTACAAGATTCTATTTGTTATCATTTGAGATCCTCTTTATTTATTTTTTTTCCAATCGTCGCCTTTCTGAAATCTGCGACCCTGTCTGCATGACAATCGTCCCCTCTCGGGTTCTGAAGCCTGGGGTTGAGAAACACTGCAGCCGAAACCACATTTACACACAAATACATACAAACACACACACACACACACACACACACACACACACACTCGCCGCGTTGCCTTTTGATGTGACGATGATGATGGGAGGTGTGAGAGGAATCTCTTAAACATTATGGATCCGCCGACCTTGACAGTTCGCGTCTGTGTGTCCAGGTCTTTCAGGGCCCGGAGACGGACATGGAGGTCTGCACCCACCATCCCGGGGCCCCCGTCTTCCACGAGGGGTAGGAACACAGAGCGCCACGTCACCGGGGGTCTCTTACTCGGGCCGCGACAAACCGTATCTAAACTATGGTGAATTTCTTATTTTTCTCTCTCTCTCTCTCTCTCTATAGGTACAAGTACTGGAGCTGCTGCTGCATAAAGACAATAGACTTCAACGCTTTCCTGGACCAGAAGGGCTGCACCACAGGGAAACACCGCTGGATCCCAAAACAGGTACATTAAGCACCTGGGGTGGGCTGGGGGGGGTTGGACTGGTTCAAAGTCAGTGGGAAAGTTGGAATTTACTTTAGAGGTTGAAAAAATATCTTTGAAGTACAGGATAAACAACGGCAACGAAACGAACCTCAACATTTTAAGATTACCCCTTTTTCGAATGGGGATTGGTGTGTAGAAAGAAACTTTTATTCAGTTCAATTCAATTCAAGTCAACTTTATTTATACAGAACCACATCAGAGGAGACGTTATCTCAGGGCGGTTTTCATATAGAGCAGGTCTGGACCAGACTCTTTGTTGTTAATATTTACAGAAACAAAACATTTGGCCATAACAGCAACGAAAACCTCCCTTTTAACAGGTAGAAACCTTGGACCGATCCTGGCACATGTGGTGGTGTGTGTGTGTGTGTGTGTGTGTGGGGGGGGGTCTGCCTCGAAAGAGAGAGAGAGAGAAAGAGAGAGAGAGAGAGAGCGAGAGATGAGGGGGGGCAGGAGGGAGGAGGGAGGAGGGAGAACGTAGCACAATAATAGGACTAATAGCAAAACTAACAGTTTTATAATGGGCTACTTATATTATTAATAGGACTAAATGAGATGGTAACAGCAGTAATCATAGTAATTAGAGAAGTGTGTGTTGATGCAGAAGGTGACAGGAGGAGAGAGGAGAGACGAGGAAGTACGAAACTAAAGGAAGGAGAGGAAGGACAGTTGTTAAGGAGCATTTTTTAGATGTTAATGAGCGCAGGGGTGAGGAGGAAGAGGAGGAGAGGGGAGCTCGGGGCATTGTTCGCTCCTTGTTTAGGATACAAAGGCCGAAGCAGGAGAGAAATATGGGATTTTATGGCAGAAAAATGTGATTTAGAGTCTTAACACAGTTAATCTGCTGTTAACATTGTTCCACTTCTGCTAAGGACAAAATTCTAAAAGGGAAGTTGTGTAAAAATTTGAAGAAGATGCTAAAGTGCTAGAAAACCACCTGTTGTCACCTGTAGGTCATTTATGAACTAAGGACTCCGTTTTTAGATTTTTTTTAATTTGCATTTGGACAAATCCAGTCTATTTCTTTGTGACTGTGTGTGTGCGTGTGCGTCCACAGGACAAGAAGAAGGTGGCGTGCCGATACGATTGGCACCAGACCGGCGGTAATGTTGTAGTAACCATCTACGCCAAGAACGCCAGCCCCGACTTTTCCTGCGTGGAGGCCAACAGGACGATGGTGAGTGGGCGGCGGTGGCGTCACGAAACTGCCGTTAGTCTGAAACCACTGACTGTCGCTATAACCAATCTAATCAGCAACTCATAGTTAATGTACTAAAGCTTTATAGATTTCATAAAAATTCACAATACTGATAATTCAAGCTCGTCTTTTTCTAAATTTTCTAATATACAACAACCTCTAGAGATTATAATGTCCGTTGGAGGGGTCGTCCCCAATCTACACAGCTCCACTTTATCATTTTAACTTTGTAAATTACTTTATTATTAAGGTTTCTAACTGATCAATTAACCGTGAGAAGCCATTAGTTACAGATTATTAACCTTTGTGATTTGTGCTGTAGTAGAAAGTTGTGCTGAAGGTTTGAAATAACTTGTGAAGTTTTTATGTGTAAAAGTTTAAACTTGGCATTTATCAAAAAAGCATCACTGAATAATTCATTAAGCATTTGTTCATAAAAAAAAAATATCGATTGAAATTATTTTAGTTTATTCATCTTAACTCCTACACGCTGTAAAATGAAGGTACTAACTTTATTTAATCAGGTTCCTAAAGTGAGACCAAAACACATTTAGAATTACAAGCATTTAATAAGCATCAAGAAAAAATATAACGCACAGTTTGCTGCTTTAAAAGGCGATAGATCATCACATCTATGCATTAGAACCTGATAATAACTTCAGCCTTATTTTGTCCTCTTCCTCTTCCCTCCCGCTCCTCTGCAGCTCTCCTGTCAAATCCAGTTCGAGAACGATAAGGTTTTCAAGAGGGACTTCCACCTGTGGGGGGTGAGTTCACATCTGAATGTGTCGGACTGGCGGTGGCGTTGGCGCTGGTGGGGGCATTTTCTGAATCGCAGAAAATGCCCATAAATCTTCCCACGTCTGCGGTTCTTCCCCGTGACACCCTCCACCCTTCCCTCCTCAGGTGATCGACGTCGACCGGTGCTCCGTCAACATGGTCCCGTCCAAGGTGGAGATCTCCCTGCGCAAGGCCGACCCGGTGGCCTGGGGCAAGCTGGAGGACCCCAACCGCAAGCCGGAGCCGGAGCCCGCCGAGGACTCCCCCGCCGGGGCCGGCGAGTCCCACCAGCCCGACTGGGACATCGACGACGACGACATCAGCGACTCCGACGAGGAGTGGGCCTACGACACGCCGCAGAACAAGGGGCAGGGGCCGGGCGGGGAGGAGCGGCGGCGGGAGGCGGAGGACGCGCAGAACCTGCAGAGGAAGGAGGTGGAGGAGGAGATGAAGAGGCTGATGGAGGAGCGGAGGAGGGCGGAGGAGGAGGAGGAGAAGAGGCGGAGAGAGGAGCGGGAGAGGCAGGAGGAAGGCGAGGGATTCGATGACATGCCCGATCTCGAGTAACTCCCGCAAGAAAAAGTTGATCAGATCTTATTTGCATTAGTGTGGTGAAAAAAAAGAAAAAGAAAAAATAATTTTAACTGATTTTATAATAAGGAAAATGTTTGTTCTGGAAATAAAAAAAAAAAAAATCGAAACTGTGTGTTTAATGGCTACAAATCAAGATTAATTCACAAACGCTTTCTACCTTTGGAGATAATCCGGGAGAAATTTTAAGAGAGAACTTTAAAGGACCACTGAGTGGGATTTAGTGGCATCTAGTGGTGAGGTTGTAGATTGCAGTTTAACAAACAGTTGGCGTAAGAACTTGGACTTTTCCTTGACTGTGTCCAGCCTCTAAACGGTCCTGTCCTCAGGCTAATGTTTGCTAGGCATAGACAAAAAAAAAAACAAAAAAACGTGACTCTTGGATTTGTTCTTAACCAATTTTTCTGTTAAAAGTATACATGTTAATAAGTCATTTTATTTTTGATGAAAAGTGTTTCCCAATTTTTCCTGCCCAATTCTTTTTTTTGCGCTAAGCTAATCACATCTGGCCACTTTCACTTTTTGATCTTTTCCTATGTGCAAAAAAAATGAAGAAAAATAAAATAAAAAATAAATAAAAAATATATATATTTTTTTTATTTTGTATTTTTTTCATCTTTTCAACATACACACACACACACACATATATATATATATATATATATATATATATATATATATATACACACACATATATATATATATATATATATTTTTTTTTTTTTTTTTTTTTTTTTTTTTCTATATCTATTACTTTCTTTTTTTTCTTTTTTTGTGTGGAAAAGATAGAAAAAAAAAAAAAAAAATATATATAATAATATATATTTGTGATATTTAATTTTTAAAAAAAAAAAAAAAAAATATATATATATACATAATATTTTTAAGCTATGCTAATCACATCTGGCCACTTTCACTTTTTGATTTTTTTCCATTGTGCAAAGATGAAAAAAAAAAATTAAATTAATAAAAAAAATATTAAAAAAAAGTATATTATTTTTTTCATCTTTTCATCATATATATACATATA